>VXAX01000643.1:0-174608 GCA_013399835.1 Leptocoma aspasia | reverse complement strand
ACAGCCGGGCGCGGGCGATCCTTCCTAAAAAAGCCGCCGGTCTTTTTTCCCCCTTTCCCGCAGAGCGCGCCCAGCAGCCCCGTCCAGGCTGTTCCGCGGGATGGCGGCGGGCCGCCCCGCGGGGCTGGGCGCTGCTCCCTAGCAGCCGCCGGGCTCCATCCGCGCAGCCGAGGCGCGGAGCCGGGCGCGGCCCAGACCCGGCATCGCCTCAGCCCCTCTCCGCCGCCGCCCGAGGCTCCTCTCGCCTTCCCGCCCCGTCCCCGGCCATCCCAGCAGGCATGGGCTGTTTCTGCGCGGTCCCGGAAGAATTTTACTGCGAAGTTTTGCTCCTGGACGAGTCCAAGCTGACCCTGACCACACAGCAGCAGGGCATCAAGGTAAGGACGCCGGCGCGGCTGCGGAATGCGATGCGGGAGAGCCCGCGGGGCTGCCCGGCGGCTGCCGCCTCCCCACTGCGCTGCGGTAGCCGGGAAGGGAGCAGCGGCAGGAAAAAGGGGTTTCGGGTGGCGAAGGAATAACGTCGTAACTTTGCTTACGGTCGCGCAAAGGACAGATGGATCAGGGTGACGCGCACCGGCGAGGCAGACGTGGCTCTGGGAGGCTTCACATCGAGATAGTGACTTAAAGGGAGCAGGTGCCGACCACCCCGTGGCACTCGGGACGCTCGGCGCAGAGGTATTGTTCTGTACCTGCCACAGCAAAAACAGAGAAGAAGGTGGCTGTGTGCACGGGGTGTTGCGCACCCGTGTTAACCCCGCTCCCTCTGCCTTGGGCCGTGCCCGCTCTGGGACGCGCTTTCCCGGGAAAAGGCTAGCGGCAGCGGTGCGCGGCGGGCGCGCAGCAGCTCCCGAGCGCAGCGGTGAAGGTCCAGCCGCGTCCCCAGCCCGGTGTCCCGTCGCCCGGCCGGTGGGAACAGCTCCTGCGCCGCTGCAGCACGCTCGGCGCGAATGAACTCTTCAAAGTAGTCATCTGCCAAGCGCTAATGAGCCCTGACAGAGCATGTGAAAACGGAAAATTTTCTAAAGGCTCTTAACTTGGTCCTGTTTGGTTAAGCCTGATGACAGCTGATAGCGTGTCGCAGACACTTGAAGTTCTTGTTCGAAGAGCCGGGAACATGAATTTATTAGCAATGTTAAGAACGTGGTTTTGTGTTGGATCAGGAAAAAAAAAAAGAGAAAAAAAAAAGAAAACACAATCAAAGAAAAAAATTAGTCCTTCTAAAATTTATTGTTGGAAAGGGCTGGCCAATTTTACCTAAGATATCCAAAGAATAAAAGTCTCTATACCTTTATGTTTTAGCTTGAATGATTGAAGCTTGGTGAAGCAGCTGGGGAAATGAGAACCTGAAGGAGGGTGCTGTGGAGAGGGAGTTTACATTTAACAATATATAAAAGAGAGTAATCCACTGTAATCCACTGTAATTCACTATAATTTCCACTGTCTTCCACAGTAATACTGTAATCAGTGGTATTACCAGGTCTGCATGGATTCAGAATTGTCAAGCTTTGCTGAATCAACTGCCTGCAGATAGGCCCATAAATCCATGCTTAGCACAGAGGAGTGAGCAAGTCACAGTGACGCTGGAATTCAGTACCTGTGTAGGTCTTTGAAGTCTAGGTTTAGACACTTCTGAAAAAACTTGCCTTTCTATGTGCAGATATGGGTGTGTGTATCACGCATGCGTATGTGCTTTTGTGCAGTAAATGTGCAGTTGCAAAAGTATGTTAAAAGAGTAATCTGCAAAGATAGCCCTATGGTTAGTCTAATGAATCTAAACCCCCTGAAAGTGAAAGGTTTGTGCAGTGTCTAATAAAAATTGATGTCCCATGGGAAAGAAAGAGTCTGAGGATGTAACTTCTTCCCAAGAATGCATGACTTGCCGTGTTGGGAACTGTCTAGTTTAACATGAGGGTGTGGTTTCCTGCCATTCTTAGTGTGATCTGAATGTAGTATAATGCTGAATATTTCATCCCTTCTACCTGCTCCTTCTCTGTCTTGAACCTAACCACAGGGCAGTCATGGAATCAGTTGGAACAGTGTGTGGATCTGACAAGAAAAGTAATAGTTCATTAACATTTTGGCGTAGACACTCACACTGCACAGCGGGAAACCTTAGGGAAGGGAGAATCTCCCTTTTTGTAGCAGCCTGTTTTCTGTGTTTTCTTTTCCTTTATTGTAAGATTGTACACGGCGAAGCCACACCACAGTGCTGTAGCTCCATGAGCCTTTGAAAACCCAAAGTGAGGAGCTGCAGAGCTCTCTCCTAGCCAGTGGCTTCCACCACGGTGCCCTCCCTTGCCTTCGTACCTGCATGAGTGTTTGTGCAGCTGTGCATGAAGAGCAGCTCCTGCCCAGCTGAAGGGTAGCCACTGGTTTGCCTTTTGCTGGATGAGCCTTCAGCTGGACCTCTGTGTCCTGGTCCACTTCACAGCTGGAGGATGGCAGAAATGGCTTTTCCAACTCAGCCCTGACTTCTGTCATTTTCAACTGCTCAGAGGACATCTGTGTTGTTATTATTCTACAGCTTTCCAGGGATGTTATATTATTAATTCTTAGTGAAACAGAACATAAATAACGTAATAAAATTTGTCATGTTCTGTCATGGTTGTCATTTGGCACTTTAACATTGAAATACAAATGTTTTATTTTAAATATTTTTAAATGTACTCCTGTAAATACCGAGACTTGTATTTTTAAATTTTTTATTTTATTATTTTTTTTAATTGGCATTTCAGCTTTGGCACCTAAGTATAGTTGGTAAAAGTTCATATGTGTTTTATTTTAAAACAAACATTTCTTTAGAACTACAGATTCTTGATGTGATCTTCCTTTTGTCGTCTTCACTTTTAATTTGGTTCAGAGCTACATGGGAAACAAGCTTTTGGTACTCTTTCACAGATCTTGAATTGTTAAAGGAGCAGGATTTTTAAATGGTTATACAAGCAACTTTGTTCCCTTATTTTCCCCCAAAAGGATGCATGTCTGTTAGAAATAAAAACCACAGCTCAACAGCTTTTTGCTATCTATGTCCTTGCTTGGTGTTAGTGGATATAATCCTACTTGCTTGGAAGGGTGGAAGGCAGTGCCCTGTAGGAGTCCGAGGCAAGCTTGTTTCTTCAGTGAATTGGATATGAAGTAGATACTTGTGTCCAGAGAGTTTTGAAGATGCATTGCTTAGTTTGTATAGTGGTTGTTTCTGGCTTGTTATGCTTGGCAGCAACTGTACTCATCAAAACATGCCATTTTTAAATTACAATTTCATTGACCCATTCTTCATACTACAGTGGGGTTCAAATTGTGTCTCACATTGAAACAATGAGCAGAGGTGACAAGACTGAGACTTTGAGTGCAATTTAGGAATACTTTTCTCTGTGCACTTCAAAGAGCTTGTTAGGGAAAGGAAAGGATTCGTTTTCTTCTGGCTCCCAAGTGGGGAAGCTGAGATGGAAAGAGGTCAAGTGGCTTTTTCAAGGTCATATGACAAGGAAACAACTTTCCTTTGCTATTGGGCTGATAGCAACTGACCATTCTGCCATGGGCCATGCTGTCTGGAGGAGTTTGTGAGGATGTCTTCCTCATAGTTCCTCAAACTGATTTNTTTTTAACTGTTATCAGTGCTGTGTTGCTGTTTTCCCTTTCTGTCTTTGTGGTTTAAGGTTAGAGCACTGCTCTATGAAAATGTGTAAGATGGTTCTCCAGCACTGAGGCTTACAGGAGGGTGATAAGAGTTAGGTAATCAGGAAAGGCCATCAGGTGTCCCATAATTTTAATGTTTCCTTATAGTACATTAACAGAGATATTCTGGAGTGTACATGCATTGAGATAATAAAGTGATGGCAGTTGTTAGTCCCAGTAATTTTGGGATGGAAGAGGCTATTCACCACATTCTGGTACAGTTTGTCTAGTCAGGGTGTACGGCCTCATATGGGGACAGCTTTTCCTCTTAAAGGGATGTTCAAGTTTCCAGTTAGGAATTGGGTTTTTGCTAAAGATATGGTAAGAATCAGCTGAGAGCTGAAAAATAATCGCTTTTCCAGTACTTCTACTTTGTCTTCTCTTTACACAGACCAAACAATAACTTAGACATTTTGTGGTACAGTACAAGTTGTAGCTCATCTGTTGATGTCACAAGACATGTCAGTGGTCTTTTGACGTGATACCTGACTGAGGAGTTGTGGGCATTACGTATTTCGGCTCTGCCAAGAACTGGGCTAATTGTCCTTGTAAACAGTGGTGTGCCTTATTGCACAAACTTGTTTTTGGAGGTTAAGAAAAACCTCTGTGGGCCCTTAAAAATACCTTGAAACTCTTTGTGATCGGCTGTGTCATAAAGACTGCTCATCTTGTAATGTGTATGTTACAGGAATCTAAGAACCCTTTTTTTCCCCCCTTGAAAATAGTAATTAAGGAAGATACTTGATTTTTTTTTCCTGAAGAAGCTAAAAATATTATGAAGCATCTGTATTTCATGTTTGCATCTCTTTGGTTGGAATAAAGATTGCAAAAAAAATATTAGCTACTTTTGCAGTGAAGAAGCTCTCTAATTAGTCTTAAGCCATCTGGTCATTGCACTTTTGAAGTACTCCTTGAAATTCCTATCTGAGCACAGTTTGTATGTTCTGTTTAGATTGACATGTGTGATGGGCCAACAGCAGTATTTCATTAGAAGAGAAGTGCTGAGCAGGAAAGATACACAAGATCTTCCTGGGAGAAGTATATGTTCTGTAATATTATTTTGTTAGGTAGTACCATTTAATAGTGATATTCTGGCCACATACCACTTACTTGATGATTTACTGAGAATTTAGAAAAAGGATGGTTTAAAAAAACAAAAAAAGCAAAGGAAAAAAGCAAACCTGAAATAGAGAGTGACTGGTATTAGGAACTGTGTTAAATAACTGGATATGTAAAAAGCGTGAGTGGGTTCATCAGAATATTATACATATTATGAAGATACTTACAGAATAATTGAAAAAAATATTCAGTATGATCTATAGAAGCAGGTAAACACACCATTTCTTACAAAACTTTCTGTGGATTATTCTGGTATTTTTCCTTTCTCTTTTTTTTTTTTTGTTTTGTTTTTGTTTGGTTTTTGTTTGGTTGTTTGGATTTTTAATTTTTATTTTTCATTTGTTTTGTTCAGTTTGGTTTTTTGTTTGGGGTTTTTTCTTGTTTGGTTGTTTGTTTTGTCTTTTTGTTTTGTTTGACTTCTTTTTTCAGTCCTCAGTGAAGCTAAGCAGTTCCAGACTTCATGTCTTTAAAATATAGTGTATACAGAAAATGTGGGGTGCACTTTTACATCAAGCTGTTTTAGCTCTAGGTACACCAAGGAGTCAATCTGGGAATGATAGGGATCTATTATTTTTCCCCAGTGAAAATGTTTAATGAATGCATTTGATAGCAGGAAATAGAATCCTATGAATAGAAAAAACTTATATTGTGTTAATTAATTTTAATTGGGAGTTAGCATTGAAAGTCAAATTGGTAGTAATTTGCTGTGAATATGGAATGTATTCTTTATGAAAGTGATTTCTGCTGGTTTATTCTTCTGCATTTTACTAGGAAAGGATAGCATCTTTTTGTGAGAAATTATTTTAAATTTTCTAGTTACACTACTTCAGAAGTCTGGAAAATCTTTTTAAAGGTAGATTGTGGTTGATTTCTACCTATGGTAGTTCACCACCTACAGTAATTACTAAACTGTAATATCAAAGTTCAGGCATGTTTAATCATATTTTCCTCTGCCCTCTTCGGTATTGATTAATAAAGAAATAATTAATTAATAAATACTTAAAGGCAGATCCTTCTCAATATTCTGCATATTGATTTGAAAAGAATAGTTAATAAAAATTAATTGATTAAAAGGACACAATCTCAGTCTTGTTTCAACCTTGTAATATATTTTCTTTATAAAGCAACAGTTCTGTTATGTGTACATATTTTGCATAGCAGCAGGAAAGCTACACAGACCATATCATCAAGTTCCAAGTGTGAATAAATACTCATTTTCTTCTTTAATGCTGTAGACACCATATATCTAAGGATTGTCTTTAGCAAAAGCAACAAAAAAAATGTTAACAAAAAAAAAGTTACTGATAATTCCTTCCGTATCAGAAAGGTGCTGGTGCTTCTTAAATTTTTGTTACGGGTGTAAAATGGTCATCTGATTGCACACTGAGGACCAGATGTTTTATGTGAAATTTTGAACAATTTCAGTCCTCTAAAAATGGACTAAAATAGTGCACAATTCTAGTTTACGGAAAATGAAAGGAACAGAATGGCTCATGAACATTACTATTAGCTGCTCTGCAAAAATTACTGTCACAAATTTGAAATAGATTACTAATTTCACCAGTGTCTTTACAGATGAGGCCAGCGATCTTGAATACCCCACGGAATAACCATAAAATAAATGAACACTGAGACACTTTATTTTCCCTAGATGCACTTAACTAAATTAATGAAACCAGCAGGACAACAAGAAGGAAATCCATTAATTTCTAAATGAAGTTACGTCTTAGTCAACCTGAGGTTTGAGCAATAATATGATCAGAGGTGTCTGTTCTTCTGTTTTCATTGAGCAGTAATTTCATAATAGGACCAGGGCAAATGTAAGCTGTGTGAGGCTGCTTTTTTATTGTACAGTTTTGGATTTATGTAACTTGGATTGACCATTTCTTATAGTAAAGTATTTAGTATAGTTAAATATCATCTCTTGATATTGATTCATTTTAGTTAATGAAAATTCTGAACTAAAATTCAGCTGCAGAATTGCAATAATTTCCCTCAAAAAGGAAAACTGCTAAAAATCGTCACATATGAGAAATCTTGAAGAGACTGAATTGAAAAGGTGCATCAGAAAGAGAATATATCTAAAAGCGAAAATCTTACGTAATTTCATGCTGTAAAAATATTGGTTTTCAAGGCGATATTGAACACATATGAGAAAAAGAGAAATGATGTATTGGTCATGTTTCATCATTACTAATATCTGTATTTTTGCTAGAAAGATGAGAGATGACTTGCCAGTCTTTTAAAACTAAAAAAAAAAAAATATTTTCCTAAAGGGGATTTAATTTTGTAATGATAAATCAGCTATATTACTGTTACTTTTTTCACAACTGATATATTTGCAAGTGAATAATCACACTTCAGTATCTGGGTACAATTTTGCAAACTGCATTTTTAAGTGCACATTTTAGATGCTGCTTTTTTGATCAGATCTTGTGCTTGCTGCATACCAATGTAATTGCAGAGCTTAAAATGAAGGTTGTCATTTCAGTATTGATTGGACTTTTGTTCCCACTTCTTCCGTTGCATCCTGAGCTGTGGATGGCTGAACACTGTAGGCACTAAGGTCAAAAGGACATGCTTGAGGTCAACCCGTGCTATTATTCAGAAGTGGAAAACCAATAGAAACATTGCAAAATGAGAGCTCTGCTCCTTTGGTTTTGCTGCAGCCTGAAGAGGGGAACCTGCCTGTTTTGCCAAGTGGGAAACGTGCTTTATCTGTTCTCCTTGGCTTGTGACCACAAACACTGATTTCTTTAGAGGGAAGAGACCTTTTGTGAATGGCAGTTCTAGCAGTACCTTTCCAGAGCCAGGAAAAAGACACCTCAGAACTTCCTTTGAATTGATATAAAAATCATCTTTATTGAAAGTAACAACCAAAATTTAATATACCCACACAGGTGTTTTTATCATTGTAGATGGAAATCCCTATTGGGGTTTATGTACCATTTACATATGGTACTAGGGTAGTTATGTTAAAGTTTGATTGTTAAAAGTCTCAGAGGTCTGTAAAGATTTTTTTTTTAAGAAGCATTTCTTTCTTCTTGCCCCTCATGATTTCTTTTTAATTCTATCTTGGTGTGAAGGAAGTGCATGCAAATGGCAAACTCTCACTCCTATCAGATGTTTGCATTAGTTATGCTTAGTAAGAGGAATCCTGTATATTCAGTGAAATCCAACTGCTCTTGCTTACATTTAAAAAAAGAATAATGAAGTCATTACAGTAATGGGTAGTTACTAATGTGAAGGAAAAGTGGATCTAATTTGTATGGGCGATGTGCTTATTTATTTGTCAATATTTACATTTTAAACTCTGCAGGGTTACAACTGGCTGTCCATAAAGCAGACAAGACAATCTATCTTCCTGTAGTTCTTGAAGTTTTGGGTATGTGGGTAAAATCTGTTTGTGACTGAGTGAGCCAGTTTGATAATAAATGGCTCAGCACTTGAATTTTCCTGTGTTCTCAGGAAAGTAAGAACTGAATGCACTGAAGAATAAATTCTCTTGTCTGTAAGAGACAGAATGCCTTTTAGGAATGGAAAGGAAGGATCTTCAGTATCTCAATTCCATGAAAAGAATTCGGAAGGCAGAAAATGGCAGCTTCCCTATATAATTAGTGGTAAAATTTGGCATGACTACTGATGTAGGCAAGCACATGATTTAACACTTTGCAGAACTAAAGGCACTTGATGATCTTGTAGAATTGATCCAGAAGAAAGTTCATCCAGACAAAACCCATTGGATCTAGTTTTTGTTTTCCACATACTGCATATTTCACTGAAAATTCTCATTTATGTCTGAGAAGTGTTTGTAGTATTTGTAGTATTTAAAGTATTTATAGTGTTTTGGAAAATATTTTCTATCTATAATAGTACTCCTTTATGCATTATATTGAATATCTAGCTTATTTTATTGTTAATCTTTTAAATACATTAGATATGGGGAAAAAATTACAGTCCTTGTTTTGGTTCCACAGTTTTATTCAGATTCTCACAGTGCAAAAGAGTGGTGACAAACTTCTTTCCTATTTGGTGGGTGAATGGTAGCTGGGAGGAATGTAATGGGATTTTGTTCTTGTCCCCCCTTAGAATACCAGAGAAAGAATTGTTTTTATAAAAGACTGCATTGAGAACCATAAGGGAAAGCAACTTTTCTTTTTATGCTGTTTGTGAGTACCACAGGAAACTGGTGGAACTAACAGTTCAGACTTATAAAAATGAGGAGGAATGCATAGGAGACTAATGAGGAGTGAGTTCAGCACTGACTTGGAACTTGAAGCAAACCCTTGTGATTTGATACCCCTTGTGAAAAGAGGTAATCCTACAATGCTGGTGTGACAGGTAATGTGGAAGCAGATTCTCCACATCTCTCTCCGGGGTGCCTCAGACTGTCTGCAAAACTCACTGTTTTGGAATGAGTTTTGCTCTGTTTGTCTGGCCAGCACCAGATACAGAAGAATGCTGCACTAGGCCCTGCCTCTGTTCTGATTCTGTGTTGGTGGCGTTTGCTGTGGTGTAGAAGGTGGCTGTAATTTATAAAGGGTGTAATCTCATCACGGCCATCTAAAAGATGGAAGTCACATGTCAGAACCAAGTGGGACTGGAAGGCCACGACTGCCAGCACTTCTTCAGTATTTGTTCCCACTGAGAAATCATCGGATCCTTGTTCCCTGTGGTTCCTGTGGCTGTGGGAAGTGAGAGGGAGTGGAAGGAGCTTGTTGCAGCCTGACAACTTCCACGCTGTGTCACACAGAGCCTGGACCTCCCCTACAGGGGTCCTTTCACATGTGCCTCAGGCTGACAGGCAGTCTTTTGTCTGTGTGGTTGATTTGTTTATTTAATATGCCAGAACAAAAAGAAAGCTGAGCGTCAGACTCTGGTAATTCTGATTGTCATACCATGACTGTAAGGGGTGGGTCATATGTATCGGGGTGTCTTGGAGGGGGCAAGACAGAAAATAATCCTGAAAGCTGTGCCTGGATCTCCCTTCAGAGCAAATTACGACACCTCAGGAGGGACCACAGGAGAAAGGTAGCTTAAGCTCAGTAGGGGTGATCAGGAGAAAAAGTTCCCAGGCAAATGAAGGAGAGATGCAAATGACCAGAATGGTCTTGCAACAAACTTTTTTGCTTTGTGAAGGAAGGGGAGAAAGCCACAAGACTTTGTAGAGGAACCTTTTGATGAGGTGTGTGACTATCCTGACCTGCCCTCAGCTTTTTAGGTTTAATTTCCATTGGCTACTTTGGGTAGGGGAGGAGGGACTGGGCTTAAAAATGTTTTTTTTTTTTAAATAATATTTTCAGCATGAAATAAAGCCCTTAAGTTCAAAAGATGAAATATTTTACCCCCGTTTTGAAGTGATGTCAGATTCTTCAGCCATATTGTTCCCTCTATTTTTTTTTACTTTCTAAAAGTCCCATTTTTCTTTTTGTGTACAACACATAAGTTGGCTGAACACTTCAGTTCTCTTTTCAGTGTATGCGTCCTTCTTCTGGAACATAGCAAACTCTGAAGGTGTGGGAAACAAATGCTTCGGTATCCTTCCAAGGGTACCTACTGCATTTATTCTGGGTTATTCTGAGAAGCCTTTTTTTTCCTCTTAACAAATGCATTTCTGCTGACAAATTATAATACCTTTAAAATCACCTCTGACTGAACCATCTTTCTCCAAAAATGGGGTGTGTTCTGGAACTTTCTCAATGCTCCAGGTTGGGATGGATTAGATTTACTAAGAAAATGTTCTTGGCCTTGAGGTTCCTTTATCTGTGTCTTCAGTGACTCAAAGCAGTTCTTGCAAAAGCCAATTCTCTTTCTCAGGCAATCATTTAGTAATAACATTTCTTATTTTTTTCCTGTGAAGGCAAAAGTGAGTTACCAAGTTCTTTCCTGGATTCCTGGAGAATACTTGAAATCTTGTACCTGGTGTAAATTCCAATGTCGATGATGTGTTTTGGAGTGCTTTGGCACCAACTTCTATAGGAGCCAAATTGAATCCAATTTTTCTGTGAGCAAGTTCAATTAATAAATGAAAATTTACTGGAAAGAAAAAGTGTTACTTCTTGGATGAAGGTGACAGATGTTATTCATGTTAAATAAACATATAAAAATAAAATAAACGTAGAAATACAAAATTTCTACGTTTTTAACAGAAGTCAAATCTTTTGCTTAATTATCCTTGGCCTTTCATCAGTATTCAGATCTTGTGTCTGTTTAGAGCATGAAAGCCGTGTTTGTTGTTTTCATGTCTGAATCTTTATTCTTTTTTTTTCCTACTTCCCTGGAAAAAAGTCTTCTACAGAAACAGGTTTCATGAACTGTTTCCTGAAATTTTTGTTTAAAGGAAAACTGCAATGCCAACCGTGTTTGTTTATGATGTCTGCTGCTTTGTGAACAGGTGAACAGAAGTCAGAACAAATGATCAGAAAAAAAAATAGGTTTAGTTTTGGTATTATGTGTGTGTCTGTACAGAAATTGGAGGGGTCTTGGTGAAATGAAGTTGATTGGGGAGAGGAATCTATAAAATGTCAAAAACAAGATAGCCCTAAGTACTCTTGTTGTTTTAAATCTTTCTTTGCGGTGTTTGTAGTTTTGTGAAAGCTGAAATTTTTTTCTGTGGTATGGAGAAGCTCCAGAAGTAGGCAGAAGTCCTGGAGGAAAGGTTGACTCCAGCTTGACATACTTTGTTGAGAGGAAGATTTGTTTGGGAGGGAGTTAAACCACTTCCACTGAGTTGGTTGAAAATTGATCAAACCCAGGCTTTTTTTATAGATACATTTTATTCTTCCTGTTTCTTAGCTTGTATCTGAGATCATGACACTTTTCATTCTCTTGATATTTATTTATTTATTTATTTAATGCTAATTTTTGGTTTTGTTCATGAGTTTTAGAAAGACCAGGGTTGAAGATTTGCAGTAGGGCAACGTACAGAAATATTTCTGCTGCTGTGTGTGACATACACACATAGCAAGTTTATAGAACCCTCCCTCCAAGAATATTAACTCAGAACTTTTCATAGACAAAGAGTGCTCCCAAAGAAACTTCAGAATTTAAAGGGTAAGTGATTTTTTCCTTCAGTATTAATTAATCCTACCGTGTGTCTTGGAGAGAATTCAGACCAGATGGATTTTTATGTGCCTGCTGTACTAATGTATAAGCATTGACTTGAAAAGTTACAAAAGTACAAATAGGTGTTCATTACAGCATTCACCTCTCTTTCAAAGTTACATAAATGTGTGCACTGCCCATCTCCATGCCTGGCTTGAGGTGATTATACCGTGTTTGTATCTAATCCACCAGTGGATTAATGCAATTCTGTTGAAAGTGGTAGTTTTTTTGCCTACAGTGGATTAAAGGTTCTTCATCTTAATATGCATTTTTTCCTACCTTATCTAACCACATAGAGCAGATGGACCTGGTATTATTATCTATAAGATGAAGAGCTTCCAACAGGATACTGCTTATTATCTTGTTTTTCAAGCTTGCTGTGATTCATATTCCTTTTCTTGCATATAGAAAGAATATGGGGTAAGAAAGATCATTTGAACTGAAGAAATTGTAGTGTAATTGAATTTTGAACATTGATTCCTGAGTGTACAGAAAATGAAGCGAAATAATGTACTTGAGCAGCAAATTACATGAGGTAGGACAGTGTACACTGCCTTTAAGAAGCAGGTGTTTGCTGTGAAGTTCACTGTGCATACAAATGTGCTTGTATTTTGAAGTTAGGAACAGTTATGGGGAGCAGGAAACCTGACTGGCCTAATACAGGCATTTTCTATTCAGGCTTGAAAAAAGGGGGAAAATATAATAATGCAGGGAAAAGCTGGGTTTTGTATGCACTTTAAAATCTTAAGCAGGAGGGGAGAACCAGAAGTATGATTTAAAGGAAATTACAGTAGTGGTTGTTGTAAGTATACACAAAGGAAGCCTTGCACCATTTTCAATCTGGAATGAGGAACTGAACATTTAATTACACAATCCTTTTGACTCAATTAGTTTACGCTCCAGCATTCTTCGTACATATAGTTTTAGGTTATTTTTCAAGTGTACAGCTGTTTCCTCCTGCATAACATCTGGGAGGGAGGAACAGTGTGGTTCCAGGAGCAGAGGGAATGAAAGAAGTTTTCTAGGCCTGAAAAATTTAAACATCTCTAACTCAAAGCTGCAAAGGTATCTTATCTGACAAAGGCCTAACAGGTAATTTCACAGTGAGTATTGACCTTATCAAATCTACCTAAAATCTATTGAACCCCTTTGGTCATCCCATCACCCCTGCCAGACTGTTGAGCCCTGAAACCTCAAGACTTTCTCTGCATGCAGAAATGGTATTTGACTCACTGGATCTGCTTTCATGGGGAAAATAAAACACAGTCCACCTGTAGTCTGTTTGAGTATGCATTATGATAGATGTAGATGTAACATAGGTTATGTACTTGTGGGCAAAGAAATATGCTGGAGAAAGTTAAACACCTTGAAACGTAATTATATATATAATTACGCTAAAAATTAGCAGAAACAGTATTTTGGTGAAATAACAGACTTATTGAACTGTGTTGCAACAGATGATTGTTGTGATTTTTTTTTTCCTTGATGTACCTCATTTAGATAGAAGGCTGGATCTGCTTAAAGGAACACATTATTTTAAACAAGGGTTTGTTCTGGTTTTCGGCTCTTATTTCAGGGGTTAATTATATCCTCTAATGACACTTGTTTAACCCAAAATAAGTCAAGTCAGTTGTTGGAGTTAAGTCATCTCACACATGTTCCTGCTGCAAGAGGAGGAAGGAATACTCTCCTATGTTGAATTATCTCAAATTTAATTTAAGCAATAGTATATCAATGAAAATAAAGTGCAGATTAAACAGAAGAAAATTATGCATAATAAAATGAAGAAATTGGAAGGATCTGACCTTGGTGAGGAAAAACCTGTCAGTTTCAGTGGGAATTATCATGTATCACATAATCATAGGCAGGATTGCAATTATGCACACAAGACACAGGTGTAATTTTCAGAACTATTCAGGTGCTTGCATAAGAGTCTTTCAAAAGTCTTTTTTAAAGATTGTACTGGGCACTCAGGCAACTCTGAAAACCTCTCAGGACTGAATTACCGGTTACAGAGTAAATACCAGGACAACAGTATCACTTACATGGAGGTACCTGGTATGTGAGAGCTTGACCCAGGAGCTGAGGCTGGGAAGCAGCATCTCAGCCTTATGAGCTGGCATTCTCTTATTCAATGCTAGAAACAGATGACAGACTATTTTATGCTGTTGAGCCTGTGGACTTAACAGTTTTAAGGAACAGCTGGTGCTGAGACAAAGAAATGTTTGCCCCATAGCAATTCTTCACACAGGAAGATATTAAAACTGTACTTCAAAAGGAAGGTTTAGGTGTCATAGAGTCATTTAGGTGGTGACATTAAGTTGAAAGTTCTGGGATTCAGGTCAGTGTATTACCCTATCTGAAATTCACTTCTCCAGAGGGATTACAGTATCTAAATAATTTACTTGTATATAGTATTTGCAAGCCCTGCTGATTCTTACAAATTTCTATGGAAAGGTTTGGACATGGGATCAAGCTGGTAAATGTTCAGTCTGGTAGCTGTCCATATGCATGAATAGCAAATATTTAGTAATTCAGTTTATTTTAGATTGCTGTAAGAGGATTTAGCTGCATTACCTTTTATTTGCTGTTGGCTAAGAGCCTTCACTCGTTGTGGTGGTGGTGGTTCAGTTTTCATACCTTGAAGGGCTCTGATTTCTCTGGGAGGTTCAAATCTGCAACGCTTTGGTCTGATTCTTACAGATTTCACTTCGGTGTTTTTGTCAATGCAAAGTCTTGAATTTCTTTCTTGCTTTCATTTGAAATAAACTTTCTGTTGTCATGGTTGCAGAGAGGAGCTCAAAAGCATGAACCCTGCTGACTCCTAAAACCAGTAAGCCTGCATATTTCTGTGAGGAAGCTTGAAACTAAAGCAAGTGCTGTGATTTTTTTTTTTCCCCTTGAGGTAAAGTCGTCATTTCTCAATGGCCAGGATTGCTTCCGTAGAACAGCAGGGACAGGAGGGCACTAGATGAGTAGGATATATAGTCAATGTAGAGTGAATTACGTTACACAAGGGCATGGTCACAATTATGTGGATCCTTCTTTACAGGTTCTTTTAGTGTGATCTGTTTTTGAAAACCCCAACTAAAGGAGCCTCCCAGGAGCTCAGCTGCAGTCCTTTGTTACTCTTGTAGTAGAAAGCTTTCTCTGACATCTCACCAGGGTCATGTTTGTTTTCAGTTAATCTACTTTCATGTTTTCCTGACTTTGGTGGGCCTGTGCACAGAGCACATTTGATACTTAACCTTTTTTCACATGCTTTTTTATAGAACGTTAGGAGACTTGATGGTAGGAGATGCTGGAAGCTTTGGCTTTGAGCAGAGGCAGACACCCAGGCAATTGTCTGACAGCCAGAGTGGGGGAGGCTACCTGAATATGGGGCATTAAGTTGTGTGCAGACCTCTTCCACCACCATCTCTCCTACTCATGTACCTAAGGAAAATACCAGGATTTGGGTTTGTTTTACCTTAGCTGCTTTTCTCACAGTCAGTGTTTCTGAGTACCCCTAGGAACCATCATCTTTGTTCCTGCAGTATGTCCTCATTGTTTTGCAGTTTCCTCTTGCCTTTCTTGAATAGTTCTTCTGCTATTATTTCTTTGCTGGTAGCATTGGTCTGCTGGCCAAAGGCTTGTAAATGAGCAGAGTGCAGTTGTTGTTTCTACCAGCCCTTGGAACCATCTGGGATTCATATCTCTGCACTTAAAAAAGTGGGAATGGGAAATTTTTGTTTGTTTGTTTGTTTGTTTAGTTTGTTTCACTATTTTGACTTTATGTTTTGGAAGTCAGGCATTAATCATTGTATCTTTTACAATCCATACCACAGGGAACTGCAGTATTTTAGCATTCCTTTTTGCGTCTCATCTCTAAATCATGATGACAGTAATAAAGAAGGAGGGGCAAGTGGCATGAGGGGAAATAAGAACTGCAGCATGAAACATACATTTTAATTAAAATTTATCTTGCCAGATATAGGTCCTTCTACCAAATACAAATTCTCATACAGTACTTTGTTAGAAGGTCTGAGACGACCCTGAAGACTGGAAATGTGTTGAAGCAAAAAGCTGGGATTTTCTTTAAATTAAAAGAAAAAAAGTTGAATTAAAACAAACCCACAAACCAGAAGCAGAGCAAAAAAATACTCAAACAAACCTCACTCACCATCTCTGCCAACTTCCTGGCTGCTGTCACCTTAAAAAATGCCTACAGCTGTGGACAGATTTGTCTCTGCAGAATTAATTTTGAAATTTAAGTTTGCTGGCTTATGCATCCAATATTTATAATTTCCACTAAACTGTTTCATCCAGTGTCTCTTCCCATTTTTAAATGCTTATGCATTTACTTCCCAGAGGTAAATCCCATGATTTTAGAAAGATTTTAGAAAATTCATGGTTTTTAGAAAACTCATGGTTTTTAGAGCCCTCTGCTTCCAGGTATCTAGCAGCAGGACAAGAGGACATAGCCTCAAGCTGTCCCAGGGTTGAACATCTGGAAGAATTTCTTCATGGAAACGTTGTTCAAGCATTGGAATGGGCTGTCCAGGGATGTGGTGGAGTCACGATCCTTGGAGGTGTTCAAGAAATGACTGGACAGGGCACTAAGTGGTATGACCTAGATTGGCCAGAGTTAGGACTTGATAATCTTGGAGATCTTTTCCAACCTAAAAGATTCTGTGATTTCAGGAAGTTCCTTGGAGTGAACTCACTGCTATTTGCATTCTGGTCTCAGGCTTTGAAGAAGCCATTTGTAATGGCTTCTTATTGGATTAGTTCTGACCTTTCAAGTTTGAAAAGTGCTCTGGGGTTTTTTGTGGTCATGTTGTTGTTCTGACAGTGAAGCATTAGACTGAAACTGTAAATTAACCAGCTTTCTTGCCAACTGCTATGTGGGCAGTGAAATCATAGAAGCAGAAAAAGTACATTGAATCAATTTTTTCCACTGTTGCTGGGTTTAGTTTTGCTGAAGGCCTGTAGAACTTCAGGGTACCAGTTGGTGTTTGCCTCCAGTTCGGCACTCGGCTTGCTGAGATTCATGGTGTCAGGAACAGCCTGTTTTGAGTTACACACCTGATGCACTTTCTGGGCTGGTGGAGTGGGATAGCAGCACTGGTCTTGCAGTTGAATTTTAAATTTTGGCACCTTTTTTTAAGATCTAGAAATCCTGAGTGCAGTAGAAAAAGGAATGACACAGCAGAGATGATGTCCCTTCCCATTCATGCTTCTTCCAGCCTACAGTTGTTGGTATTTGTAAATGTGGCTGTGGAGACAGGTGGGACAGAGATAGGCTAAGCAGACCTTTGTAAAACTCTTAACACTGAATGAAATTAAGAGGAAAAATGTCTTTGATTAAGAGAGTGCTTCTCGAAGTCTGTCTTGATTACAGCTGCGTGTTTCTCCTCTCCTGACTTGTCCCAGCCCTATGTAAGGTAGCCTGAGATCTACTTTAATTTACTCCTGTTGGCAGTGGTCCCTGAGGAGTTGTATGTCACCTGGCCATGGCTAGGACATCGCCTTCCCCACCCTGCCAAGGCACTGTGGGCAGGAGCGTGTGGGAGCTGGATCTCTTGGATCAAAGCCCACCAGGTTCCCTCCAAGTGAGGAGCCCCCAGTGGGGAACTTGCTGAGACTTTCCTGTTTAAGCTGTGTGGGGTGCAGAGAAGGAATGAACCTGCTGTCTTCCTTCAAATACACTCTCAGTATACATCCCCACAGTGAGAAGTTTGAATGCTGCAATGCAATGCCCTGTAATTTGAAAGACAAGCTCTGGCTGAAGTCAGTGGGTTTTATCAAGGACCTTCTCTAAAGGCCCTCTCAGAACAACTCTGCAGTTTGTTAGTAAGATGTACTAATGTCTTAATGTCTCTCCATCTTTTGCAAAAATGTTACTTGGATGAGCAAAATATTTTCAAAGAAAATTTAGTTGCCTTAGTTAATTTACAAAAGATGAGTTTATTTTTTGTCTTGCTGGAAAGAGTTTTATCATCCTGTGTCATTTAACAGAGTGTATATGAATAGTAAATGCAATAAATAATTACAAAATACAGTGTAACATGGTAAATTGAGGTCATAATTCATTCAACCTGTTAATTTTTTCTTTCTCCACTCCTCTGCATCAGAAATACTTTAATAATTGCTTTTAAATCTACACTTCTTGCCTCATTCCCTTAATATATGCCATGTTTTGGGAGGTGTTATTAAAAATGTTTGTGCAGAAGTGTAGGAATTGATTCCTTGTCCACAGTAGAGCTGTTGTTTCTTTAAATAAAAAGAAAAAGGCACCTTCATGGATTACATGCTATCACCAATACATTTTTAGTGTTACTTGCCTGCTTCGTGCATTTATTTAACTTTGTGATTTATAGCCAGGCTCAGTATTGACTTTCATCTTTGTTGATGGCAGATTTAATGCAACCACACATACATTAGGATTTGGGATGTCATTGCAAGTTTACAAATAAAAGGTGTTGCTTCAATGCATTACACCTGTTCTAAGAGTACAGTTTTTTATTACATGGAGAATTATTCTCTGCAGCCTTCTGAATAGGCTTATCATCCATCATAGAAGATACATTCTATAATGTGTAATATTGTTTTGACATAATGTTGTCGGTTAGCAGAAAAAAGTATGTTTTTTTCTTTTTCCCATACCTTTAACTTCACCTTCATGTTACAGTGGCTTGCTGTCAGCAAGATCAAGTTTCACTTTAAAGTTCAGCAGACTTTTAGTTGCAAAAAAATTAGTTGCAAAAACAATTAATTATCTCTTTGGTTTACAGAACCTGAGCAGGTTTGAGATTATAGTGAACAAGAGTGAATTAAATTACGTAGCTGGAAATCTCAAACCTTGACTAAATATTGACTGTGACAATGAATTTTCAGGATTTTTGAGCATCTGGATATGTTCTGGGCAAGTCACCTGCATAGTTTTGTAAGTGTTTGGTTTTACTGAGTAGTTACTGAAAAGATTAGCCTTAAATAGAAAAAAAAAAACCACGGTGTAAAAATGCCTTTCAAAACTTTTCTATATCCTTTATATAAGAGTATACAGTACATAATAATATAAATGCAGTTTATGCTGGGACCTCTCCATCTGTCTACCTGAAAAAGTAATTGAAAGACCAGAGCCTTTTTCTAGGACACTGGTGGCTGAAAAGTGCAAGTGTGCTGAAGAACTGCTGAGCTGCCAGTCCTAAAATTCTGCAAGAGGGCTTTGAACCTCTTGTGAAACAGCAGAAGGTGCTCAGAATTTTTGTGAGTTGGTTGCAATGGGAAGAAATTTAAAGATATGTTGTCCATGTGATGTACAATATTAGTCACCTTTGCTGACTGAGATGATGTAAATTTAAGGAATTGTAATTGGATCTTTATACATACAACTTAGTTAACTGTCACATTTTCCACTGATTTCAAAAGATTAAAGGTCAACTTCTATCACTTTCTCCTCTGTTGAAAAAGACCTTGACAAGAGCCTGGAAAAAATGTGTATGTGTGTGTAATTTTCTCAAGATATTTAGACAATTTAAAAAACAACATAAATGCTCTAGCAGAACAGGAATTAGCGGTAAAAGTTTCAAAACATTGGTGTTCAGTGGAATCTTTTCATTTTAGAGGAGATTTTGCACACACACATCCCATTATGTTTGCTTCATGTCTCAGTAATTTTTGTAAAGAGAACTAATTTAATGTGCAAACACAGTATTAATGTAAACCCCCATAATTTAATATATTATGTGATCACGTGAATTCACATTTTTAGCCCACATTTTTAAATCATAAAAGTGGTGTATTTTTTCAGATTTCTGGGTATATTTTCCTGAAAATGTAAGGTCTGGATTTTCAGGTATGGTTTCCTGGTGGCATTTCTCCCATTTTACCTGGCTTTGTAGATTTCCATTGGCTGTGCATTAAACTCATGGAGTTTGAAAATGTTCCAGGAAGTTTCACCTGAACATCAGGAAGAACTTCTTCACTGTGCAGTGACTGAGCACTGAACAGACTGCCCGGAGAGGGCGTGGAGTCTCCCTCACTGGGGATATTCGAGAACCAGGGCATAATCCTGGGATGGCCCTGCTTGAACAGGGCAGCTCGACCAGATGACCCCATTGTGGTTCCTTCCAACCTCACCCTTTTGTGATTCTGTGATTCCAGCTGTGCATTCTTAATGTTGATCTGCGTTTCCAGGGTTTCTGCCTGTGGTATGGGACAGCAAGGTATCAGGGAAATCAGGTCAGTGGAGACAGAGCTGGTTGTCCCAGTGACACAAGAACAGGAAGTAGAAAATCTCCTACGAGCAAAGACTCGTTTCATGTTGGTTTTCTGAAGGATGTTTGCAGTGCATTGTCTGAGTAGACTAGGTGTGTTTTTTGTGCTTTATTTGTGTATGGTGCTGTGTTCTGAGCTGAAGTGAGGCCAGACTAGGAAACCTTTGAATATGACCTGAATATTCCCAAAGTTTCCACTAGTACAGTGTTTAGAAGTGGGTTTATAGCTGTTGTCTGGACTTTTAAGTGCTTTGTGGACTTGTGAAGAAAATAGCAATATTACAGTTCTGGTTCATGACAGGTTTTGCGAAGCATCACTGTGGAAATAATCTGTCTTGACATGACTGTGGGGTGCCAGTCATGGTTTCATAAAGCCAGGTATGCTTCTCACAGTGCCACAAATGAAGACAGAATTAGCCAATTTTTAGAAGTGAATAAACAACAAATCTCAACAGCATGTCTGGGTCTGTTTCAGAGAATTTGGAAGATTATGTGTGGTTACCAGCATGTTAGTACTTCTGGCAGAGCAATTAAATTTTTTCCTTTATCCCTGCTTGGGCCAACTGGGACTGCTGGAAAGCCTCTGTTTTTAGATCACTTCTCACAAATTACTCTGCCCTGTATTCCATTTGTGAAAGACAAAGACATCTTTTCTTTTAACCTGTGTAACAACAGAAAGCCTTGGAGTGGCAGGGACTGCAGAAGGCATGGGATTTTTGCCTTGTAGGTGATAATTAGTAGGATGGGACTATAAAGCCAATCCAGTCTGTATTCTGTATACTTCACCTGCCTGGCAGTGCTCTGTAATTAGCCTTACACACAGTAGCCAAAGGGAGGTAAAAAAACACATTTTAAAACCAGATATGGATAAACCTGCCAAAAAAATTGATGCCTGAAAGACAATTCTCCGAGCTTTTTAGCTCAGAGATCACTTTGGTTGCCTTTTGGTTCCTATTTAATCCTTGCTCTCTTTATACCTTTTCCCTTTTATTCTGTTTTTATGAGGTGTTGTGAGTGTCGGGGTTTTTTTGGTCCTCTCTCTGTGGTTGGTTGTACAGGCTTGTTAGGCAGGCTCTTTCTCACCATGTCATGCATGATCAGGTGATGGTTCTGCAGAACCAGCAGCTCACACCTAGGATCTCACAGGAGGGTGGGAGAAGATGGATGGGGCACAGGGGACATGCAAAGCTCATGTGCTGCTCCCTGAAGGCAGATGTTTGTGCTGCCCTCCCTGTTAGGGAGGAGAAGGCAGAGCTGCAGAGGGTGTTTGTTTCTTTCACAGAGGGCACAGTGTTTGCAGTGCGAGGAAGAAAGGAGCCGTGCTCTTGCTCTTTCTACTTCTTTCTGCTCTTTTGCTGTGCCTCCATTTAATGCATTTTTGGCTGTCTCTTTCCTGACTGGAGCTCCAGGGACATCCTTCCAGTTGCTACCTACCTTCTTTCTGTTTTGCAGATTTTTTTTTTTTTTTGTTGCTCAACTGTATTGAAAGCAGACCTTTACTGCTGTGTATTAGGTTGCTTATTAGTATGTGAAGCTCAATGCACAACTGTTTTCAGTACAGCTAGGGATGTTTTGGTCTCAGGCACATGGCATTGAAGCAAGAGCTCATTTTCTCTCTCATTCAGCCAGAGAGATCTAGAAGAAGGGTATTCTTCATCTGAGTCCTTTCAAAATTTGGAACCAAATTTAGAGCTGATGGCTGTTGACAAAGTCACCCCTGCTAATGAATCCAGATAGTATTTGTACAGTTGGTTTCCATCCAGTTTTAAACAAAATCCATTCTCTTCCTGGGAGTTCTTCCTTCTCTTCACTTCTTCTTGAAAGGATGAACTGAAATGCAGTTTTTAAGTACCCATTATCTATTTTGGTATAGATCACATCAGTTGGACGAGTTCAGTTAGATATGTGGCTTGCATATGGAGCTCAAAGTGTGACAATGGAGATCTCAGAGTGCTTTGTGTCTGACTTGCAAAAATTACTGTGAACAAGGGATTTTTGGTTTCAGGTAGTAGACAGACAAATAAATGTGAGTGGAATACAGACACTAAAACTTGTCAGAGAGGATAAAGTCTGAGAATATCAGCTCAGAAATTGGGCCTGTTTATTTCATCTAAGTAATTCAATAATTCTTTCCATTCTTTAAAAAGCAACATGCATAAGAATAAAAGGCAGTGCCTTTTATGGAAGAGTGTGCCAGTTGAAGCAAAACCCACCCATCATCTGTGAAGGAAAAGGATTTTGTTTCTGCTTTAAGTGCTAATTTCAGTGCAGCTTCAAATTTGGAGCAATCATTATGTAAAACTGCCCATACTTTAGCTCATTTTTACTGGCTTATACAGTTTCATAAACCTGCAGAGACAGATATGACAGAGCAGCCTGTCTGGCAAAAGCACAGCAAAAAAGCTAAGTGCTTAAAAATTGGCATTCATCTTCTTTTAGACAAAATACATTAGAATATTCCTTTATACCTGAAATGAAATTATTGCTTTCTTGAGCTGCTGTCAGGTTTATTCTATTATTTTGCCCTTCACTTAATGAATCCCAGAGCTTCAGGATTGCTATTGACATAGCGATTGCAGTTGAATATAGAAGTAATTTTTCCAACCCTTCCACATTGTACCTGCTTGTTTGAAAGCGCTTTTTATCCATTAGTGTTTGAATGCAGTACTGCTTTCTTGCTGTAAACAAAAAGACTAATGAAGGGATGTATCTTCTTGGAAATAGAGAATGTTGTCTGGTATTGAAGTGGCAGGAAAAAGAGGGGGAAATTTTGAGGGGGAAAAAGAGGCCTAGTATATTTCCTGAGTAATCACCCCTACTTTGTCTGATATTATGCAATATACCTGTAAGATAAAGCCTAACAGGTATTTTGTGTTTCATGTAAAATATAGCTTAAATTTATTGTGAGAGAACCATGTAGGTTTCTGTAGATTCTGGTGCTGCCTGATACAGTGAGAAAATCGGAGTGCCACCAGAGGCAATACTTTAATTTATGTGGAGTTGAGTTTTACCAGC
The DNA here is from genome assembly GCA_013399835.1 of Leptocoma aspasia. Taxonomy (NCBI): domain Eukaryota; kingdom Metazoa; phylum Chordata; class Aves; order Passeriformes; family Nectariniidae; genus Leptocoma; species Leptocoma aspasia. Next base: position 151,434 of record VXAX01000643.1, on the reverse strand, counting down.
CAGTAGTGTCTTTTCACCCCTCTGGACAGAAAAAAAAAAAAGAGAAATTAACTCCTCCACCACAGGAGTTCTTGGCTTCAGAATTGCACTGTCCTGAGCCATCCCCCTCCAAAATGATAATTTGGATCCTTAGCATGGCTATTCCTAAAGGAGGATTATGAAGAGCTTCAATGGCAGTGAGCCTTTCTGCTGGCAGTGCTCTGAACTGGAAACAGGAACATGTGAGTCAAGTGTTTGAGATGTACATTCTTCTGATGAGTTTGGAGACAGCCACACATCCTTCACTGCAGCTGTGATTGGTCACTACAGTGGATGTTTAATTCTGGTGATATCCTGTTAACAGTCCTGACCCAGAAATCATTCTGTCGTCTCTAGCTGGTGATAATTTAGATATACGCAGTATTGCCTCTCCAGAAATTGGTGCTCAGTTTTTAAAAAGGCAGTAATGAGAACTTAAAATTTAAAATTAAGTGTTACTGTATCACCTGTTAGGTTATTTGATGTGTTATTTTTGTTATTGTCACTGTTAATTCTTTTTAATGTTTACTGAGAATTTGTGTGGATATCTTTTATCCGTTTCAGCTTACTCTGTCTTTTGTTCTTAAAAGCCCTCTGTCAGAGGCCTTGTGTTGATACTGGGAGGCACAGACCAAATCACCTTTAATCTCTTTCTGATACACTGAATATTTCAACATTCTTTGACCCCTCCCAAATGACAAGATTTCCAGAGTTTATCTGTTTCTTTTCTAAAAATCTCCATCTGAACGAGTTTTAATTTCTTGAAGCATAGAACCAGAGAGCTAGTGACATTTCTTCGATTATATGGAAGTATTGCCACCTTCCTACAGGGGTAGCTGGAACAGAAGTTCATGGGGTTGTTGTGTTCACTTCCTGCCCTTGCTTAATAACTGGATCACTGTGATCTCAGGTTCTCTTGCTTATTCCTGGTGATGCCAGGAATTTCATTCAGAGCTCTAGCTTGTCAGGACACAAACCTTACTTCATAAAATTGATGTGTGTTCTTGCTGTAGATGATCTTGCCCTTTGCAGTGGTTAGAATGCATGTTTTCAGAGAGCTTGTCTTACCAAGAGGCTCAGGTTATTTTCACCAATAACTGGCTTTTCGCATTACTTGTCACTTTAGTGATTTTTGGAATGTCTACAAATTTTTCTAGTGTGGTCTTATTGCAGGTCATAGAAAAACTGTTGCAAAGCCCTGTTTTGTACTTGGTAGACAGTTCTCTACTAAAAATTGTATTTTAGTATCTATAATTCACAACATTTATTTAATTTAATTAGTAGTCCATTGGTATTTTTATAGTGTTACTTTTAAACATTATTTAGGGTAGATTTACTTATAACTGCCAGGCATCTCCAGTAAAGTGTTGCAGTTATAGCAGGCTCCAAAATTTGAGTGTGTGTGTGGGAAAAACAGACCCCTGTCATAATACACATTTATTTTACACAAAGGAAATTGTTGGTTTTAATTTTTTTTCCCTGACTGTGGTTAATTATTTTGGGGAAGGAAATTTTACCTATGATATTTCTGGTGCTGGAGCTGAAATGCTATGAAACCTATAAACAGCGCTTTTCCCCCTCCCACCATCCGGAATAACATAATTATAGAACACTATAATCAGGCTCTCACAGGCTTATTCTGCAGTCCATTTACACAACTGCATTGTGTTTACATGGCAAGGCTTTTGTGGTGGGGTCTGCAGGGGTGGCCTCTGTGAGGGGAACAGGGGAGAAGAGAAAGGATGGAGCGGCAGTGTGGGGCAGTCGTGGATTGAGCACAACCCCTGTTCCCCATCCCTCTTCACTGCTTGGGGAGGGGAGGGGATACAGGACTCAGAAATGAAGTGAAATTGAGCCTGGGAAGAAGAAATGGAAAGCATTTTAAGTTTTGCTGCTGTTTTTCACCATCCTTCTTGTAATTGTCAGCAAATTAAATCACCTTTCCCCAAGCTGAGTCTGTTTCGCCTGTGACAGTAACTGATTAAGCAATTTCTCTGTCCATATCGTGACCCATGAGCTTTTAGTCTTGTTTTCTGCCTTTGTCCAGCGGAGGGGGGGAAGTGAGGGAGTAACTGGGTGGGCATCTGGAAGCCAGCCAAATCTACTCACTATAACAATAAAGATTTTGGACACAAAATGCTGGCAGCCTGGTTCCTTGAATTAGCACAGGAATATATTATTGTAAAGGGTTATGATAGTGCTGCTCATATTGATGAAGAAGGATATTGGATAAATTGAAATACTAAGAAAATACTAAGTTATATATGTGCTTGTCAATAGTCATGGTGGATGATTGCTGTCCCACCCCTCTTGTAGCACTGAGTTGATACATTCAGTTCTATTCTACCACTTAGTGTAGTTCAAAAATATTTAGCTGTAAAAGGTACTAGTTATAAGAGCTATTTGTATTTGTTTTAGTCATTCTTTGTTTTGTTTTGTGGCTTTTTTAATGCTTTTTCAAAGACAATTCATGTATTCACCTACTCTTTTATGTTTTTTTACTACTGGTGCACATTACTACTATTCTTCCTGTAATGAGAATGGAAAAAAAAATGAAGAAAGGGAGGAAAAAGTGCCACTATGGATGGAAGGTCTTTGTAATTGTTTCTTACTGCAAGCTCCAGTCAGCAGATTTTGAAACAGCATATGAGAAAGTAATGTTGATAATGAATTTCTGATAGTTTATTTTGGTATGTGACCAACATGGAAATTAAATTGCATATGTTGAGATATGTTCTTCTGTCAAGTTGTACTAATAATTTATAGTGAAAAAGACTGCTTTTATTACTGTGTGGATAGAGAGGAGCAGGAGGACGACATCTCCAGATTTTTCCATGGGGTTTGAGGAATATGCAGTTGTGAATTTGTTTCCTGCTCCACAGACCAGTATATTTTATTTTTGTATTTTCTTTAATACCATGTGTGTTTTGTCTCAGGTTGGAGATTTGCTATCCAAGTGCCCTCCTTGTGTGGGTTAGCAGAAGGAGATGTGGTGTTGTGGCTTTGGTTTCATATGCTGTGGAGACTTTTTTTCTGTTTAAAGTACTGTTGTGCAGTTTGAAGGCTAGCAAATTAGGAATCAAATCGGCTTTTACATGATGTTTACTTATTTCTCTAAGAAATTGAAAGTTTTTAATTGAAAAACACATTACTAGGTCTTAGAACTTCCAGTCCATTTTTTTTCTTTATTTCAAAGAAATAAAATGGCCTAGGATCAATTCACCTGTCCTTCTGGGTGGATAATGTGAGCACTGGCTGAAGTTAAACCAGATGTTGCGTACTAATAATGAGAATTTCTTTTTCTCTGCTTGCAACAAACTTGTCTGCTGGGATGCTTCAGAACTTCCCATGCCAGAGGCTACTGACAGGCACAGGTGCATGGCCATGGCCTTCTCAAGCTGGCAACAGGTTTGCTGCAAATTCCTCAGCCTCAAGGTAGCTCTGTGGTACTGCAGGATCCGGATGTGAGGACATGGGGAACTGGTGTGTCCTGAGGTGCCACTGAGATGAGACCGTGTGGACAGGATTCCAAAGAGTTTGGGAGGCCTGAATGAGACAGTAGCATTGTGTCACCACATGGATGAATAAGCCAACAATGTTAATGATCTTTGTTAATGGCAGTCATCTGTATTTTTCAGCTGAGTTGGTTTGAAACACTTGGAAATAAATTCTGGAGTTTAAAATGCGTTGCTCTTGTGGAACCTGCCCATGGGAAATGGTGTAAGTAACAGGTGACCTTCTCATCCACAGCATAATTTCTTGATTGAGACCTGATTTGGTTCTCCTGCTTTATAGACAAATTGGACCAATGCCTAAGGCAACAGCTTTAAATCAAGATTTTCTGGCATATCTGTGTGGGGTCCAATTGTTGCAATATTCTTTTCCAAAACAGAGCCTGGGGCTGCAGTACCACAGATTTGGGCTGAAATTTTGAGTTAATTTGTTTTCTTTCCAACAGCTTTATAAAGATAAGAAAATGAAGGGCCAGTTGGATAAATATCTTCCCTTGTGCACTGTTAGCACAAATGTCTTGCATGCTAATTGATTGCACCTATTTAAACCAGTGTACAGGTGTAATCTGAAGCAGCCATCAGTTTTCCAGCTGCCTATATAGTAGAGGTTATGAAATAGTATTTTGCCCTGGGAGGCTATCTTAGTGTCTTGAGTCATGAAATTACCTAAAGTCAGAATGTTTTCTTTCATTTTTTGTGTAAAACAGCAAAAGAAAAAGTGTTAGAAAAGTTCCCTGAAAGGTATTTAAGTATAAAGTTTTAAGAGATATGCTGTCAGGGAAGGAACTTTCCTTTTAAATGCTAAACTTACACAGTTTTGATGCCTATGACGAGCTAGGACTTTGCTTGTTACAACTAAGAAATATCTTGCCTTTGAAACAATCAGCTTTTAAAGAATTTGTGCTTGAAAATTTTAATAATAATTAAATTACTCGCAACTATTGTTTTCGAGATGACTTTTGAACTGTGAGATGCTATATAGTCTGCCTGAGCTTTATAGGCAGATAGCAGTTATTTCTCCCATGCTGGAAGAAAAGGAAAAAGAGAGAAATTCAGATAAAGATCCTTGGAATTCGGTATTCAATGATGCATTTTTTCAGACACTTTCTCATTTCTATATGTAAATGAAGAATGAAGTTTAATCTTTAAGAGAAACAAATCAGCTGCAGATTTGGCTGTGAACTGTTTGAGTTACAAAGCTCTAGTAAGAAAATTGTCTATGTCTTTTAATTGTAAGTTGTGCATAAGAAATGTTTCCTTTTTTATCAACACAACGTTTCAAAAACATAGCAGATTTGACTCTGTGACATAGATGACAGAAATTACATCCATAAGTTCAGTGATAAGTTCTGAGATATCAGTTCTATGTAATGGCAAGGCTCTGTTTTAATTTTTGCCAGTTTGTAAGCAGTAATTACTGAAGAGTGAAAGATTGATTTCCAGTTTCTGTTGAGACTGGGCTTCTTTCCTCATCTAGTTGGTAAATGTAAGCAAATTCAGTTTTGTATTGCCTTTCCCAGAGGAAAGTCAAAGCATTGTGCTGTTACAATAGAGGTGATTATAGCTGGCCCTGGTTAAGCGGTCCAAAATTTTCTCTTTTCAACTTATAATAATTCATAGTAGTACACAGAGCTAAGCTGGCTGAATAAAACCATGAAAGACAAAAGTAAATGTAAGAATTGCAAAGTCAGTCATCTTATGTTATAATTAATACTGAGCTATCAGATCATGCTGTGGCTGAAATGGCTTTAAGTGGGTCAGTGAGATGCTTGTGCCATTGTTTCAAAGTGGCCTTCTTAGCAGCACAGTGATTTATTGAAAATAGTCTGCTTGAACTAAGAGTCTTCTGTTAATCATTACTGAAAAGAACTCATGACAAGTGCTGCTGGCCTCGAGTTTCTAACTATTCTCTTTAGAAACTCCTCAGAAGCAGCATTTCTGGAAATTTTGCTATAGGTAAACAGAGCTGAGTTGTGTAATTGACTTTATGCATAACCTATCTTCTGGTGTGTTTACTTTTAATGTTAAGCTGACTTGATGGTTAACACTAGAATATCTCACTGCAGTTAAGGGTTGTAGTTAATATCTAAGAGATTTGTATAACTTCTTTTAACTCCTGCTTTTCTTTTATATAAATATAAGCAGTATAAAAATGAACATAAAGTATTTTTGTGGGAATATTTGTTATGAGAGTGTCCAGTATGAATTAATCATATGCTGTCACATATGATTATGTGATATGTCACAATTACATAATAATATTTTTCAGTATGTATTTATACCTTCAAAATATTTTCGAAGTTAAAGTGAGTAGCATTTGGGTAAACAATACTCTATTGTCTTGGAACGGTAAGTGTTCTATTTATAACCATTTCAATAAAAAAGTACTGATAATGATTGTTGACTAGATATCTGTACAAGCTCTGTTAGGAGTTGGGAGTTTTACAGACTACCTCCCATTTTCACGCCTGTTTCTATAGTTGTATCAATTGTATACATTTATTTTAATAATTTATGTACGAAAAAGGTTTCTTACAACACCCTTGGAAGCCGGGGATATGGGCATCTTTACCCCAAACTACTATTTCCACATATTCACATTCAAGTCTAATTGCAGACAAATGCAGATAAAGTGATGCAGCATTAATTAGCTCTCTTCTATGGGCTATGTGAAGTTGTGTGATAGGATCATTAAAGCTAGAAGGAGCCTCTGGAGGTCATGTAGTTTATCTTCCTTCCAAGTTAGAGCAGGAACTTTCCCTAGTGAGTTTTGAGTCTCTCTAATGGCAGAAGCTCTGTAAACTGTGGCTGTGGGCAGCCTGTTTCTGCACTTACTCCCTCTCCAGTGAGGGATTTCCTTTGCTGCATATTGTGATGGTTTAATTCTCTTACTGTGCATTTGTGATGAGAGTCTGGCTCTGTTGTTTCTTGCTGTGACTACATCCTCCCTCGACTTCTCTGCAACGTAGATAGGTTCTCCCAGATATTTGTATGTCCATGTGCTGCACCCCACTAGCCACCTTTGCAGCTCTCTGCAGAACTTTGCCCTGGTTTATCTTTGTGTAGGACTTAATAAACTCACATTTTTACAGAAAGGAGGCTTAATCAATGTCATATAACTCAGGCAACCAGGAGAGAGTGAGGAATAAACATGAATTTTCTCATGTCAGTTTGCCAGCAATATAAAAAAAAGTTGTACTTCATCCCTGTCTAGATATGGTGACTGTAAATTAACAAATTACAATTTACAAATGCGAAACTTTTGATCCTAATTAACCCAGAACTTTCCCAGGATTGTAGGAGTGTGAATATACCAGAATAACTGCAACTGATCTTAGCTTCTTTGGGTCTGGTTCCTCAAAGCAGGCAAAAATAGGTATAATAATGGCTATAAAATTACTTAGAAGGAAATATTTGCCCTCTTCATAGTCCCAGTGACAATGTATTCTGCTTGCTATTTTATGAGCATCTGTTTCTCAAGTAAACTACTGAAATAATTGGACTCCAAAAATTGCCTTTTCCATGAAACAGAAATCTTAAAATTCCCAGTTAGTTTGTTAGGTCTTAAATTTGTGCTTATTTTGATAAATGTTATGTATATAAGCCCTTCTGTGAAATCCAGTTTTTCTGAATAGTATCTTGCTTGTGCAGGGAATGCAGGATTAGGACACAATGAGTTGAGTGCTGTCAAAACAGCCGTGTTGCCAGCTGAATTGTTGTCAAACTGTGAAGTGTTTGGAGCCTACTTGGTTTTGACAATGCAGTTGCACACCTTTTCTCCTTTGTGACAGATTTAAGAGCAAACATTTTATAGGGGAACATAGTAAGGCCTACAATATTCTGTTGTTTGGTCAGCCAACCATATCTGTGACTTTGACTTTCAACAGCTGTGCATCTAACTTACTCAAACATTTTCTTTAGTTTTGTCACCTAGAACAGTGCAGCCAACTGCTTTGTAAGTTGTTTGAGCACCAAGTGTTTACAGGTCTTGTGAATTGCCCTGTGAACCCACCTGAGACTGTTCTACTTGTATCAGCTGAAGATCCTGAAAAGTCTTGAGTCTCTAAGACTTGTTGCACTCATAAGATTAACCAGATAGAGATTTTAGATTTTTTTTTGCCATTGTCAAATGTGCAATGCATTTATGATCTCCAGGAAAAGAACTTAAAACTGAGTTTCATGACTAGGATTGTAATTTTTTTTCTTCTAATTTGAAAGAAGGAGTTGCACAAGGAATGTAAAGTTCACTGGTGTATATTTGAAGTGTAGGCTTCTTCAGGAGGGTTTCGGTAATTAACCTGTTTTAGCCACTTGGATCTTGGTATTGTGTGATGATATTAGGTTTAGGAATAAAATGCTGAAGCTTCATTGGGTGTATCTCAGCTGTATTGATTTTAGTGGATTTATGCAAAAAAGTAAGAAGAGATAGATAAATACACAAATAAACATTTTAGTAGCAAAAAGGATACATGATCATGCCTACAAATGTAGAGGTGAAAAATGGAAAAAAATTGCTTGTTACTGTGGGAATAAGTACAGAGAAGACTTTCCTATCAGAACAGAAGAACTGTAATAGTACCAAAAATACTTGTGGACAAAACAAAGTCAATACAAATTTGAAAATATCTCAATTCTTGAATATTAACATACTTTTGCCTTCTTAGATTTAGTGCTAGGTAGTCTAGTTTCTGTAAAAACATGCAATGATTTTGTTCTTGATAGTTGCTAGGGCTTTTTTTGAACCAAGATTTAAACCTGTAATGATGGACTAAAGCAGAGTGATATAGAGGACATATATGAAGCATTACCTCAGGGCTACAGTAATGAGAAACTGCCCTTCTCCTCTCTAAAAATTATTAGCCAAATAATTTGGCCTAAGTGGTAACTGTCTCCCTACCCAAGATGGAAGCTCTGGCATTGTTTGGGTTATTGCAGCTCTAAATGGGATAACAGATGGTTTCCCCTCATTCAGTAAAACAGTAATGTTATTTCTGCTTCAGCCAACAACTCTGAATTGAGCAAAATGTGTTTCTTGCTAGCCTTCATGGACCGGTCTCAATCTAGCTGTGCAAGTGAGGGTGGTGGTTTCTCTTATTTCACTTGCTCTCTATTGCCTGCACTTAATTTCCATACTGTTCTGCTTCTGTGTCAAAATGTGACATCCCCAAATCCATCAACTGCCTTTCTTGAGGAAACATAAGCAGCTTATTTCAGACTATGGTAATATTCAAATCCTGTGTTCAGTTTTGAGTCTCTCACAAGAAGAAAGTTAGTGAGTTGCTGGAGCATGTCCAGAGAAGGGAAACTTCTCTGGGAGCTGGGAAGGGGTCTAGAACACAAGTCTGATGAGAGGGGTTGTTTAGTACTGAGAAAAAGAGGCTCAGGAAAGACCTTATTGCTGTACAACTGCCTGGATGAGAGAGCATTGGTTGTTTGTCCCATGAACGAGTGATAGGACAAGAAGAAATGGTCTGAAGTAATACTAGGGAGTTTTATATTGGATAATAGGGAAAAATTCTTTATGGAGGGGTTGTCAAAACAGAGGAACAGGCTGTCCTGAGAAGTGGTTAAGTCATCACCCTGGAAGTATCTGAAAGATGTGGACATGTGGCACTTAGGGACATGGTTTAGGGTTATAGATTTGGCAGTGCTGGGTCAGTGGTTGGTCTCAATTGTCTTAAAGGTCTTTTCCAACTTTGACTTTTCTATGATTCTCCAATGGAGTCAGTGTCACCTTTCTTCTCAGTGTTCCCAGGAGAAGTTTTTGGTCTTGGGTCAGGGAGTGACAGCTAGGTAATTGCTGAGTTTATAGAAGCTGTCAGACAACTGTAAAGGAGTGAAAGTTTGACTGTAAAGAAGTGAGAACTACTTTACTCTGGGAGGAAATGAGGGTGCATAGGACCAGGCAAACCTTCAGTATCCAACTTGAGTATTTTCCATATTTTCTTAGGTAGCCTGGATAATCTTTGATCATCTTTCTTTCAGTGAGGATTTATTGCCTGTTCTGTGGTTTTGCTTATTAAAATGTATATTCGAATACAGGGAAGATACTGGGGTAGTATTGTCCACTCATCCATGAATGAACTCAGTCACTGGCTTTGGTGGAGTGTTGCATGGCAGCAGGTCCAGGCTGGGCCTTGGAAGAGTCAAAGCCACTGGCATTACTCCTCCTTAATTAACTGGATGAATGCCACGTACATCATTGGCATAGTGTTGTAGTCCTCCCAGGCCCAATCTAGATATAAGTCGTGTATTTTAACAGCATAACTCTGTCTGGGAGATGGCCAATTTCCAGTTGAAATGCCATATGTTTTGCATAACTGGATATACTAAATGCCCTTTAGCTCTGTGCTGTGGCTGGGGTAACTGATCACTACTGCAGTGCGACTCCTGCAAACTGAGGGACTTGTTTATTTTCATACTGATCGGACACCTGCCTAAAATTCCCAGCAGGTTTCTGTCTGAGACATCAGCAGGCTATGGCAAGTCAAAATCCATTAGATTTGTGAAGTTTACCTGAGAGATATGTGCTATCCTGGTTAATTTTCATTGAAACCAGATGAGTTGTGCTCCCAGGAGCAGCTGTGTAGGCTGGCATCCACCCTCTCTTCAGCAGAAGGATGAGGATGTCAAGCACCTTTGGCATCTTGGTGAGAGCTGCTGGATTTGTTACAACTGGGAAGTTGGATGCAACTGTCCTTGAGAACATTTCTTATGTGGGTATTTCAGCTAGAGCTAATAGGGCAAATAAATGAATGCCTTCATCCTTAGCCATGGCTGTGACATTGTAGTACAAGGTGGTGGCTGAGGAGCAGAGCCTGGGAGAAATAGTGCTGGGATGAATCTTTAACATGGCGGATACTGGACCAACATCTGTTAGGTTTAGACTTTTATGGTGGAAAAGATTTACTGAAACCTACTTTGACTCATAGAACTGAGTGAGTTCTATGAGTCAAAGAGACAATCTTGCAGTTTTAGTGTCTGACTTCCTTTTATTAGCTACCTGGGATGAAGTTTCAAATCTCACCTTGGCTGGGAAGCATCAGTATTTTGGGGGATGCCCTAAATAATAAAACAGCCTCCTCCCCTTCTAAACAAATATGGTTATTTAAAAATCATTTTACATACACGTTATAACATGTACATAGAAAGAGATACATACTCTAATATGGTTTTGGGTGTTGTCTCATGTAACAGTCCTGATGTGGTTATTGTCAGCAGAGAAGTTTTGTGAGAAGGAGTTCATATCCCCAGAAAAAAAAAAAGGATGCAAAAGTTAAAACCTTATATTTTACAAGGAAGGGTGCTTAGTCACAATTAATTCTGGAAAATGAGTCACTGACTTTGCAACAGACCTTCAAGAAGCACTACTTTGGTATATCTCATTTAGCAGCCCAATGGCAAGGGGATGAGTATGGGCATGGTTGAGGCCCAGATCAAGTGATAGACCTTAAAAATTTACAGAAATGGTGCCTCTTAACTAAAATGCCAGGGGAAGCCTAGGGGCTATTACTTTATTAAGTTCTGCTGAATATGCTGCTGGTTTTACTCTAAACATACCATTATTTTATCCTCAACCAATCAGATCAAAACTGAAGGGTGTGAACCTCCTGTCTTTAAGAAAAAGGTTGTTGGTTTTTTTTTTTTGGTGGTTTTGTTTGTTTGTTTGTTTGTTTGTTTTTAACTTTCAGATTTCACTGTGAGAAGGATTTTGTCCAAATCATCCAGTAAGCTAAATTTACTGTAAATGAAATTAATGCTGCCAAAAGTCTTGTATTCAACACAGATCAGAGATGAGTAATTTTACCGTAGCGATTTGGACATAACCAAGTACATTTTGAGCAAGTTAAAAATGAAAGTAGTAATCTTTTATTTGAAATGCAATGGTTTAGTCTGCAGAACACGTCATGACTTGCCTGCAGTGAAAGAATTGTGCTGGGCATATGCAGTATTTAAAATAATTCCTTTAAAACATGATCCTTTGAGGTTCATCCAGTGCTCTGTGGCAGGGTACAGCTGTAACAAAACTAGAGATTCTCTGCTGGAGACTCCTGACAATACACCAGTGGCTTGCCTGCAAGCTCGGGATTTAAACAGAAGAGTTTTTCCAATCAGCCTTCAGTTTCATTGTTTATTTTGCTTTTATTGCAGTCATCAGTTTTTTACTCTGATTATTGGGAGGTAGCTGGGACCTGTGTGCTGTTTGGGTCCAAAGAAAGGTGATTAAGCTCATGAGTCCAGTAGCTCCACTGTGAGCAAATTTTAGGCTGAAGGTTTAAAATCTTATTTCTAACATTAATCTAAAATTCTCTGCCTTAAAAGTCAGTAATAAATTTCACATTTACTTAAATCTGAATGAGTTATTTTCACCAGTGAAAAATTTAAACAGATTTTTGTTGTCTTCTGGTAACAATCAACTTCTTTTTCCCTAATGTGAAATATTAGAAACATGTTTGTGATTTCATGTCTATAGTCAGCAAGCTGTTTTAAAAACTGTTTTCCTTCTTGCTTGAGATGTGTAAGTGGACTCATAGAGTATGGCAGATAGGAAAGGGTGGTATGCCTGGGGCATTTCATTAACTAATCTCTTGAGTCTGATAATGGAGATGCTGCAAGGATGCAATTTTTCAGTGGAGTCACAATACTGAGACTATGAGCATTAATGGGTTAACTGCTTACATCTCTGCAACCTTTGTTAATGCACAGAGATATTTGTTGGTTTTGTACTACATGTAAAGAAAGAAGGATCTGGTTCTGCAAATTTATGTGTGCCATGTTTGTGTATAGATCTTTATGCTATGCTTAGCGCTAATCTGCCTGTCAGCTGGCAGTAAAGAAATTTATCCAGATTTGCACATGTGTATATAATCACTTTATATTCTCCTTCATGGAGATGTAATGTAATGTAGAGATGCTAATTAAGGTGAGTAGTTTTTTTTCTTGGGTTTTTTTTTTTTTTATTATATGGAATAGTCTTGTTAACTTCCATAGGTAAGCTGCCACCATGTATAAAAATATAACTCTTATATATATAAGTATATATCATACATATCATATTATACCATGTATAAAATGCTCAGTTTCTTGAATGCTCCATATCAAAGAATAAAAGCCTTCTGCAGGAATAGGTTTAAAGTCAGGATATATCAGGTAATTGGTTTGTGGCCTCATGTTAAAACCATCTTTCCCTGACAACCTTGGTATGTTAAACATCTCTTAAAAATAAAGAGATTGTGGTAATTTTATCGATGACTATGTGAACATGCAAATTGTGTTCTCTATTTTGTGCAGTTTTCCCATATAATATAAAGGCACTTCAAAATATACTACCCATTTTAGGGATCCAGTGAAGACCAAGCAGTGAGAAAGTAGTGTCCTTGCCTGAATCACTGTGATTAAGTCACTACTTGAGAGGTTTAATTGCTAAAAGGGAGAAAGATTGGAGGTCAGAGGGAAAGAAAATCTCACTAAAATATGCCATAGTTTCCCTTAAAACCACAGAGAATATTTTGTGCATTACCTTTTCATAGGGAGATAGATGTGTTATCACTACAGTTCCTTGCCCAAGAACTTGTTCAGAGTAATACTGACTTTTTAATGAAATCTCTGAGGAAATAGCTGCAAATTCAGTGTGAGAAACTTGTGGGACTTTCCTGAAGGGAAGGTGCAAGGGAGAGGGTTGTTAGCCCTACTGGAGTTGGTTGTTCTCTTTGTAGGTTTTCTACTCATCAGTTTTCAAACTCTGCAATGAATTATTTCACAAAGTTTTGTTCAAATCAGTTTAGCTATTTCCAAGAGTGAAACAAGGGAAAAAAATGGCTGTCAAAGAAAACCAGGCAACATTTTTCTGAGAGTCTTGGAGCAAAGAGATTACAATTGCTGTCAGCCTGGTCACCATGCCAGAGATGTGTTGCTCTCCATTTTTTAAAAAGATATGCCTAAAATAAGCCCATTTAAGATGCTGGAATCTCTCTCTCAGGAGAGATTTCCTCAGACTTTATCAGTGAAGTCCTGTTAGGATATCATCTCACACTGGTCCTGTCAAGTCTCCGTGTTTCTGATGCTTGAGTTTGGGCACCAAAACTGGAAACAATTTTCTCACATTTAGAGCCGTCAAATATGTCTCTGCGTTACCTGTCCCACAATATGGGAGTGTGGAGAAATTTCCTGTCTTGATTCACGTGGGGACAAGAGCAAAGTCGGCAGGGGAGAGTGAAGAAACAGATTGGAGGTGGGTCAGAGCAGTGGGGGAGGGTTCAGTGCAGTCCGCAGGAGCGGTGAGGATGTCTGGCTGGGCAAGCAGCAGTGTCTGTGACGAGGGGTGTGAGCATGGACGGTGCTGTTAGTGCTCTGTGGAATGAGCAGCACGTGGGAAAAGGCAAGGAACTGGGAAGTGGTTTGGGACAGCACGGAAAATCCCCAGGGTTATACCGTGGGTAGGTCTAATTAAGGAGCACAGCGCTGGCAGCCAGGGATGAGCAATGATCCCGGGAGGAGGCAGTGATAGTCCTGTGTGTGTTGCGGGGGGAGGGGAAACAACTAGTGGTGACACTGCGACATACACACAAAAGAATGAATAAATGGTTGGCAGGTTCTGTTGATGCTTTAAATTTAAATTATATGTGTTGCTATTTTAACTTAACAACGTTAAGTTAAAGTTTTGTGTTTATTTATGTGTGTGCAGGGGTATCATTCTACGAAAAAAAAAAAAAGCTGGCTTGGATTCTGTTTTATCCGAATATGCAGGGCTGGAATCTGCAGCGATTCGGGAATTGATTGACAGCTGAATGATTCGGGAATTGATTGACAGCTGAATGAGGCACTCTGGCTGTGAGTGTGGGTGTGAGGGGCCAGGCAGCAGTAGCAGAGGGTGACAAGAGCAGGGAGCTGTGATGGATATCTCCTTTCCATCCCCCTCGGCTGCCGCGGCCCCGTGAGCGTCCTTCCTTTCCCATGCAGGAGCTTTTATGTTGGCTTTTTTTTCTTTTTTTCTTTTTTTTTTTTTCCAGTCAAGGCTGTTAAAGTTGAATGCAGCCCAGCACCAGTAAAATGGTAATATGAGCCCATAGCATCTCTTCAGGACAGCCAGGAATTCTAGAAGAGGAAGGAGAGAATGCAGGTGTATACAGTTCCCCATTAGCAGCCATTATGGCTTGCTAATGGGTAACTTATTCTTGTCCTGGTGCAAACATGTTGACTGCTTTTTTTTTGTATGGGATATTTGTTAATGAGAATGTCTGGAAAACTATTTTTAGAACAAAAATACTTGCAGTGTATCCTCCATTGCTCTAATGGGAAATGTCTATTGAACAAAAAATGGAGACATTTTTAAAAATGTCAATCTTCGATTTTTTTAAAATACTAAATTCCATATGTTTGTTATGAGAAATTTAAATGAGAATTAAGTTTCCAGTAGAATGAAATCAGTTTTCTGGTAAGCACCATGGCAATCAAATTGTCAAAGGTGTACAGAAAACGTACACACATTTTTTTAGGATAATATATGTATTCCTTTGCCTTCTGACTGTCACCACTGCAGAAATAAGTAACTTGGTGGTGTCAGCCCAAATGAGAATTTGAACTTTATCAAACTGAAATAAAACTTTTAAATATTAAAAATGATAAAGTGTTTGGGAAAAACTTTTTGGGATGTGAGCTCTGTGGTGAGGCAGAACTCCCTCATGTTTGTGGTGGAAGAGGAAAGTTCCAAAGAACTGTGTGCTTTGAAAGGCTTGTTGAATGGAAAGTGCTACTATTTTTGTTTTGTGCTTCCTCCTCCCTTTCTTCCCTGAGTCACCTCTGCCAGAGCTAGGGAGAAAAGGTGGCTCTGTCCGTTCAAGAAATATACCTTCTCTTTGTCCTTTCCATTAGTTTTGTGTCTGAGAAGGTTCCACTGTTTTTCTTGTAACTTTTTCTCTTGTAATATCTCTTGACAGTTGATTTAACAAAATCAGATAATAAACAAAATCATGCTAGGACCATTGCTTTTGAAGAAGAGAAATATAAGAAATTATTAAAAAAAATTTAACTGAGCTTGATATTTTTAAGGTGAGAATTAACTTGAAGATGAAGATTTAAAGTGTCTGTGTTCTATATGTTGTAGCCCTAACTTTTGAACGTGGGGATTTAGAAAGAAACGGTTAAAAAATAAATTGAGAATTTGCTTGGCAATTACCATCATGACTTGATGACTTCATGACCAGAACACTAATGAGACTTCGAGAAATGGAGACTAAAGAAGGGGGAAGAAAAACAGGGGGATGACACAGGTAGAAGTCAGGGAGCAGCAGAAATAATTATCCTAAGAAAAGAAGAAGCAGCTTGAAGGCAAAGAAGTTAACAAGGCTGAGAGCAGGTGGTATGCAGGGCATACCAAATTTAGGCTTTGCCGAGGGAGAGAGAGCATGAGAAGGTGGTTTGTTTTTTGCTCAGTCTAGTGGAGCTCTGTACAAATAAGCTTCTGCAGGTATGCTCAGCTCTGACAGTACAGCTATTCATTCTGAATGAAAAAATGGCAAAATAAAGGATTGGCAAGATGTACACTGACCTTTTTTCCTTCCCATTCTTCTTGCTCCTAAAACCTTCCCAAACAATCTAACACAAAAAACTTTCTAACCATTCTGCCAGATAATAGTTTGAGCCAACTTCTTATAATGAGAATATAACTTCATTACTTCTTTGTTTAACAGCTGAAGTAATAGTAAAATCCCTGAGGAGTTTGACAGAGTGAGTGTCTAGTCTTTAATTTTTAACATTTCTCTTTCTGAAAGCCTTTTAGAGTTCAACTCTTTACTGACACTCTCCCTTGTCAGTCTTGCACTTAAAGCAGTTAAGCAAAGCAAGTGACATATTTAAATTTTAAGTCCCTGTGCTCTAAAACTGCTGTGCATAATCAGTTTAATATGCTCCATGAAAATGCATGCAACACCTAATTTAAAAGAGGTGTTTAAGTGGATGACCATAGGAAAAGATAGGGTCTTAGAATTGAGGCTTTAGTACCTTAAGTGCCTCCCTTTGGCACAAAGGCAGAAATAACAAAATCACAAATAGGAATAGAATCAAATACACCAGGACTAGATGACTGATACAAAAAAGATTATACAAAAATACAAAAATATATTACAAAGATTATACAAAAATATACAAAAAAAGATTATACCTATGTATTTATTTCCCAATTGATATTTTATATGTGCGTTGACAGAACTAATGTGAGAAATATTGCAGTAATAAGACATAACAAATAAAGAAAGACGAAAGAAGGAAGAAACAAGTCAAAATAACTGAAAAGATTTCAAAAGACAAACCAAGAATGCCAAAATAAGCAGCAGCAAAAAACAGACTTTTAAAATTGCAACAAGTTTATATGGGAAAGGTTTCAAGAAAGAAACCTTTCAATGACTGCAAAAGAAAACCTGCAGAAACCATGTCATGAAAATCACCCTAGAAAACAGGGGATGCTTACTTTATTTAGAATGAATGTACCAAAAGTAAGTACAGCATCCCTTCTGTGCCAGGGTAACACTTCCACCGAGTGCTCTACCATGGAGCTGCTCACCTCCCAGAGTAAAGGCCCCTCTCCTGACAAGAAGGTACACACCAGGTCACACAGCTGTGAGTGAAGAGCAGTTTCAAAAAGTAGAAAAACAATAGCAACCTACATCTTCACCATTCTCAATGAGTGGTTGTATTCTGTATTTTTAAATTTCATTATTATTGTCATAGTTCCTTTCTTAAGCGTAGATTTATTCAAAGTACATGAGAATGACGGAAATGTTCATTAGTATTCAGTTCTTCAGAAAAGCCCTTTTCTGTGAAAACTTGAAACGCATTATTGTTGGTAGGTGAACTCATCTGTCATACGGTGAATCTAGATGCTCATGAACTGGATAATATTAATACCAGGGGATAGATTAGTGAATAGAGTTTAAAATAAAATTTATATTACTAGAATTCCTCTAAACAGAACCAGTTGCTGGCATTTTGTAAAATATCATTCATTGCAGAGAAGAGATCAATTTTGAAGCACTAATAAGTATTTAATTGCATTTCCAAAGTTTTGTTGTCTTCCCATTACTTATTTCCTCTCTCTTCTTGCCCTTTATTGTCTTCGTTGGGCTTTGATTCCTGCTTAGAGCTTTCCTTTTAATGTGTGTGCAGGTCCAAATTGCATTGCTATACCATATGAATTCAAATATACTTGTTTACATCTTCTCCCCAAAAAGAACTGAAGTAATTTCCCATAAGCCAAGCATTTTTAAAGTATAATTTCTTTAAGTTCTGTGTTTCAGAGTCAAGTAAATTAGTTTACATCTATCTGTGACAGTGCCTCAAAGTGCACTCCAGCCAGTAGTTACAAGGGGAGATGTTTAACTGGCTGGAGCCCACGCTCATAGGAATGTATCCCTCTGTCAAGGAGTTTGCCCCTGAGCAGATGCCTTTGTGACAGATACAATAATTGCAAAACCAGAAAAATATGGTGAATCTTCAGATATTTTTTCTAGAATAGTGTTTTCTGACTGGAATGCAATGGATTGACCACTAGCGAAAGCTAAACTGGTCTACAGGTATCTTAATACACAGCACGTAGAATTCAGTGTAATCTGTTACATCCAGGCAGAGCAGACACTGGGCCAAGTTCTTGGGAGCAGTGATAGGGAGGTCTGTGCCTGTGTCCATAAATCCAATGACTTCTCACACAAAAACCTCTGAAAACATGTTGGCATGTCTGCTGCCAGTGAAATAGCAGCGGAGAGGCAGGGATGGATTAGTACACTTTGGATGGTTCATTTTAATGATGTATACTTAGGGCAGCCTGTGCTGTTTCATTTTTATTTGTTGAATTCTCAGTTTCTCAAAGTATTTACTTCTGTTACATGATTGTACTGGGGAATGCCTTGCACGTATAAAATAACGCTAATGTAAATTCTTCTCTGTTTGGACATGCATTCTGGAAATTAAGGTTAAGCTGTTTTGTCTGGGTGAATATTTGTAAATGTTTAGCATTTTTAATTTAAAGGCTTTCCTCTGTTTGAACATGTGGTATGTAAATTGAGGCCTGGGTGGCACACTGCCCTGGGGAAAAGGGGGCCTTAGTTTTCATTGTTAAAAACCAAGAACTTTGATTTCAGAGCTTCATGCATTGCTGCTTTTCTCAAGGGACGATGATGAAAAATTTCAGTGGTGTCTAGTCTTTTTTGAGCTTGAGGTAAGGAGAAAGAATAGGCCAAAAAAAAAAGTGTGAAAATGCTCTTTGGAGACACCTATTTCTGCTTTGTGTCTGCTCACTCTCACACATGATTGTGTGCTGCCTTTGTGCATAATTTTAATCTCTCCTTAGTAACCTTTACCTAGGACAAATACTGCAATTTGGTCTCCAAGAATGCTGCATCAGGGGGACTCTCTGATGGGCACCTCAAAAGGCAAAGGTTATGTTCAACCTAAGTCCTAAGCCCTTTTTCTGAGTAAAGGCTCATGAGTGCTGAATCTTCCTTAGCTTTTTTCAGATTGTAGGAGGTAGAGTGTGTGGATTGAATTATTTTCAGGAGAAAAGTGTCATGATTCTGCTTGATCTAAAAGAGACAATAACAAGAGGCTTCACTACCTATAGCACTTTTCCTTCAATAGAGGGACTAGCATCCTACTGGGGCAGAGATTTTGTCTTTAAATTCAGTTAACATCAGTAATAGTTCTGATGTGGCCTCCACTGCTCTGTACAACACAAGAGAGAAAATTAAAAACTATCCAACAAGAAAAACCTCACTGGATCTAAAAAGCAGTGAGCTGTGTGAAAGATAAGAATTTCTGGTGTCTAAATATAGAGTCTTATGAATATGCTAAAACACAGAACTCTATATACTGCTTTTAAAAGAATAATTTCAATTTGATTAAGAGGACTACAGTGAAATCAGCCTTCTCCTGCATGTTCTGGCTGTCATTTTACTTAGCCAGTATAAACTTGCTTTTCTGGTTTACGAAGCCACAGTGCTAACATGTAAAGAAGTTATGATTCATTCAAACAATTCTTTGTTCTCTCTTGAAAGCACTGTTGATGGTATTTTCAAATGTACTTGGGTTTACCCCTAAGAATGCAGACCTTTCGCAAGTCTGAGCTTAATGCAAGGCAGATTATGTAATTTTTGCAATGCCATGTGATGTGAATGTAATCCTGTTAATGTCTTTGATAGTTTTGGTCCCCAGCTTTGCTGAATTTTGCTGTAATTTTATCAGGGGAAATAAGATGTCTTCTCTTAGTTTGCAAGACTTTGAGCAAATGCAGTAAAAATGTGTTTCAGGACTGAGAAGTAGTTACTAAGGGATTCATCAGCAAAACTTCTTTCTTGACTCTACTTGAAGATGCAAATTACTTGCATGGAACCCTGAAATCATGTGGCTAAAAATGAGAACTTCAACTGAAAATGAGTCTGCAGTGGTTTCACTAAGGGTCAGTGTTTTACATGGACAGTGCTCCCCAGTGCTGGGAAAATATGAGTTAAGGAAGGTGAGGTTTGGAGGATAGGTCCTGGCTCACATCCTGGCTGTTCCCTTGCAAAGCACTTCTTTGTGTTCAGCAGGCTTTGCTGAAAGATGTGAAAGGGATTGGCAAAGAGGGCTGTGGAGACTACAACATGAAGTCTGTTTTGGCTGAGGGTAACCAAAGCACTGAGCATCTTACTGCTGTAGAGGTGGAGACCCCCCCCAGTCATTGTAAGCTGGATGGGTTTGCTCAGCCTTTCCTCACAGCCTCACAGCCAGACCACCTGTTTCTGCAATTATTGAAGTGTTATTGAAGTGACAGCGTCAAAAAAGAATAAATTAACAGGCATTTATGTTTTCTATCTGCCAAGCAGTATAAGTAAAAAGCAGTTTAAAAGACTTTTATCTCTGAAAGGAAAGAAAGGAGGCTTTAATTTTAACCAAATCAGGTCTGAAATATGCGTCTTTCTTGGGGATAACACACCAGCTTAAGGGTCCGTGGAAGGAAAGCTGTCCCAAAAACTCCTTGTGCAGTCCCCAACTGAATGAAGCAGAAGACTTCCAGCCAAGAAGGGTAGTTGCATTCTAAACTGGTGCAGAGTCATGTAAGTTGAACTCCTGTAAGGCTTAAGCTTCTTTGATTACTCCCAGGATTGTGTACTATTATTGTAAGAAGCCCGAATGGGAAATTGACAGCTTCATCTTGGTGGGTCAATCACTGTTTCTTAGTGCTGTTAATAAAACCAGCTGATGCTGTGAATAATGGTACTGGTCATACAAGGAGTGGAAAGCTCATTGAAAGCAAACAGATTTGAACTTCACACAGTCACAGAACGTGAGCAAGGCTTGGGTGGTCACCACTTGATGTGTCCTGTGAGCTGTGTTGCAGGCAACCCTTTTTATACCTTTTGCAAGGATTTACTGACCTCACTATGGTTGTCAAAAACCATTGACTCTGAGTGCCTGTTGTTGGAGATCATCTAAAACATTCTGTGAATGTTTAGTGCCCTGCTGGAGGTGTTGCTGTCATTTATCTGCATGGGTCATTTGGAGTCAGGGCTGCTTGTTTATTTTGAACTTTTCTGGTGTCTGTTTCTGAAGATGCCTGTACAGTCCTAGGTTCCCAAGACATTGTTGTATTGCTTAAATGATGATTGAAATAGTTAACAGTGCTGAAGGTAATTTGCTTTATATGACACAGAATCATAGAACATGCCAGTTGGAAGGGGCTCATCAGGATAATCAAGTCCAGTACATGAATGATGAGATAACAATGTCCATTTTAGTGGGATGTCTCCTCTGCTTTTTTGAATGACAAGTAATTTAAAAATAAAATGAGCAAAACCAGTTACTACTTCAGTCTTAAATCTGTACTGTCTAGTAATCAAACCTGTGTTTTTAGTATTTTTTAAGGTGTGTTTTGTTTTGTTCTATTTTTTCTGCAGTGCTCCTGATAGTCACTCGACAGCTTGCCGTGCTTTGTTCTCACAAACTGAGTTCAGCTTCTTGTTGATGAAACTGATGATAAAATCACTTTATTGCTCTGCTTTATCCAACTTGATAAATTGAGTTTTAGGGAATTTCTGCTTACTTTAATCATGTTCCTCCCAGATTGCTCCCTGTTTTGTGGCTGATCATTAAGGCTCACTGTACACGCTGAGGGAATATGTAATTGCAGTTGCTTGATGTAAACAACCAGTCTGATGGATTCAGACAAAGAGAACCTTTCAAGTACATCTCCTGCTTTAAACAAATATATAGTAAATCTGGTGAATAGCATGGATATTCTATTTCCATGCTACCAGAGATGTTTACCTTGTCATGGCTTGCTTAGTGTGTGAGTGGCCACCTGAAATACTTGTATTGTCCTTGCTCATGGGATTAGATATGAATCCTGACTAAATGCACCTGCTGAAAAAAAATAGACCTTCATTATTGTGGTGTGATTGATACTTCACCAGCAGAACTAAATTAAAGAATTTTAAAATCAGTATTATTTGCCATTTTAATTTTGAAATTATCTGTGCATAGGTTAGAAAGTGAAATTGCACAAACAATATCTTGCAGCTTCCACTTTCTATTTCTTTTCTCTGTGGTGACTTTACTACAGTCTAGTAGTTTATAAAATATGAAGCAGCTAAGCAAAACCTAATTATGAGTTATGTCCATATTTTCATGTGGAATTTAGGACTGTAATCATCAAAGTCTCTAATTGATTCTGAGAATGGATCATTCTGTGTAGTTATTCTCCGTCTTCCTCATCTGTTTGTTGTTGGCTGCCAGGCGAACCAACAAATATGAGGCATTCAGGTGGAAGTGAGCTTTTTATAGAGCGTATTGTCCCCAGCATTGTTTGCAAATACTGTCGTAGACACTTAATGAAGTGCTATTCAAGAAAACAGTGGCATTATTTCAATTCAGGGTGTTGGACTGTTCCCCCTTCTACTATCAAAAATATTTTACAAGAAAACAAATAAAACCTAACCTTCTTTACAAAGATTAGTAACAGAGAAGTTAATGATGTATAATTTAGGTCTTAAGGGCAGTTTTGCCTCCATTGTCAGAGTTTGAGTGACAGGTCTGTACTGGAAGGGCGAGTGGCATTTGAAAAATGCTGTGTTCACCAGAGCTGTGGGGCTTTTGTTTGTTTGTTTGTTTGTATTTCTTTTGGTATTGTGTAACTACTACCTTGCCAGCTTCCTAATAATATTTTACAGAATTATTTTTTAAACATGTAAAATATTTTCATATGTACTGCCGAAATTTTTGTTAAAGCCACAGGGAACTGCCTCATTTTTTTTTTTTTTAGACAAAGCAAATTGAATGCATGAATGCCTCTGCACATAGCTGACAAAGACAGAGCATCTTTGTGAATAGGCTCTGTAAATTCTTTCCCACAGAAGTCAACTAAAGGGTCGGTTGTCCTGGGCTACGTATTTCGTCACTTGAACCTGGTGGAAATAGATTACTTTGGGCTGCGCTACTGTGACCGAAGTCATCAAACGGTGAGTAAAGGACACAGCAGATTGGATTTGCCATGTATACAATTTACCATGTTGTGCTGCTTGCCTGTAAAGCGTTGGATTGTCATACTTACCCTAACTTTCACTGTTTCCTGGCTCAGGTTTCCAGTAATAATTTACTTTGTTTGTTTCCAATAAAGTCTTGGAATAGCCATTAACATCCTAGATAGGAATGCAACCAAATGCTAAATGTTGTTGAAAACAAAATTAAGAAAGCACAAATAGTAAAAAAATTATTATATGAAAGTAGGATTGATATTTTTTCCTCTTTAACTGTGCCCTGAAGCCAGTGCCTGCTGCGCTGTGCTGCTCAGCCTCACTTGGCCCTGCAATGCCTGGGAAGCAGTGTCCCTGAGTGCATCACAGTCTGCTTCACTTGCTGCAGCACTGGCTGAACACCTGTTTCAGGGTGTGTTGGGCAGTGCCATTTTCACTCTGCCTGAACCATCTCTGTGTCCCTGAGCTCATGTTCTCTAGAGCCTCCTTAACAAGGACTCACTCCACACCTGAGGCTTTTTCCACTGGGACATTACCATCCTAAACAGACAAGGAGATGTTTCAGCCAGGCTGAGATGTTTCAGCAAAAGCAGGCAGTGTTTTGGAACAGTGCTGTCCACCCGCCAAAGGCTTGTGCAGGATTGCTGCAGGCAGAGGTGAGGAGCAGGGGCTGCTCAGCGAGAGGAGCCAGTGCTGTATTCACAGGATGGTCTTCATACTACCTTAAAATTATGAAGGGAGTAGTGCCTGGCCTATGGTTAAATTAAGTCAAGACATTACAATGTTGAAGCCAGTGTTTTGTGATGAATAGCACTGCACAAGACTCTGTTTCATCTATGTATAGCAATAACTTACTGAATTGGCTGAATATTTCTTCTGTTAAGCAGAAGTTGATAATGTAAAGACTGCAGTTAGAACAGTATTAAGCAGGTTACTGATTGCTACTTAGAGCTACAGGCTGCCCCACTCCCTGTATTTTAACTTCTGTGCCATAGTCCAGAAATTTATGAAGAATTCAGTTCCTTGATAAGCTTCTAACCATCTTCCATGAAGATGAAAGCCAGATGCAGCTGTGAACTAAAGGTAGACTGTAAAAAATTGTGGCTTTGATTTCCTGAGGAATTTGAGGTGTGAATGAAGAGCAGGTAGGTGTTTTTTACTCTCAGAAGTGTTTTCCTTTTTGCTGTGGTTGCAAATAAAATAGAAATGGCTGTTACTG
This sequence comes from Leptocoma aspasia, assembly GCA_013399835.1. Classification (NCBI taxonomy): domain Eukaryota; kingdom Metazoa; phylum Chordata; class Aves; order Passeriformes; family Nectariniidae; genus Leptocoma; species Leptocoma aspasia. The sequence goes on along the minus strand of VXAX01000643.1, from coordinate 127,189 downwards.
GGAATATTTCCAGAAGCATACACAGGGTATATTTAGTGGTGTATATGAAAGTATGAGTATAAAATGGGATTGCACCTCTATTGTGAAAGGGACACATAAAAGCGCATTTTAGGGCACATCCTTTTGTTATACTTTTTGTCTCATGTGGTGCTCCAGTGGTGTAAATTTAATGTTAGCTTTAGGCTTTATCCTCTTGCCAGCCCAACGTCAGGAAGCCACCGTGATTCTTGATTTTCCCATGGATTAGGAAGGTGTTTATTCCGCTTCTGTCATTCTCCTCCTCTTACACCAACACTGGCCTTGTCATGTGGGTACGGGGCCTCAGCTGTGTGCAAGCCTATGGAGTGCTCCTGCCCAGCCATGTAGGTGCTGCCACAGTGGCTACCAAGTGTGTGGTGCTGTCGTTGCACCTGGGCTGTTTTGTAACAAAAGATTCCGGAAAGGCCTGTTCGTGTTGTTCATCTGTGTAAGGATAGTGAAAAGTTGATGCTCTTTCATCTGAAAAGTTCATAAATGAGCCAAACAGTGCTACTGTGTGTAGTTTTATGTGTTTTACGATGTGTGGTTTTATTCTGCTAGCTTGCTATTTTTTGTGAACTCTTGTAAGCGCTTAAGAATGGGCAGTATAATGGAAAGTTTTCACACAACAGCACCTTGTGCTTTAGCTGTAAACGTGTATTTAGTTGCATGCTGACTGTGGCTCAAACTCTCTGGGCTGTTGTGGGAATTAGTCCTGTAATGGCTGGCAAGAAGCCTAGATCCGCATTTTGGATATTTTTTGGATCGACCACAGTAGATTTCCTAAGGGAAGAGGAAAAATCTTGCTAATTAGTTATCTTGCTAATTAGTTTTAAAACCATGGTCCTGAGTTAGTCTCAGAGGGAGAAAAGTGTTTGAGGGTTGGGCTACCTATTAATACATTGCTTGTGGTGGGGAAAGTTTTATTATTTGTACTGTCAGGTTTTTTTGTCACACTATAGATTTAACTGAATGATGAATAAAGCAGCATAGACAAAACAATGTATTTTAAAGAACACAAACCAGTCACAAAAGAAATATTTTTCTTATTAAGGGTTTGAAAGGGCTTGTTTAGTTATTTTCCCCATTATTCTTGCATGCCTCAGCTCTTCCAGGGGGTCTTTTAAGTGCTGAGCTGGTGAGCTATCTCTTATGTGGGTGGTATCATAATTATTTTAGTACTACCAGTAGGGCTTTAATGAGTGAACAAGGTTTCACTCTGCTACGTAGTGTATATCAATGTGTAGCATTAAAATGGTCTCTTCCTGAACAGCCAGCAAACTAATTAGCCTGAGAGAACAGCTGGATACAGCAAACAGATTGACAGAACTGGGTGGCACTTGCAGGGGCACGAACTGTAGGATAAAGCATAAATTGGATGACCCTGTCTCTAGGGTAGTAATTTGGTAATATTACACAAATTTTACTTTACTGACATTCCATGTTTCCCCAAACTCCTCACAGTAAAAGGACAGCATTCAAATGGAAAAATCAAGCTCTGGAAGATTACAAGTTGCTGTCAGAATAGCATTACCTGTATCTACTTAGTGCTCTGAACAAGAGAGGTCTCCAAAGGAACAAAAAAAAATAGCTTCTAATAATTAGTTAAAATACAACATTTAATAATGAATTAAAAATTCCATGATATAAAACTACACCCCAGTGAACAGGTGGGTTCAGCTAATGCCGTGTGTTGTCAGCGGTGTTTCCTAATCTCTTAGTGCCTCTGCTGACAAACTACTTGGTGCTTCTTCTCATGTGGTGTTTGAGTACCTTCCTTCGTGGTGCAAATCCTTTAAAAGAAAGACCAATTTTCTTTGAGTGCCACAGAATCCCTTATCCTTCATCGTCTAACCTTCACCTGAACCTTTTGCATAACTGCAGAGAGTGCTGGTACCCAAATTAGTGTAAGTTGACACCAGATGCTGTCCTCATGGTTCTCAATGTGGACAGTCAGCTGGGTCTTCCTGGAGAGGGCATTAGTGTCTTCTTCTTCATCTCCCAGGACTCTGTGCCCCATCTGCTATTTTCAGGTGGGACACAATCACCAGAATATGTGTAGCAGAAGCTGAGAATGACTTAGGAAAATCTGTCCAGAATCACAGAATCATTAGGGTTGGAAGGGACGTCTGGAGGTCACCCAGTCCAACCCCCTGACAAAGTAGAGTCTCCTGGAGCAGGTGACACAGGAGCACACCCAGGTGGTTTTAGGATGTCTCCAGGGGGGAGACTCCACGCCCTCCCTGCGCAACTCTTCCAGTGCTCGGCTACCCTCAATGGAAAGAAGTTCTTCCTTGTATTGAGGTGGAACTTCTTGTGTTTTAGTTCATGGCCATGGCTTCTCGTCCTGTCACTTTGCACCACTAAAAAGAGTCTATCCCTTCCTCCTGGCACCCGCCTTGGAGATATTTATTTACATTAGTGAGATCCCCTCTCAGTCTTCTGTTCTCCAGACTAAACAGGCCCAGATCCCACCTCTCCTCATAAAAGACATGCTCCAAAGCCCTCATCACCTCTGTGATCCTTTGCTGGACTCTATCCAGTAGCTCCTTGTCTCTCTTGCACTAAGGAGCCCAAAGCTGGACCAAGTTTTCCAGATGTGGCTTCACTCGGGCCGAGAAGAGGAGCAGGATCACCTCCCTCGACTTGCTAGCCACACTCTTCCCACTACAGTCTCTCTTTGTTTTAGTATTTGGGGAAAATTGTGGCCCAGGGGTGTACTTGTCCAGGAGCTGGGTGAACTGGTGCTGGGTGGGCTATCCTGCCACTCCAAGTGCTGGTTCCTGCTGTGCTGCAGCTCCCAGGTGCTCTCCACTCAGTCCCTTTGCTACTGCCTTTATGGCTTTGCCAGGGCTGTGTAGGATAGCCAGGCTAGTTACTGGTCTGGAAGAGGCCAGTATTTTCTTGAGGTACACAAAAGGCAGAGATAGCAATATTAATACATGATATGGCAGGAAAAGCTGAGCAGAATTGGATGAGGGAAAGGGTACTTCTGAAGCCCAAAGATGTTCCCTTTTGTGAAATGCCAAAAAATCATGCTATATACAAAAAATTGTACAGCAGGTCATGATGTAAATATTCTTATTTTCTTACCTGATAGTGCTAATCTGAGCTATTACGATCAGAACATACCACATACTGATATCCTCCTAGGGCTCTAAGAGGAGAAATAAAAATACAGAAGGACATACCATGCTACTCATTCTTATTGCACCATGCCCCCACCCTGCAATGTAGGTGTGTTCTTCTCCCCTGCTCAGTTTGAGCACACAACCCTGAGAGGACAGCAGGTAGGAGGTAACCCATGGCAATACAGGGAATTGTATTTTGTAGAGCAATGTAGAGCATATTTTGTCCTCAAGATCCTAGGAAAAAAAGTCAAATTGTACTCAGCTTGTGTTTTGTTGAATGGATTTTTTTTCTTTTTATAGATTTTTACACTCATCCCTAAGCATGGTATAATAAATTATCTAGGAGGAAAGAGAATTGTTTGTGTGTGTTAAATTAGATATCATAACCAGTGGAAAGAAAACTGAGACTGATAATGTTGAGTAGAAACAAGATATTTTAGAAGAATATTACTGGATTGAAACAACAGACACAAAGCTGATGGTCAGGTGAGTTACAGGTAGTAAGAATAAACTTTTAAAGTGCAGCAAGATCAGTTCACTGATGATATGATAGTAGGTATAATCTATATAACTTCAGATTCTAAAAACAAAGATAGTAGCATTAAATACATATATGTATGTAGGAATTGACTGAAAATTTTTACATTTATTATATAATAGAGACATCCTGAACTCAGAGATTGAGGTCCTTTGCACTGAACATTTGCAGGAAAAATCTGACACAGCAATTCCAATTCTTAGTGTTGTCTTGGGAAAATCTTGATAATTTCAGATTATAATTGAAAAATGACATATTTTCTCTTCAAAATTGCATTTCTTCCTGTTGTAAATGTGATCAAAAACTGACACACAGTTTTTGATCACACCACACAGTGTGGCAGGATAGGTACAGGTTTGTAAGAATCTAAATAAGACAGTCCAATATTTAGTTTGAAGTTGATAGATCTTTCTGTACCAGACACTTCATTGATTGATACTACAGCAAACATTTCAACCTAGTTAATATTTTGTTTCAAGCAGGTTCATGGAATTTGACCCAAGTTTAACCCTATGGAGATACAAAAAATTAAGATTCCAGATTTGTGGTAAAGTTCTTGCAGGCAATTAAAAGAGCTAAATGGAGCTTGGATGCATGCTGGTTACATATCTGGCTTGTATGGGAGCCAGATTTGTAAAAGTACTAAGGACAAAAGAGTCCATTTATTCTTTATGCTGTACTTTAAAACATATTTTTTAAAATGTAATTTCTACCTCAAATTTAACAGGTAGTTTTTTTTCTTTAATAACATTGTATCTTTTTAATCAGTCTTAGTAAATAAAAAAATTCTTTAAGTAATACTATATGTGTTTGTAAAGAAAAATTAGTAAACTAGTCCCTTTAGTAACTGGATAGCTGCATTGGTTAGGACTATTACGGAATGATTATATTTTCTCCCCATTTCTTCTGTAAATGTTAAGTACTTTTAGATTCACAGCTTTGATCCCTTGCAGTTAGGCGAGGAGGTGCTGGGTTCTCCAGCTCTCTGCAGCAGTGGTGAGCTGTTTGCAAGGCTGTGCAGTGCACAGGTGGGGGAGCACGGGGGAGTGTCACGGTGGCTGCCAGGGGATGGAAAGGGCGAAGGCAGCGTGTCGGAGCTGCCTTGGCACTCACGCTCTGGGGTTTGTTGTCAGCAACTGCTGTGCAAGCATTGGATTAATGACACACTGGTTTTTTGTTCCATTTCTCTTGGCGCTTCAGCCTATCAGCTTGGTATGTAACTATAGCCGACAGTGTTTATCCCTCTGTACAAGCGTTTAACAAGGCTCTAACACACATTACACTAATGGCACATTACTGTGCAGGGGTGTGCTCACAGGGCGCTGGTGCTGGGCTTCTTGGATCTCCAAATGTTCTCATCTTTACTGTCTGACTGTGGCTTGAAAAATACCTTTGCATTATCCATGAAATTCCATTCATCTTTGGCTTGCAAATAAAATGTTAGAAATCTCCTGCTCCTCCTCCCACCTCTTGCATTCTTCAGGAAAATTTTGGCAGCCTTTGAAGTATAAATAGCTGCACAATGATTTTAAGCATGGGTTAGTGCCATGGCCAGAGTTAAATCCTCACTGGAGAAATTAAAAGGCAGATGAGATTCTTGTCTCTTCTCCACCATACTGAAGTGTTTAATCTCACCTGTGCTGATCTCAAGACCTGTGGTGTTCACAGAAAAACATATTTTCTCATGCCAACTGATACTTATTTTTACTAGCACAAGCAGCAGCACTCTCTCTTCCAGGGATGAGAGTGCAGTTCCTCCTGCCAGCTCAGTATGAGGGAAGGAGAGGAAAAGGTTAAGTGATATGAATAACCAGTTGTTCCTTGTGAATTTTCAAAGTTAAGTAACTAATTTCTATAATTGTCTGTCTCGCAGTACTGGCTGGATCCTGCAAAGACCCTCGCTGAGCATAAAGAATTGATAAACAGTATGTATTCAATTTGAACTTAAAGGACAATGAAGTAACAATGTTACATCTACACAGTCTGCACAGTATCTCTATTCTAGTCACAACAGATTTATAGTTCTTAACAAGTTTGTTATTGCAGTTCTTCACTGTATCAAAATTTCACACGTGGATTGCACGTGGTATTGTTTAACAGCGTAATTATTGTCCAAAGACTGCTGTGTACTTAAATTTTGTTTTAGGCTAATAAGTGGTGTTATTCTTAATTTGTATAATCAATTTTGTAGTAACTGTGATGCCTCTATCATGCTTAGCACACCATAACCATTTTCTGTATCAATGTAGCATTTTTTTCTGAAAATTTCAGGTTTCATAAAATGTTAAGATAGGCTTCTTAGTGTTGCCTCACATCTTAGTAGATGTTTTGTAGTCAACTAGTAACAATTAACACCAATTAGCAACTCATGACAACTCACTTTTGCACCAAATTTTTTTTCCTGCAGCTGGACCACCATACACTCTGTATTTTGGCATTAAATTTTATGCAGAGGATCCATGTAAACTTAAGGAAGAAATAACAAGGTACAGTATTTAATAAAAGTGTAGTTTGTTGATCTCAGGCTAGCAATACATTTCAGCCAGGTGCATATTGTTGTGGTGTGCATGGGTTGGTTTTTTTCCTTGAACATCTAAATGTTTTTGCTTGAACATTGGTGTGTAGAAAGAAAATTGTGAATAACTTCACAATTAATGGTTATATGGTTGATAGTGATGACTGTTAGGAAGCCCAAGAAGAAAAGATGTTCTCTGGTGCATCAAAAATCAAAGGGACTTGATGTGCATTTTTGAGAGGGTTATTTTTTCCTTATTTTCAGTAATGCATTTATACTATGCTATAACTAAGCTTAGAGTTAAATACAGGGAATTTTCTTCTTTATTTGACATAGCTTAAATTCCAGAACTGTTTTTCAAGGGGATTTCTTTTGGACTTGTTAAAAATATGTGAAGGAAATTGAAGAGTTGCATGCCTCTGATTCTTTTACCTAAGCTTGTCCTCTGCAAGGTATGAGGATGCACAGTAACACATGCTCATGCTTGCATACAGACACACACACATGGTTATCTGAACTCTCTCACAGTTTTGAGGTTTTCTGTTTGTTTTATTTATTAAATGTCTTGAACAGTTAGTTTTAGGTTCAAAAGGAAATTTGAGAATTTGGGTAGGTAGGCGGACAAAATTAGAGTGCTGGCTTGCGTTAACAAATGCCAAAATACTTCTTTTGATGTTCTAAGAATGTGACACATGAGGATTCATTAGAACACATGCAAGGTTTTTAATTTTCCTAAATCAAAAGTTGCAGCACAGGCAGAATATTTTTCTTATTCCAGATTGAGAAAATGATTTTGTTTCCATACTGACAAAACAGGAATGGAAGTCTCCAACGTAACAAGACCNCATAAGCTGGCATCAATGGGATGCCCCTGTGCTATGGAAATTTGGTGCCATTTTCTTGTACTTTCCCAGAAGAGCTTTAAATCTTCCTCACAGGGAAAGACAGGTGTCCCTGGGAAAGGGAATTTTGGCCACAGAACCTGTTGTGATTGCCTCCTGGGAGGCAGGGTGGAGGCAGGGGGCTAAATTTTCACAAGTTCTTCNTTAGTTTGTTTAACAATTTTAGAAATTATCTCTATAATAGAAACAAAAGCCGTTTTTAAAATCGCACCACCTCTTTAATAATAATAATAATAATAATAATAATAATAATAATAATACCACCATCTCCTTAGAATAATTTGGGTTGTAAGGGACTCTTAAAGGTCCTCCCACTTAGGAGGCATTAAAGACCCTCTTTTTTCTTTATAATAATAATGTTCTGCCTAACTCTTGTGATTCCAGTGATGTGTTAACTGCTCTGTGCTAATTGATGTGTTTCTTTGGAGCATGTATTTATTACTTTAATGGACATGAGAGCTAACTCTATTGTTATTACATTCTGATGATCTGTGCCATTACATGATTACTCTTTGCAAATAATGAAAACCTGTCAAATTTGTAATTGCTTTGCAGCAGAATCTGTCTGGCTTGTTGGCAGAAGCTAACACTGCGCTGTTTGCTGGATGTGTCTGCTAGAGAAAACTTGCAATTAGGCACTCTAATATATGCATGAAAAACATGACAGCACACAAGATGAGACTGCTTTAGCTATCAGTATGGAAAAAAGGCCTGGTTTTGCGAGGAGTTCAGTGGGAATTGAGATTGTTCACATTACAAGAGTCACTTAAGCAATTAACATTGCAGGATGCAAGTGTATTTTGAAGGTTCCTATGCTACTTTATTTTGAGACTACAGAAATATAGGTACCTGCTCCATGGATAATATATTTCTAGCGTCCTCCCCTTCCAAGCTCTGCTTTGTAGAGGTGGAGAAATGCTAAGAGAAGNTGGCACCTTGGGTGGTATAGAAGGCCAGTCTAGGAAAGTGATATGATGGTTTTTGTCGTTCTTCTATGAAACACATTGAATAGTCAACTGCCTTCAACATCTATGAACACTTATTCCCATGGGCTCTTAAATCTTGGAAGGAAGGCTTTTTATTTTGTTCAGGAAAATAACAGTAGTAGTAGCAGTAGTAGTAATAATAATAGTAGTAATAATAATAATAATAATAATAATAATAATAATAATAATAATAATAATAATAATAATAATAATAATAATAATAATAATAATAATAATAATAATAATAATAATAATAATAATAATAATAATAATAATAATAATAATAATAATAATAATAATAATAATAATAATAATAATAATAATAATAATAATAATAATAATAATAATAATAATAATAATAATAATAATAATAATAATAATAATAATAATAATAATAATAATAATAATAATAATAATAATAATAATAATAATAATAATAATAATAATAATAATAATAATAATAATAATAATAATAATAATAATAATAATAATAATAATAATAATAATAATAATAATAATAATAATAATAATACCACCATCTCCTTAGAATAATTTGGGTTGTAAGGGACTCTTAAAGGTCCTCCCACTTAGGAGGCATTAAAGACCCTCTTTTTTCTTTATAATAATAATGTTCTGCCTAACTCTTGTGATTCCAGTGATGTGTTAACTGCTCTGTGCTAATTGATGTGTTTCTTTGGAGCATGTATTTATTACTTTAATGGACATGAGAGCTAACTCTATTGTTATTACATTCTGATGATCTGTGCCATTACATGATTACTCTTTGCAAATAATGAAAACCTGTCAAATTTGTAATTGCTTTGCAGCAGAATCTGTCTGGCTTGTTGGCAGAAGCTAACACTGCGCTGTTTGCTGGATGTGTCTGCTAGAGAAAACTTGCAATTAGGCACTCTAATATATGCATGAAAAACATGACAGCACACAAGATGAGACTGCTTTAGCTATCAGTATGGAAAAAAGGCCTGGTTTTGCGAGGAGTTCAGTGGGAATTGAGATTGTTCACATTACAAGAGTCACTTAAGCAATTAACATTGCAGGATGCAAGTGTATTTTGAAGGTTCCTATGCTACTTTATTTTGAGACTACAGAAATATAGATACCTGCTCCATGGATAATATATTTCTAGCGTCCTCCCCTTCCAAGCTCTGCTTTGTAGAGGTGGAGAAATGCTAAGAGAAGTATGGGTGTGCAACAGAAAGTCATCTCGTGTCGGAAAGATGATGTTGTGCACTCCATGGAGGATGTAAAATCATCTTGGTCATTATCATAATTCATACAGGGAAGATTTGTCTAGGTAGGATTGCAAGCATAAACTAGAACCAGGACTGAGGTATTGCACAGAGTGAGGAAACACTGAGTATCTATGTTTTGTGTTACCCAGAGACATTCCCAAGAAATTCTTCTGCAAATGCCATTCCTCTAAGGTAGAGAACATTAACCATTTTTGAGAGGATGGACTTCCTACTATAAAATCTTTCACAGCACAGATTCTGAGGGAAATCATTAATCAGAAAGACATGGGTATCTTTATGCTAGGGCTCATCTGATAAAGTCTAGAAAATCTGGTTGGACCTTAAATTTTCTGAGTCAGCTGTCATGTAACTTGTAGTTTGTGAACTTCCCTGAAGTCAGGGTAGGTGCACTTTGAACTTACAGATCATTCCAAGGTGCTTTCATAAATTACTTGTACTAACACAGAATAAATTATTTGCAGAGTAGCTGAATGGCTCTGAATGTAGATAAAATTGAACTGAATAATGGAAAAGCTATGTGCTTGTATGGAAGACTTCTTTTTTTCTGTAAAAAATTACCTTCATTGTCTTTTTACATTTTGTAGGAAATCAGTGCAATAAATTAACTTAGGATGATGTGAAACACTGCATAAATCTGTTGTCATAAAACCAGACAAAATCCAAATAGCGTTTAAAAGATTTCGTATAAATCATTATGGAAGGTTGCAAAACTGCAGATCCTTTACATAATGGCTTGTTATCTTGTCTGTTCCATCTGCTTTGTGCATATTGATTCATTCTAAGTGGTCTCAGCTTTATCAAGTGTAGAAGCAGGTTATGACTTTGAAAATTACATTTTCACCCCTGCTATCACTATTCCAAGCAGCAGAGTACCCTGTGCTATGACAGATTCAGTTAGCTGCTGGTGGCACACCCATCCATCTTTTTCATGGGCTCCATCAAACCCACTTGCTGCATTGTAGTCGATACTCTGGTGTGTGGAGAGGAAATATTTGAGTAAGCAAGCATCCAATACCAGTCATCCTTTACACTGGTCCCGTGATGAGATTAAACTTTTGCCCTTTGATAGGTTTCTTGTTAAATTTTTCTGATTCCTTTCCCACTTCCCCACTTCCTGACTGCTCTGTGAAAGTCAAAAGAGGAAAATGACATTTTAGGGAGATAATCAATTGCATCTGCACAACAAAAGCAGATTAGAAAAGTAGGGAGTGCTCCCTTTCCTGGGTCCTTTCACTGGATGAATCTTAGTTGTTACTTCAGGATCAATAGGGGAAGAGAGGAATACAGGCATTTACTGTCACATAGTTATAGTCCATGGTATGTGCACAGTAAATGGCATGATTTTGAAATATTAATTGGACTTAAAATAACTTTGTTTTATCTCTGTGTTTTAGGTATCAGTTTTTCTTGCAGGTAAAGCAAGATGTTCTACAGGGCCGTTTGCCTTGTCCAATCAACACTGCAGCACAGCTGGGAGCATACATAATTCAGTGTAAGTTCTCCTGGCCCTGAGAGCTTATTTCTTTCAATCCTGCATTGTGATTAATTTTAAGTGGTGACTGAAGACATCATTAACACTTTACGCATTCATTTCCAAACAGAAGTAAGCGTGACTGATTTCAGCTTCAAGAGTTGTAAATAAATGACCATTCTGAACAGATAATGCAGGAGCAATATGGAAGTTAGTGTAAAGAAGAAACTTCAAAATCAGTCTGAAGACTCTGCTAAGCATTATTTGCTTTGCTGGAGAATATTTTATCAAATACTCAAGACTTTATGACTTTGGATTACATGTAAAGTATCACAAAACTTTCATCAGGATATTTGCAGATTTCAAAGGCTATTGGCAGCCTCAAATCACAAAATCTGGGAAATAAAATATTATCTCAAAAATTACATTATATCAATATGAATGCATGTTTACTTGCATGGGAGGATATGATTTGACCTGAAGTGAAGAATTTTCATTTTATTTAGTATTTATCTACATTCATCCGTCAGTAGAGATCTTTTCAGAAGTGGATGTTATATCCTGCATGCTTAATAGAACTAGCAATCAATTAGAAAGGAGCTGTCTGTCTAGTAGAGCTGTTATTCTTTTTTCCATTACAGCTCAAGATCTATATTAAAACACTATTGGCAACCAAAAAGTGTGTGAAGAGCCATGCTGGGACCTCTGTCTGTAATTTCTTGTGTGTTAAGTGTAGATTTGTCTACCAAGTGATATGTATCAAGGAAAGATTATTTGTATTATTGGTGTTACAAGTGTGACTCAACAACACTTCATATAACATAAAAAATAGTCATCCTTTTATATCCATTTGAGAATGACAAGGCAGGATAACTTGTGTGTGAAATGGGAATGGGCATAAAACAGGATTTCATGGTGGATTATATGTATATCTGAAAAGCTAAAATTTCGGGCAGTATTTGTTTGTGTACAATTATTTTTGCCTTAATTTTGCCATCTAAGAAATATGACATGTCGTCCTCTGAAAAATTGTTTGCAATGCACATTTCACTTTACTGGCAGACATGTCTTCTCTAAAAAAATACTGCAAGTGTAAAGCAGGAAAATATGCAGTGATGATAGCATCTTCATTTTATTATAAGAAATGAGTAAAAAGAGTAAATTCATGCCCTTTAGTAATTTTGTAAGGTGGTAAGAGCTGTTGTTTTGATATAGTGTCCTGTTCCTGTAATTCTAATCACAAATATTTTGTTGGAAAACCATGAGAAAGTTTATGGGAGAGAGAAGAGTTAAAGCATGGCCAAGGTTACATACAGTGAGTTACAGTTAGTCCAGGCACTAGGAGGTATGCATTCCCATGGGCTCTATAAAAAACTTTATCCTTGTATTTAGGGCTTGCAGTTGTTCCAAATATGTAAAGACACCTGAGAAATGTCTGTCTTAGACACTGAACACATAATTTTTATGGAGGTTTTCCAGTGAGACTTCTCAACATCCCTACTGAGCACATCACTGTATTTCTCTAGCAACTTCATTTCAACATTTTGGAAAGAAACATCAGTAATTAGATGAGTCTTTTCCTTCTTGGCTCTTGAAGCCTCCTTTTGGCTACGTTTTTGGCTTCGTGGGCATTGGATAGAAAGCTCCTGTGAAGTCTTTCTCAGAGAAATCCAGAGTACAGATATTACCTGGGGTTATAAAAAAATTGAAATACTAACTTTTGCAGACTTTCTCAGATAGATGCAATTATAGTTAAGATCAGTAGATGTGAGTTCTGGCCAAGATGCATATTTATTTTATAATTACGTTACAACATATGAACAGACATGACTAATGTGTACAAATTCAGGGTTGCGTCAAACAAAATTACATTGGCTATTCATCATGTTCTTTTCTTTAAGAAAAGTATTTTGAAAGCTATTTTTATTTTAAAAGTGAATTCGATACCCAGGAAATACACTGATAGTTTATGGAAAAAGGAAAGCTTGTGATTCTGTGACCTGTACAAGAAGCACTTACCATTAGAAGACCTTCTCCCTAGGACTCTCAGGATATTTACCTCCATTCATATTCCCAGCTTATGTTAAAGTCCCAGTAATAATATGGATCAGTTCTGCCAGTAATATTGCGGTTTATTATGAGAGCATAGATATTACAAAACTAGACTTTTCTTCTACACTTGTTTTGCATATGCTGTAAAATAATCAATGTCATTGAATTTAAACTTTGCTGGCTTGGTCAAAATTTTGTCTGGCCTGTAGAAGCAGTAGGTTTCCTGTCAAGGCTTCTAGCTCTTTCTGGCTCTAACCTTCTATATATCTTTTAAAATGCACGAAGACAATTTTTTGTTGGTTTTATGTGTGCTGATGTGAATAGGTCTGCATTCTCTTCCTTTATTCCTTTTTTTCTTATCTGACTGCTGATTAAATTGGCTGTCAGCTGGAAAGGGGTGGCTGTGCACCAGTAGGTGGATTATATGACACATTTTTTGGTTGAGAAAAAGCACAGGTGACCTTTGTTTTTCCCTTGTGTTCTGTAGCTGAGCTGGGGGACTATGACCCGTACAAGCACACTGCGGGTTATGTCTCCGAGTACCGCTTCGTTCCTGACCAGAAGGAAGAGCTGGAGGATGCCATAGAGCGGATACACAAGACTCTGATGTAAGAATTCAGTACTGTTGGGAACTTGGCAGGTAATACCAGACCCAGGGATGCTAGGTAGGTGGGGAGGAGCAGCCTGTGGTGCAGAATGGAGGTTTCTAAGCTTGAGGAAAGAACACAGGGAATCCAGTTATACCTCTCAGAAGCAGAAAAGATTTTACATATTGAAGCTGTTCTTTTAAGAACTGAGTAGGACAATAGCTGGAAATGTGAGCTGTGTCAGACCTAGGTATGGGTGTTTCAGAGCAGTTTTAATAAAATGTATGCCAGAAATTCAACCATACATAGAGCCAAAATAAACATTTACTTGCTTATCTCCAAGTTCATGTTCCTGGTAAGTGCAAAGAAGCTTGTTCTAACAAATCCAAGTTAGGTGCAGTTGTGATGTAAGCATTTATGAAGATGAGAGCAGTAAGGACCCTTTCATGAGGGTGGTCATCATAGCCTTTGTCAAAGTAATGCAAAGAGAATCAGTTACCCATCTTGTAGTAGATTTAATTTCTTGATTCTCTTGCTATAATGAAGCCACAGTCTGGATAAAGGTTAAGTAATTGTTGCCTGTAGCATTGTGTGTTAATGTTATATGTGTCTTGTTTAATGAGAATAGGTATTAACTCAGGGTCACAGCTGTTCTCTGAAAAGTTTTCCAGTAATTGGAATCTGTGCCAGTTGCCACGTTGACCTGAGCTTTCTCTTCCAGGGAAGAGAGTCTGTTGTCAGTAATTATTTCTGTGTGGTTGCATGACAACCTTATACTAATTGATACATTTCAGAGAACTTATTACATGTATTTCTATGAAGTAAAAAAGTATTGTTTTTTCCATTCCAGAGAGAGGAAACTGAGTCATAGCTAGGTAGTTTGGTTCAACATCACAGAAGTGGTTCGTGAGAAATGAGATGAATTGCTGTGAACTAAGCAGCCTTCTTTTCTCTCTCTCAAGTTTCTGTAGTCATTAGATTCAGAAGCCAGTGGTTGTGAAAGGAAGTGATCACTGAAATTACACTTACTGATCTGGAGCTCTGGTGCTGTTCTGCTGCTTGGCTGCAGTTGGGTGTCAGGGATTTAGCAGCATCAGAACAGAGAGGAAAGCCAAGGTGTACTCACTGCTACTTCAGCCCAGCTGTTACCATCAGCACTGCCAGCTTTGACTTCTGCACAGGTGACCACAGTCTCTTCAGCTAAGAAGTGTGAAGCTATAATGCCTGAGGGCATCCCAAATTGTCTCATTGACCAGAGACATTATAGGGACAGGTTTGTGATATGGTTTGGAAGAACTGTCTTATTCTTTCTTGATCCCAGCATGGAAACAAAGGGTCTTTTTGGGTTTTTTTTGTTTTTCAGAATAGCTGTAGCCCTGCATATACCTTCCTTCTGGTTATGTCAAGAAAAACTGGTTTTGGTTGCATGTTTCCTCTCAGTTTTGTTGGTTTTTTTTTAACACAGCACAATAGCTATTTGGAGATTCAGTAAGGGTGCAGTTTTTTGAGAAAGTTTCTAAAGTAAGGAAGGTGAGGGAAGAAGGCAGGGGGCGTTTGTGACTCTGCAGCCTGCCTACTGTGATTGTAGTCCCATCTATAAACCAACAGCTCCAAGGTCAGAGAGCAGTGTGAGGTGACCTGATGTTATCAGCCACGTCTGGAGGATCAAGCAATGACTTTGGGGCTCACACATGAGGGAGCAAACACTTGGTGCTGGAGGAGAGATAGAATCCCTCAGTGCAGACAGGAGAGCTGGTGTTGCACTGCTGACAGTGCCCATTTCAGACTGTGGGAGATCTGTCACTGACCAGTGCTTGGCAAGTCAGCTGCTGCTGCGTTTTGAATCAACACTTGTGGGGCACAAGCAAAGCAAAAATGCCCCGATATGTAGCTTTAAAAGTAGCTTTTGATGTTGCTTAGGGACTCAAGTGGCACGCAGATGCCCCTTGTCCATCCAAAGGAGTGTGTGTCTGTCAATTGCATGGCTGTCACTTTGCCAGCTCTGTCATTCCCACTGGCAAAGACTGCTTTACTTTTGGGATGTGTGATGCTGAGGAGAGTTTGTGTTTTCACACATGATAAAAATGAAACACTCTTTGTACTAGTAGGAGTTCTTTCAGTCCCTGACAGACCTTCATCCCTTCACGTTCTGACTTCTCCATCTGCTTTTGTGAGGACTTCTACCTCTGGCTTCCATCTGCTTCCTTCAGAAGCTCCAGCTCACATCTTTGCTTCCTTCAACATTTTTGCAAATTCAGTTTCAAAAAAATGATGTATTACTGTGAAAGTATTTATAAAAACACCTTCAGACATTTATTTGACATTTGGGCCTTTTGGTCCTTTCAGAAGCAGGTGAGAATAGATGAATAAGTGCATCAGCATTTTTCTAAACCTGGTTAGTAAGGAAAGACTAACTGCAGGGTTTAAATTGATGTTGTATTCTAGCACTAATTCAGTAATGGGGTAATCCACTTTGCTCAGGACTGGTATTTAGCCTGCTTGTGAACTCAGTGAGACAATACAGCCCCTGTGAACATTTTGCTTACATTTCTGAGAGCTACTTGCAAGACTATAAATTAAAAATCAACCTGCAGAGTAAATTTTTACAGCAAAAGTGTATAGAAGATGTGACAGATGTGACATTACTGATGTGCTGAATATCCAGTGTTCTGTGTGTTCTGAATACAGATAATGAATGACATATCCAATGGGATTTGAGGAAAGGGATTTCTCTTACAAGCTTCAGATCTGCTGCTTTTCCAGGAGTCCTTGGAGAGAAGAGTACCTGGAAAAGTGGCAGTGCTGCTACATGGATAAGATGACCTGAAGCAGTCAGTCTCCCAGATATAAAGAAGTCATTTTAAATGCCTTTGAATACCTTTAAATATCTATTGCATTCATGCTAGCACTACTGTTTCATGCCTTTGACCTTGGAAGTTCTTTTTTCTTTGTCAGCCAAAAAAAACCTGGGTGGTAGCTTCTAGGCTAGAGAGAACAAGAAGCAAGAATGTGTGTATTGCAGGACTTGTCCAGATCTTTGGTCAAAATGTTGAATATAGAATACTCTACTTCACACCTTGAATTTGAGAGGTAGCACATCCAGTGAAGTATTTCCTCAAGAAATCCAACAGGATGAAGCAGGATATGCATCTTTTTGAGCTGATATTTTTACAAGATATGCTGTACTTTCTCAATAACAGTCCAATTGCTTTCAGATAAGTGTTGAAAAGAAGTGAAAATGAAAACATGGCTTCAACTATTTCAAGCTTACAAAAGAGAATCTTGTTCTTGTATCACTGACAGATATTAAGGGAAGAGCAAATTAAATTCTGCGGATGAGGCTTTGAATTTATTTAGTTGTTTTGTTCTTTTTGAAAATAAATCCACTTTCAGTAATTTCAAATATGTTCCTACTAGCCAGGATTTTTCCCTCACCAGTTTTCCCATTTGTTTTCTGCCAGTGGTACTTTTTAAATGATGGATTGATATCTGTAGCTAGGAAGAAAGGCAGGATCTTTGAAATGGCTAATCTCATGAGACAGACTCCAAATCTTGTTTTCAACATAGCAGACCTGAGTGTTACCAGCTGGTGTGACTTACGATAGGCAAAATTTTAAAGAGAATGTAATAATTTCTCTGAAATTACTAACCTTGCTTTCAGGAGCTTGAACACTGCTATGGGGAAATAGTACCCCAACCAGTCATACTATTCCTGCTTTATTAATAATAATGTAATTGTTGGGAAAAAATGTTATATTGCATATTGAAGCCTAAAAATGAAATGTGTGAAGTGTGTTTGTGACAGCAAGGAAAAAATTAGCCACTGCATTAGGCAACATTATATATATGATAGCATATATATCTGTGGTAGGAGACCACTAGAGATCTAGTCTTACCTGGAATAAGAAGTTCAGTGTTGAAAAGAAAATTATAGTCTAAAAAACTAGTAAGAAGGGGTGCATATGTGTCCCAAAAAACTGTATTTATTAATATGATCTATTTTGATATCTTGATTGGAATTACAAGATTCTTAAAAATAATTGTGTTCACAGGGGTCAAGTTCCTGCTGAGGCAGAAGTGAACTACTTAGGTGTGGCCAAATCTCTGGAAATGTATGGAGTGGATCTCCATCCTGTTTATGTAAGTGTTAACTGTGAAAAATAATTACTGCACTATTGTGTGAAACAGTACTTATACAGTTTTGTTACCACAGGATAACTGAAAAGGGAACACTACTCAAGGAATGCAAAGAAACACATATTTACAGAAAGAGGATTCAGTTATTCATACATACAAAAGCCTAATGATTTTCAGATCAAATGCTGTGATTGTGTTACACCTATTGTGAAACCAGTCAGTTATACTCTGGATAAAAACAATGCAGGTAGAAAAGGAGTAATTTGTGCAGGTGTTGGTAGACATGAGTGAAGGTTATTGCCTTTGTCTTTGACAGAAGAATTTGCACATTATTTTTGTTTAAATAAGAGCAAGTGTGTTGCTGAAACCTTTTCTATACCATTGCAACCACTAGGGTGGAGTAGCAGTAGCATGTCTGGCTTTTTAAAATATTTATTGTCAAGGTTTTACTAAAGATCCAGAGTATGTTTCGATTTTTTCCCATGTTGTATCATGCGGTGTTGCAAGTTGTCTGTATTGCCTCAGAAAACCTCTCGATTTCTTTTGTCTGTCAGGATATATGTTGGGATTGGATCCAAGTCATCACCTGGAGGCTATGTGCTCCTGGTGGAAACATCATTCTATCTTGTTTGAATTAATCTGCTTGTGGCAGGTTTTTGTTTTTGTGGTTTTTTTTTTTTTTTGAATAAAAGAAAATCAGGAGTTCAAATGGGGAGTTGTAGTATAGGTAGTTCACTGAGTTAGATGTCAGTACTTTGTAAAATTACTTGAAAGAAAATAAAGAAATCAAGATACTACCTGACGATTAAATATGTATTTCCTCTGAAAAAAAGTGTAGCCTGCAATATAAAGTACCTTTTAGTGCACCCTATGGCTTAATTGTATTCATATCCCAGGCTTTGTTCCCCTCCCACCAAGGGAAAAATGGGGACTTACTGGAACAAGATCCAACATGATCCAACAAAATCATGTTAAACTAGTACAGCCTGGATTTTTTTTTGCCTCATAGCTTCTTTTTGTTGTGCAATGAAATCCCTGCCTGGGTAACCTGTGAGCATCATTGTTCCTACCTAAATTACAACAGCAGAAACCCTCATTTGAGACTGAAGCTGTACACATGATGAGATGCAGTTATTTTCCTCCTTGGTCATATTAAAAGTAAAGTTGCCTTTAGTAGTTAATTCCCTGAGGAGCACAGGCAGAGCTTGCCAGGTGTGCTTGACCTTTGTCAGCCCTGAAATCCCACAGGACACTTTCTCAGTGTCTCAAGTCAGTCCCTCTCAGAGCTGATAATTTTGCTGTTCATGCTCCGCTGGTTTAGACTTGCAGGGCTCTTCCTGATTGCCTCAAGTAGGCAGGTGAATGAACTTTTCCAGCTGACTTTCTTTTAACCTCATGCACTAGGGTTTGCACTCTTTCAGCTGTAAACTGCTTCTGGTTTTGGTTATTGACTGTAAATTGGGGAGGTGGGGACCTTTGGCCACTCAGCAGCAGGGCTTTCACCCTGTCCAGTTTGAGATTTGTATCCTGACTTCAGGAATGGTTTCCTTCAGAGGAGTTGATGCATGTGGCTGTTCCCTGCATGCCATTGCCTTTTCTGAACAACAAAGAAGCTTGACTCTCCCAAAGGAGCTACTTCACTTGGAGGCAGCAGCAGCTGACACTATTTTAGGAGGGAGAAGGCAGCTGCGTGGTTGTATTATAGGTCAGAAAATCACTGTTTACCTTCAGCTGAAAGTTGGGATATCTGTTGCATTCATGCCTGAATAAGCAGTTCAGTTTCCGAGTTTTGGCCATTTGCCAAATAGCAAAAATTAATTCAGTAAGAAAACCAATAAAAGGTATTTTTGGTTTTCACCATGGTGTGAAATTCCCTTTCTTTCTCTCACTGCGATTCTTTCTTGCCTCTTTTCCCCAAGAACTACAAATTTTTGTAAGTAGATCAAGTAATATTCCCATTTGTACTGAGAGTGAAACAGTATATTCAAGTCACCAGGATGAATTTTTCACTGGATCTCACTGATACTGTGATTCTACTTGAACTGTATGAATGACATAGATTTTTATTTTCTAGGGTGAAAACAAATCTGAATACTTTTTAGGATTAACACCCATAGGAGTTGTTGTCTACAAGAATAAAAAACAAGTAGGAAAGTATTTCTGGTATGTATTATTTAAATGTGCAGTTTGCACTAAAACAATAACAATGCTGTGTGGAAATCTACAATTTGTGGTAGCTATTTGAAAGTTTAATCATAGCAATGTCAAAAAAGTATACATAGAATTTTTAATAAATCTCTGGATTATGCGGATTTTTAATTCTTTGATAGTCCAGGTATTGAAAACAGTAGATCACCTTTACCATACTCATGCTGAAATGTTTACATATCACTAATTGTCTGCTGACATCTGAGGCATACCTGAAAAATAAATCTACCTGTGAAATTTTTTTTGTCTTTGTATGCAAATGTATACAACTTTATATCTTATTATACATGAAATTAAAAGGTCATGAAGTTCTGTCTGTCTTTTTTTCTCAATACTGCAGGCCTAGAATTACAAAAGTTCACTTCAAGGAAACACAGTTTGAACTTCGAGTCCTGGGAAAAGATGTAAGTTTTTATTTTGGCCTGAAAAGATCGAAAAAATAATTTTAGGTTTAATGAAGGTGGGAATTTAGTGTGTCTGTGAAAGTCTAATTGGTTTTATTGGAATTTACTGTATGAAACCAAATGTAGGTGAAGGGAACCTCACAAAGCTGTCAGGCACAAAACAGGCAGCTACCTTACATAGCTTGAAACCCATTTGTCAGAGTTTTAACATCACTTTGCTCTTAGACCATTTGAGAGAAAACAATGTTGGTTTCAGTGCGGCAAGGACAGCCGGTTGATAGCAAGAGAGGAGGTTTTAAGATATAGTAAATTAAAAAAAAAATATCCCCTACAAAGCATGTGGAGTAGGGAGAGGAGGAGACTGTTGAGAATGTAGAAAAAAAAATAATAACATGTAATAAAAAACATAGTTGCAGTCAGTTTGTAGATTTTGCTGTCTGGTTTAGTTATAAGTTTAATTGGCTGAATTATTTTTTGAAAGTACTTTGTATGTTTTTGGAACATGAAATTTTATAGCTTCATAAGGACTGATAGTTTGTAGTTTTAAATAGCATTAACCTGCTGGCAAAAATCCCCTTTACTGCATATCTATGTGTTTTTATTCATCTTTGTAATAGTTGTCAGTTTCATCCATGGTTTTTCCATGAGGACATTTGTCTTGTTCTGTTGTGGACAACATTTCTTGTGTCCTTGCAGATATCTTGGCAAATCTCTCTTTTGTTACTCTCAAGTGGCTTGTTTATATTTGGTGTGGTAATCTATGGGAATTTTATTTCTGAAGGTGTGTTTGTTGAAATAGGGGAGTTATTTAAAGGCTGGGGGAAGGTTGGGAAAACTTTTCACCATGTTTCATGTAAAAGGTGAGTGATAGTTCATGTATAAACAAGTCTGAGTTTGACTTGGAGTGAATTGCTTGGGAGTGAAGCTGTACCTTCTCTTTGATGCCACATTTCCACAGTTTTGTTTTACCCATGTGCAATTGCAAAGGCTTAACATGCTGAGTAGAAAACCTGGAAGGTTTTGGAAAAGTTGAGGCTGTGAATATCAATGGCTGGTGAACTCTCACTATTGTGATCATAAGGCAAACATTTTGACAAAACTTGGTAGTATCAAGCCTCGACAGGTATTTCTAGGAAATTGTTGGATAGAACAGTAAGTACAGGGGTGTGTAGGTTCATTAAATTTGCCTTGGCAACTAACACTAATCTAAAGTATTTCTGCAGCACTTCATATCCTAACAAGATCAGGAAAGGCCAAAATGGCACAGAAAAATCTTCTTTTTCCTTTTTTTAACAGTCTGGGGGTACTTTGAACAAAATTATATATTGAAATAAGCAGACAGTAACCTCAGTCTCTGCATTAAAGTTGTCATAACAATTTATGCTGTTCTACACAGAGGTGGAAAAGCTCATCAGTGTATTTGTATGAATGTATGTTCAATACTCTTAAAAACTGATTCACAAATTTATTTTATTCCTTTTGTTTTTTTGGAATAAATGCTATCACTTTGTCCTCCCATGTGACACATGAGTATATTATAGGACAGTAAGTATGCCATTTTCACTCCATCCTGCCTCCTGGAATATCATTTTACAGCCCAGGGAATTATTACTTTCCTTGTATCAGATGTGGTATACCAAGTCTGGAATGTCTGTTCCAGTTAGCTGTAGAGAGCTCCAGAAGAGATTCAGGAGGAGTAAAAACAATGGGGACTTTCCCATGTCTTTAAATTGAACTTCATGGCATAAAGTGAAGGAGCTAATACCATGTGACAGAGCAGATTATTTCTGAGTGAGCTGAGTGGTTTGTGTGAATCATGTTTTCCATATGTTGTAAAAACTGTCTGTAGGGTGGTTTTTGATCCACACACACCAGCTACCCTTATTCACACTGACTGTCACCTTTCACTGCTCATAAAGAGGAAGCTGTTGGTGCCTTTAGTACCAGCAAAGCTCTTCCCCTGGATGGAGTTACTTGCGGTAACTTCTTTACTGCTGCTTGCTGAGATTGGTGTGAAAGTTTATCAACCATGCCAGAAGAATCTGTGTATTTCCCACTAGAGGGGTGGAAGTGGACATCCTGATCTTCTTGACAGATAACAGTCTAAATGTAAAAGTCTTCAGACTACCTAAACTCCGCTGTTGGCTCTGTGTCAGCCAAACCTATGGCTGCTCATTTTCTTGTTTACATTGCTTCACTTTCCATAAACTTGATGTTTACGGAGCAGATGATGTTATTGCTTAGTGTCTTATAATAAAGTGAGTTGCTTTTACTTTTCTGTTTTGTGTGTAACCTCTTGTACTTCTTCATATCTCTTCCATGAGAATAATTCCTGTATATTTAGCTGCCTCGTATTTTTTTCCTGCACACCTGTTGCTATTGTGTACAAGCATGACCATCAGTATTTTGGTTCTATCTTTCACTTCTTTGCTTGTATTATATGTTTTCTCCCTAGGGCCATTGGTGTTGCCCCTTCATAAACAAAATACTGCCTTTAATATTTGGCTATCCATGGACATGTGAGCTGAGTGAAGTTCTTTTTCAGTGGTGTTAACCATTGAATCAGTATTTCATTGTCCCCCTGCATGAATCCATGCTGTGATTTCTGAGCTATAAAGGTCCTCCCTGGCACCTCTTAAGTATCAGCATGAAATTATGAACCCTTCCCCTGCAAGGGCTGCACGTGTTCACATTCCCTGAACATGACAAAAAATTCCTGAGAAGTTTTGAAGATTAAAGAAGTTTATTTCTCAGAAAACTGAGAAATACGTCTAATGTCTGTGCACAGTTCCTGGCAGCACGTCTGTTGAGCAACCTTGCTGGAAACAATCCAGTAACAGAGGTGGCTGCCAAAGCCCTCCCCTCTCCCCCAGCAAAACAGAGCTTGATCACAATGGATGTTCTATGTGGAAGTGAGTAGTGGAAGGGGTGCCCAGCATACCTCCTGTGTTTCCCCATCTGAGGAGCACGGCCTGCTTCCTAGATTTCTCTCTCAACTAGAGACATGAAAGGAAACAGAGAAAAACCTGCTTTGATAGACTGTGTAGGCTGGGAATGTAAATTTAATAATAGGCAGGAGTGAGAGATGTGGAGTTTTTTTGCCTGTAGGTACTAAGTACTTTTGTGCTGCTCCCTGCACCCCGGTGCTGTTTGGTGTAACTGAGCCTTTTACTTTAGTTGCTCTGTGTCTGAACATGCACGTGAATGATTTCACTCCTTAGCAGGGTTTATGCCGAACTTCTGTTCTTACTTTTCCTGTTTCACAAAACAGAAATAATTCAATGTGCAAAACACTTGCTTTCATAATTTTTCCTGTAAGAGAAGGGTCTTTTTGAATTCTGAAATCTTTATTTCAAGAGATCTTGAAATTTGGGTATTTTAAAGTCAGAATAATCTCCCAATCTGTGCAGTTAAAAATGACTTCCACATTTTTGTGCGTTCCTCTGCAGTCTTCCAGATTCAAATGAAGAGGCCTCCCTCAGGTGAATTCACAAGGCAAAATTGGTAATGACTCTTCAGGAGCAATACCAACCACTGATGCAAGTCCAAAGTACATAATCCTCCCCATTCTGTGTGGCTGAAACTTGTCTAAATACAATATATTTTTGTTCTTTTAAATAGTCCAGGAAACACTGTAAATATGCTTTTTCTTTTAATCTGCTTTTCTTAAATGTCATAAGTCTGAAAAATAATTACGTTAATAAGGTGGTTCCCCTTCTGTTAATAAACTGTACCTCTTCTTTTCCTATCAAATGCTGTATTCTGTCTTGAGTTACAAGTTCCAGCTAGGAAGTTCTAATTTGATTCATTGTTCCTGCAGTTTCCTGGGGAGCTTGAACAGGGTTTGAAGATACGTTTCTCTCCGTCTTAAGTCCAATTTACCATATGTGTAGTTTCCAGACAAAAACAGCAGTTTGATCTTTCTTACGGTTTAAGAATTGCAAATGACTTTTGCATCATTTGCATTTACACTCACTTAACTCAGAGTGATAGTAGAGGGTGGAGGTGATCAAGCACAGTGATATTAATATGTCATATTAAACAGTTTTCGCTTGTTTTGGTTGCTTGGAGGTTTTCTTGTCTTTTCTTAATTGCTTTCTGAGCCATCATAGAAAGACTGTAAGACTGGTTCAAGGCCTGCATAAAATTAAATTCACTGACGCTAAGCTGATACTGTCAGCTTTTTTTTTTCTAATTCTTCCTTAGCATTTTTAAATTGCTGTAATGTAAAGGTGAAGTGTGCTTGTTTCAATGTTGACATGCAACTAGCACAGCTTTATCCATTTTAATTGCCAACTTGGTCTAATTTTCCTAAAGATTGACCTTGAGTAAACAGTAATAGTACATTGTTTGTTACATAAGCTGTGATTTGTGTGCATATGTCAATATATAAAGACAGAATACTTTCTATTGGAATTAACAGCTGGTGGTACCCAGGTATGTGCCTAACCTGGAAAAGAATAATGTTCTGAAGCAGTAGCTTCAGAGCCAGTGTTAATAATTCTTACATGTGCAGGTGTAGTATGTGTACGTGCAGTGTGCCCTGTAATGGGACAAGATCCCTCCTTAGGTAGCATTAGCACTCACTGTGACTGGGAGGACTGGTGTGTGTGTGCCATGGTTCCTAATGTGGTTTTGGGGTTTTCTTCTTCATTTTCTGAGCCTGCATTGCTGGGAGCCCATAAATGTCTTGTAAATTAGGGTAGCTAAAGCCTGCTCTGAATCAGTGGTTCTCGAATAAGTTCTGCTCTGTGAGCAGGTTCGGTGCTCCCTGGAATGGGTGTAAATCTACTGACAATGGCCTCTCATCCTGTGGGTAATCCATGAACTCTAACAACAAGGGATCTTCTGGCCCCCAGAGAGAAGAACTGTCATTTTAAGCATGTGTCTTCTCTTCCAGGTGGAGCTGAGCTTGCCCTGCCTGAGAACTGAGCTAGCTGGGCGCAAAGCATCTCTGAGCCTGAAAGCTGTGTAATCAGGCTAGTGTGGCAAAGCAAGCAGGAAGCTGTTTGCCAAGCACTCCTCAACTTGTGTACTAGTTCCAGGGGTGTTCTGTGCTTAGGCAGAGCAATGACCCCTCTGACTTGTCTCCTTTGAAGGGTTTTGTAACATGCTTTTAATCTTTCACCTGAGAGGTGTGGGTATTAGGGTGTAGCACTGCTCTGATTCCCAGCACTCTTGTGGAGGTCTTAAAGGCCCTGCCAGGTCAGTCTTCTTATCAGTCTTATGTTCTGGCTAACATAAAACAGGGAAGGGCTTCAGTGTCCGTCTGTGTATAAGCTTGTAGTGTAGACAAACTATCTGCATCCTCTGTGCTAGTCTCTCTCCTCCTGTGGGTAAAAATGGTGGTGAGGTTCTAGCAGTATGAGCTGTAGCGTGTTTTGGAGACAGCCAGACAAGTTTTCAAAGCACCTAAAAGGAGCAGGATATGTAATGCTCATCCTCACGTTTTTCAGTGTGTGCCTTTGTCAGGGTTAGGAGGAGGCAGTCCCACAGCTTGACAGGTGGTTATTGCTGCAAGGGTCCTTTTGCAGCCTCTGGTCCCATCACCTGCCCCTCCCTTGCTCCTGCAAGTCACAGATGGGATTGAAAATAACCATAAAAAATAAGTGGTTTTCTACTTGTTTGATCAGTAAAATGGGCTTCCTGAAAGAACAGGCAAACACCAAGGTGATTCAAATGAGAGAGATCACCAGTGTGCAGACAGCCAGAACTGCTCTGGAAGCAGTTAATGATTTACAGTGCCTCACCTTTAGTACACTGGGCACTCTGAAACCAGCAGGATGAGTAGCCAGGAGAAGCTTGTGGGGCACCAAACAGCACTTAATGACTTTGGAAATGTGATTTCCTATAAATCATTAGTAAAATTACAATAGATCTCTGTTTCTCTTGGTTCAGATTTATGAGAATAATAAGCAAAACATCCAGCTAACACTAACTACCTGTAGGAAATTGCAATGTTCAAAATGCTGAAAATGTTGTTGTTCCCTTTTATTAGGAACAAAGGATCATGGTCTTAACAAGTAAGGCCATCCTTGCTTTACCTGTACAAATCAATTCATTCCCTTGGGGGAGAAATGGTAATCCAGAAAGGTATTGTTGTTTTCAGTACTGCTGACTTTTTATATAAACATTTATAAATAGTCAGGGTAATCACTATGCTTACAAGCCTTAAATAGTCCTAAAAGGAATATGGAGGAAATCCTAAACCTGGCTGGGCTGTAAGCAGTATCATACTGGACTTGGTTGCAGTAAGTTGCAGAATCCTTCCCAGATAAGATGAGAAATGGTGAAAGACTTATGAATTGTTTCCCCTTTGATGAGGATAAGTGTTTTAGGCTCTTTTTCCTCTCCAGTAAAATTTAATTGTGCTATTGAGTTATTGCAAGCATCAGTTTTGAGGCCATAGTTTTCAGATGTGGTTCTCCTTCAAATTCAAATAAATAAGCGTGGGTGTGTTATCAGAAGGCTTGTTGGTCTGTCCCATGATTTTTAGGTAATTGTTTCATTTTCCAGATCTGAGTTCCCTAATGTTTTGGTAAATTTGACCTATAGGGTTGTTACCCTCCCCCCCACCCCTTTTGTTTTTTACACTCCCTGAGTGCCATTGATTGCTGAATACTAAGTTGAGATGTTTCAGCGTCATCAACATTTTTCTTACCAGCTAGGGTGAACTTTCTTCTACCTTAGAAAAGAATGCCTTCATATGATGGAATCAGTAATTTTTGCTGGTCAGATCTTTCTGTGATATGTCAGTGTAACAATTTGGTCCCTCTTATTGTCACTTACAGATTTTCATGTGTTTTCCTGCTGTTTGTCCTGTGTATGGGAAGTTCTAAAACTGTAACTTAAGGAAGACAAAATGGACAAATATAACCTTTTCCCCAACTTTTTCATTGAATGCCAGTGGCATTCAAACTGGTCTAACAGTAAGATATAGAAGAAACACCTTATTTTAAAAATTCTCTTTAAAAAATGATACCTGGCTTCTCTCTGCCCCTCCCTTCCCACATCGCAGAAACTCCTTCCTTTGCGATTATGTAATTAAATAAATATAAGTGCAACAGAGGATTCTTTGCCTAAAAGTAGGAGTGAACAAAGAAAGAGCAAGGCCTTGCATATTAAAAGTGAGTCACTGAATTATTTCCTAACAGAAGCTAAACTGACTCATCATATTGCATCAAGTTTACAATACTACAATCCAGTTTGATATTATCCTTTTGAAGATGAGTATAGTTGTGTAGGTTTATATGAAGTCATATTAGATGACAGTCTGGTATAGAAATTGTAATTTCAATCAAATAATGAAGTCCAAAGCTACTTTTCTGCTATGTGCAAAATAAGCTAATGTAGAGCACCACTTTACATGTTTCCTTTAAAAGTTTTAAAATGTAAAATGCATTATGATTTTTCAGTGGGTAGACTTGTTTCTAGCCATCAGAGGAGAAAGAGCAATGTTGTTACTCTAGTAGAGTCTAAGATAAATCTATTTTTCTCCTTTACTATTTTCAAGATTTTTCAGGAAACCTTTACTTTTCATGAATTAAACTTTTTTTTTTTCTATAAGTTAAACCACTTGTGTATCCTGCAGAGAGATGATGATCCCTATCAAACTGAGGGACTTGGCAAATATATTTGTGGGACTGATGTACTACAAAGTCATTTTATGATATACACAGCAGTATCAGATGAATCCTAGATTTCAGTATTCTTAGTGGACATTATGTCTTACCATACTACTTGTATTCTTCTCTCTTGCCATGGTGCTTTGGAGTAAAATGTGCTTTTTGATAGAAGACCAGAGAATTATTTTAATTCCTTGCCTGTTCCATGGGACTGTTCCAGCCAGACATTTAACTAAAATAAGGCATGGGAGAAAATAACCTCATGTATAATTTTTTTTTTGTCAGGGAATGAAATCTCTATTATTCTAACCACAGGTGCAAAATTCTGTCATTTTACTGTTACTTGTTTCAAGGTGAAGGAAAAGCTGCTTGAGGAGGTAATTTGTGGTTTTGTGAGGCTGCTTGGCAGCTGTTAATAGAGATATAACTGGGTTTTTGTTACAGGTGAAATTTTGAAATCTAGAGAACAGAGAGAATTAATTCACAGTTTGCAAGGTGCTTGCAGATAATAATAATAAATGAGGAGGGGGAGAAACTTGCCTGAGCTCTTTACTTGTGTATGCATGGCAGTGCAGAAGTGTAAGTAACACAAGGGCATAGATTGTCCAAAATCAGCTGCTGAAGGTGGTGTGAATCACACCTCCTTTGTAACTCACACGTGGGTGAAATGGTTTTAGACTCAGTTTTGCTACAGGGGGTGTCACCCCATGCTGAGCTCTCACACAGACATCACTGGGATTGCTCATTCTTTGTGCAAATCACAGCTGAAACACCGAGCCCTCGAGTTCACCGAGTGAAAAATAGACGGAAGGGTATTTTCTGTGAACACATCTGAGTGTTTACCTTGTTGAAAACAAGCCGTGTGATGTGCCTGTTGCTTCTCCTTTTCTGCTGGAAGTATGTTATCGTTTGTATGTGTCCCACTTCTCTTTTTTCTGCCAGTTTCCAGAGATCAGCTTTTGAGCTTTGTATGTGCTTTTGTTGTGGCTGTTGTTGTCTCCCTTAAATCCTTAAGAGATTTTAAGGTGGATTTTAAGAGTTTCAACTTTTCCCTAGCATTTTGAATTATGCTGAAGTTAGCTTTTTAAAAAAAAGAAAACCCTTCCCTTCTTCCATTTTTTTTTTCCTTAGGTTTACCTTGGCCCTTTTCTATGCATATGTTTTGTGTGTTTCCTGTGTCATTGCTTCATAGTAGTTTATAACAGATCTTGAGTTCCTTTCTTTCTTTCACTTATTCTTGTCTTTTTTTATACTGTTAACCAGAATATTTTTGATTGACATCAGAGCAGCAGTTTCAGAAAACATCATAAACAATTTTTGAAAAAAAAAAACTGTGTGTTTTATTTAGGAAAAAAGCTGATGTGTATGAACAAGAATTAAAGAACAGAAGTGTTTCAATGATCTCTTTTCTCTGTTTTTCAAAAATAAAACCACTTTTAAATGAAGAATTCTAAAGAATTATAGAACCTGCTTTTCTTTGTGCTGATTTATTTTCTTGCATGGACTGATATGCAATGGCTGGTTCTTGTGTTCAGTAAATGAGATTCACTTCAATGTCAGGATCCCCCATAAGAATATTTATTTGTTTTGTTTTATCTTCAGTGCAATGAAACTTCCTTCTTTTTTGAAGCACGTAACAAGGTCACATGCAAACATCTCTGGAAATGCTGTGTAGAGCACCATACATTTTTCAGGTGAGTGATGCAGAAGTTAGGTTGTCTTTTCCATAGGGCCACTACACTGAGTGGGAGCCTTGTTATAGCTGCAGAGTGGTGTAACAAAGGCTTGCTGCTTGGAAACACATTTGTGCTCTTGGTTATAGAATGCTTTTAAAAGCCAACACATTTTCTTACAGTGATGTGAAACAATGTTAAAAATTGGGTAGTTTGGTGGTTTCTTTCGTCTTAGCATTCTTTTCTAAACAGTTCTTCAGGTTGTGTATAGTAGGGTTTATCAGAAATATAGCAGAATTTAAGTAGCCATATAGATTTTGATGTATTTAATAATCAGATTTTCTGTTGCAGCATTGACTTGAGGGAGGCTTTTGGAATTAATACATTAGTATTTTCTTCAGTGCACAGAAATATATGCATTTTTTAATAGAAATTCATTGAATTTCCATAACATTTTGCTTACTTACTGAGGTGTATAAAATCTTCCCAGTAACTGCACATCTCAAAGCACTTGATTTTACTGTTGCAAGAAACACCAGGAGAAATATGCTAAGGCATCTAATTGGGAACTGGTGGATGGAATTCTCTGGGCTGCCTTTAGCAATGCTGTAAATGAGTGAACTGAGAATCCCTCCTGCAGTCTCACTACTGTGGCAGGGTGGGTTTGCCTTCTCCCAAAATTAGGTGAAAGGCTGCTGGTGCCAGCAATTTACACATGACTCTGAAGTAAAGAGGTCTGTAGTTGAAATAGGGGGGGACAAAGGACAAACAGGTGGCTTTGGGAGACTCTCAACCCCATAAGAATCTGTCCAGAGGTAGGGATGAAGAGGAACTTACAGAAAAAAAAATTTTTTTTTTTAGCCCAAACTTGTGTTCTTTTTTCTTGATTTGGGAAGGGGACTATAACTCAGACCTATCTATGCAACTTACTCTGTTATTTTATTTTTCAAACTACACAGGGTGCCAGAAAATGAGTCAAACTCTCTGTCAAGAAAAGTCAGCAAGTTTGGATCCATAGGTTATAAACATCGGTACAGGTGAATTTTTTTGATTGTTTAAACTTCAGTTCATTCTTTCTTCATTCCCTTCCTCCTCTTTCCTTCCAATGAAAGAAAACCCCCACCCAGAAATATGACACAGTATGGTTCTGAAGACAAAAGTTGAATCGTGGCCATTTTAACAGGCTCTCTTTGGGACCCTGGCAGTTTTGGGACAATTTTCTTTTTTCTTTCAAATTTTCTTTTTTAAGTTTCTTCTCCAGATCCCCAGAACTGGTTGAGCCTTGATATAGTCTGTAGTCAAAATGGGAGCAGCTTTGACAATTCTTTAAATCATTATCTCCTTATAAGTCCTGAAATTACATTCATGTCCTAAAGAGGTTTTCCTGACAACTGGGGAATACCAAAATGAGGGTGTATCTTTTCTGACTTGAATAGGTGACAACATTGGATGAATGTTCAAGGCTCTAAACCTTGAAAGATGCTGTAAGGTTGAGTTTAAAGATGGATAAGAAGCACTGTTTCCACTATTACACAAGAAATAAATGGATCATAATGAGTAAGATTGATAATCATTAGTTAGGCAGACCTTTGTCACTTTGCCTATTTCATAATCCAGATTGAGTTATCACACTCTCTGGCATGATCCAGATTCTCCTTGCTGTGGATAACAGGGCAATGATTGTCCTGCCTTTTGTGTTTGTAGTGGATCGTGGCGTGCATTACCCCATCCGGGATAGCGGTAGGAGTTCACTGGATTCCTGCCAGAGAACTGCAGATGGGTTTTTCTGTTGGACCACTTCAGCAGATTGGAGCAGGGCACTGGTGCTGGAGAGGGGAGAAGAAAGCTTTGTATTGGGAAGAACTTTCCAATCAATTAAAAAACAACATGCCATGAAGCAGTTAACTATGTTTGAGCTATTGCTGTTGGTGGCGCAGTTCAGTTCGTCTTCCTATTTTAATAAATCTCTGTGATATTTTAATAAAGCTCTAGTTTAATAAAGCTCTGTGATCAGGCTTGCCATGTTGGGACCATGGTCATAACTGACAACTTTGGTTGTCTTCCCTTTTTGCCTTTGGTCCCCATTGTAGCACCTAAAGCAGTGACAGTGTTGTGTATCCATACACATCATTAGCTCAGAGCAGAAACCGTAATCCCACTGTTTTTCTGTGTAAGTGGGGGCACCATAATATTTTCATTTGTCTTGTGGTTGCTTGTTTGTTTGTTTGGTTTGTTTTGTTTTTTGTGGGTGGGTTTTTTTGTGGGGTTTTTTTTTTTTTTTTTTTTTTTTGCTTTGTTTTGTTTTGTTTTTGTTTTTTGTGTTAAACCTTCTGGGTACTTCTCATTGTGTGTCAGACAGTTTTCAGGAAGGCATTTTTCTTGTCTTACAAACAGATGCTATGGAGGTCTTAGTTGGGGTGGAAGGTCCTATTTCCAGATGTTTTGTTAAAATTACTTCTGGAATCTGCAGGACTGTCATGTTTGCCAAACTTAAAAGTTGAGCAGAGGAGTTTTCTAGCTAACTTGGGAGCATGCTTTAAACTAACTAAATTTAAAAAAAATCCACATTATTGTGACGTAGGGTTAGGATTTGAGATGTTTTTTTTGTCCTTCAATTCTTTTATAATTTTGAAAATATTAAAGTTCTGCAGTGCTGACTATCTGTGAAGGGCTATTGGTGAAAATACTATCAGTATTTCATGGAGTCTATTCACATAATTCAGAAAATCTACCGAAGTAATTCCTGTATAATTGCTTGGTAGTTTCTAGTACAATAGCTTTTACTTCAAAATGATCTTCAGGTGTTAAGGAATTAATAGTGACAATTACTTCTCTTGTGTAGTAAGTTTCCAGGAGCAAATACGGAGTTTTGGGGAGGAATATGAATTATGTTTTAGATTTTTGTTATGACCACTATATTCTATTTGGTTCCACTGAGAGGAACATTAAAATTAGTATAAAACAATTCATTTAAACTTAGTAATTTACTTCAGTTGTGCCCTCAGTGAAGAAAAATCTTACTGTAAACAAGAATCAAGGCTTTTATTAAATTTGTTGTCATCTGGGCGTGTGCTAGTGAGAGTTCTTAATAACAGTTTGTTATGCAGTCTTTTAGGCTGTCATTCCACATGCCAGAGGAGTAGCTCCTGACTGACTGGAACTGAGCAATATTAAATATGTATAAACAATATTAAATACGTTTTCCTGGGAGGAAAACTTACAGAAAAAGTTCAGGAATAAATAATACTTAAGAAAGTAAATTTTAGAATATTCTAGGTTAGAAAAGGTCATGCTATCTTAAGGTATTCCTAACAAAAACCATTTTGTTTTAGTGGCGTATCCGCACTTGAAAATGCCAAATATAGGAGTGGTTTGCACAATCTGTTGATGATTTTGCCAGTGACTGAGTCAAAACAAATTTCAGGGTAGTGCTACTCAACACGAGAACCAGAGGTGGGATGACAAGTTAATAGCATTTTTTTTTGAGTCTAAAGATCCTGTTTGATAAATTTGCCAAGTGTTTTCTCATTATTTTGTTGTGTTTTGAAGTGGCAAAACATCTTTGCGAATGACCAGAGACCCTTCTGTGCAGCTTCCGCGGCCTGACCAGAGCATTGAAAGAAGTCGCAGCAAGACTTACCCCAAAAGAACACAACAGACAGGTAGGTTCTTCTCTGCTAACCTGGGGGCAGATGCCTTCTTTTTTTGGTTCATTTTGTCACCATGAGGTGACTCAGAACTGCTGCAGCATCCTTGAGGATCTCTTGGAATGGATTCTTTGTTTTGAATTTGGTCAGTATTTACATCTAAGCTTCACAGGACATGAAACCTCTGGCTTTCCAGATAAAATAAAAGAGTTGCTGTGGATTAAAGAGGATAACCCCCCATGTATGTAGGTCTAATGTAAAGGTTGAAAGGGAAGTTTGAAAACAGGCAGTGAGAACATGTTTTTTTTCTCTAGAGACCTGTCTCTTGCAAACGAATTTTATACCCATGTGGCTTGGTTAGTATCCCATTGTTTGGCCTGTTTGACCCAAGCTGCCATTTTTGTGCACCCTCTTCCCATTTCAAGGACAGTATCCCTTTGTTTGATATTGAGTGGAACAGAAGTTAGTGCCATGCAATTTTAACATGCTTCAGATGTGTGAGCTGGAAATCTGTTCTGCACGCAGAAGCTGTCACGGCAAGCTGGAAATTTTTACAGGTGTTAGAGGAGATAGGATTAAGCTTGGATCACAGAAGTCATGCCTGAGATAATGGATGCTTCCTGAAATTTGGTAATAGAGATGTCAAGCTCTAGGTCCACATATGATCACATGGGTGTTGGTTAGCTTCATCTATAACAGAAGGCACACACAGTTCAGTCAAACTTGTGAGTGGAGTTAAGCACGTGTGTGTGTGTGTGTGTCTGCTATTTGAAAAAAAACCTGTCTGGGCTTTAAAATGTAAACAATATCTCTCTTTTATCATGGTTCAACATGCCACTATAGAATTTGAGAACCTATTTTTAAAAAGAGAGCAGATATATACCTCTGGTAATCTCCAGTGTTTATCCTGGATGCAGTCTTTTGTCTTGATTTAGAAAGAAAACTGGTGTGCTCTGCCTTTTAGTTGTGGTGGCTCTTGAAAAGTGACATAATTAAAAGTGTAGCCTTGGAAAAAGGAGGCAGCTTACAACATTTTTTAAAAATTCATTTTATTTGATTTGATTTTATTTTAGTGTAGAAAGAGAAGAAATGCTTTGCTTTCTGATTCTGATATGTTTCATTGTGTGTGCAGTTTTAAGTGGGTGTCTGAGAGGACAAGAAGCTAATGACCCTTGAACTTAATGGCTTAAATTTTTTCTTGAGCTGGACTGTCCTGTTCTTAGGGCAGCAGTTCAAGCCAAACAGCATTTCCTACTTCCTGGTTAGTCCCTGGTTCTGTTTTAGGAAATTTGTGTGGCTATTTGTCAGCTAAAATTCAGCTCTTGGTTTAAAATAATGCTTGTCTTAGCCCAGGCAGTGAAGGTCAGTCTGTGTTGCTGCAAGCTGTGCATGTGTTGTGTTTGTTCATTTTGTTTTCAGTCTCTGGTTGGAAATATGAGGAAAAACTGAAACTTTCCCTTAGCCTCTTCTGCTGATGTAATGTGATGCAGAATTTTCTGGGCAACGTGCATTTGCTATTTTGGTGGCTTTAAACACTTTCTCCCGCTTCAAAATAAAATGTCTGCTTTTTCACCATTTTACTTACATGCAGTTGTGTAATCTCTATCATCCATCTGTTTTCTTTTTAAATTCAGCTTAATTGACCCATGTGTTCCTTATCACTGGGACAAATGTATTAACTTAGATGATATTAATGCTAAATGAATTTGTTTCATTTCCTGCTCAAAATATGGGCTGAGGGAAGAGAGCTATGTCCTTAAAACGCCATCTTTCCCTACGAATAAGCATGTTTTCTCATTTTTTAAAAATTTTGTCTTTGCTATTCACAGTGATTAACATTGAATACTCTTCCTCCATTTAAACAGGCTTTCAGAAGATGAATGAAGACTAATGTTGCTTCTCCTTGCTGTGTCAGGCAACATGTGATAGTGTACTGCAGAAACTAAACCTACCTCTTTTTACCTAAAGTTGTTCTTAGATATAACGAAGTCCCTTTCACACAATAAATCAAGACTATTTTCTATCAAGACGTATATTTTAAGCGTCATTTACTTAAATATAGTATCCCAATGTAGATTTTATTTTGTAGACTATTTTTTATCTTGCAAATTAACCTGGTACTCTAATAAGCTTTATGGGTTATGTAAAAGTTTCCCTGACTAAAATATTTGAGAAAATTAAATTACATTTCTTCTTAAAATAAATATTCCTTTTGCACAGTGACATTATGCAGATAGCCATCACTGATGGCTAGTCCTTTGTTCTTTATTTTCTGTTTGTAGTATGGTGTATTCAGGTTAAATATGACTTGTCCAACATTTTAAACAGGGTGATTTTAGTTTGCATGTATTATATCTAAAGGTATTTTCTGTCAAATACCACTTTAATTAGGATCTACCTGGACAAAGTCTTATAATTTAATTTTTTTTTGGGATGAAAGTCAGGTTTCCATTTACTTCCCCAAATCCAACAACACCTCACAAATAGCTCATATGAAATAACTTCCTTCTACCTTCTCTGAGTTCAGCATCCTTCCTCATCTGCTTCTTTCCCTTTTTATCTTTTCTTAAGACTGCAAAGTGAAATGTATTAAAGGCTTCATTTTTGCAGTCACTGCAATTAACCATTTTGATTTTGTTTAATATTTTTTTTTAATGTATTGGTACCAGTGATGGGACCAGCCACAGCAGCGGCTTTGGGGACAGTTAGAACAAGTGCATGGCTGCAGCATATGAAATTGGGATTGCCTCCATCAGATAAGTGTCTGTGAAGTGCTAAAACCTCTAACCTCTGGCATCTAATTAAAACCCTTTCCCTAGTTGCTTCTTTTTGTGTACATGTTCTGGTGTTATAAACATAGTATGTGCTTTTTATATTTTTCTTCTGTCACCTGAAGGTAGAGGTTCGTTATCTCTAGCAGAGCTGACCAATAATGTTTCTTTATCTCATTGGTCCATTAAAGTGTGCTAAAGTCCTTAGGACTGCAGACACTTTGTGAACTCTGGGTTAAGAGTGGGAGAGGTGCCAGCCATGACAATGATAGAAAATATTATTTCTGTTTTCACTAAAAATATTTGTGGTTTAACAGCAAGATTGAAGGAGATGATACTGTCAACAGAGAGAAACTATTTTTTGTGTATAAAAGCCACTGCCACTGATTGCTTCCCCTGATAGGATGAACAGTGCAGACCTTTTGGCTTTAGCATGGCAGATTGTTTTCCTAGAATATGGATTGCAGTGGTTTAAAATGCAGTAACCTCCATTTTGTCACTTGTTTGATACATTTCATACCTCAGTTGTTCTAGGACTAGTGCAAAAATCATGTCAGGAAACATTAATGGCAATTTTATATTAGATTTAGACTGTGTTTTTACAGTAGTGCATGTTTTTTTTTTTCCTGTATGTTTAGGCTGGTATTCAAGTTGGTGTTCATTTAGAGAAAGAGTTTTTGTTTTGTTCTGTCAAATCTTGTGAGTGAGATAAGCGTAACTTCTTTTGTTTGCTTATTTTTCCCCTTTCAGCCAAGAGAGAATTACAGTTACATTTTGCTCTGCTTGCAAATAATAAACTCAAACATGGAACAGGATCTCTTGCTGTTCTGCCTTAGTGTCTTAGGGCCAGACTGATAATGTTCAGCTTTCGCAATGTAGGGTGAAAGTGTTTATTATTCTTTTGGCCGAATGCTGAACATGAAAAGCTCCTTGGGAACATCCTCTCAGGACAAACATTGATGTGACCAGACCTGTTGCTGTGGGTCTGAGTTTATTCAGCGGTGGAAAACACGTTGCTCAGGGCTTGTTGTTGTTTGGTAGCTGAGGACTTGGTTTGTCATTTGCAACTACCCTTTGCACACAAGGTAGTTGTATAAACCAGTATAAAATAAGTGCTGCCATTCTGATTTAGAAGCCAGGTGGAGAACTGGCTGTGGGTACTACAATTACAGTACTGTCTTATTGTGATAATCCCTAAGCAATCGCATTTTGCCACAGATGCCTGTCACTACCCTACTAGTAGCCATGGTAGGTCGAATTCTTGGTCTGGCCCCGTCAAAGTCTTTTCCCAGAAAATTCTAAGATTGGGTTTGAAAGTTAGACTTTTGAGAAAATGGATCTTGAGGTGATTTTAGCTATTTACTAGTTTATATACTTGGAGCTTTATACTTTAAAATTTACTTAAAATCCAGTGTTTGGTAAAAGGAGGGGTGTGACTGCTTCCGCATTTCAGTCATGGGGCGTAAGATGAACAAACTCTTGAGGCTACAGGCTTAGAAACTATTAAGAAAAACAGCCCTTATCACAGAGTACACTGTGCTGGTGTGGACATATGAAAGTCCATTCATTTTTGTAGGCTCATACTAGCCCAGGGTGCAAAGCATGAGCTCTTACTGCATGTTTTCCATTTGGTCACACTATCTGCTGCTCTCATGACTTGGTTTAAACACAAACACTGCTTCCAGATAACGTCAGTTAAGTGGCTTTACCTGATAAGAAACAGGCATGACAAGCTAACTACCTTGCAGGCTGATATGGTTTTGGACACTTGAGTTTTTAAAAATGTAATATTTGGCTTGAATTGAATGGACAAATCAGTGTCAAGATGGCTGTAAAAGGGAATAAAGTGTGTGCATTCACCTCATTGGAAAAGTTCAGTGCAGTGCACTCAGTCTGAGAGTACCTTATCCAGACAAATGTAAACAACCAGGGAAACGGTCTGTGAATGAGATGTTCAAGATTTCTGCCTGTCTAAGGTATTTTTGAGAGACCTATTGCCTTGGCAAGCAAGAAACAGTGATATACCTAAGTTTTTGCAGTGGGGTTAGTGTTTGGACAGTGTTTTTGGAACCTCTTTTCTATCAAGTAATTATATCCTACAGAGGTATAAGCTGGTAGAACGGTACTGTAGTCAGTAAAAGATACACCAGGTGGTGTATCAGGAACATACTTGGAGACAATCATTACAGGTTCTGTAAGTGTGGACAGGAAACTCCTGATTAACCCACCATGGCCTGACACCCAGAGGTGACTGCTGCCTGCAGAATGGTAAGGATATTACCAAACATAGCAAATGATCCCTTCTGGAGGTGTGTATTACTTTTATATCATCTGGCCCTTGGCTGTTTTTCTGGCGGTTGTTTCACTGCTATGATATGTTTTGGAGCACAAGTTTTTATTACTCCATTAAGTGACAAGGACTTTCTGTGACTTAATCGAAAACTGCCTCACAGAGTGATATATGAAGTACTGAGATCAATTCCTTTGTTTGAAAAAAATCATATATTTGCTGATTTCTGCAGAAGACTGGCAAATCTAACCTGTAAGAGAACCAATTGATGAGCAGACAAAAGGCCTTAGAAAATCTCAAGTATTTGTGCTGAGGTAGGGTCCAGAGACTTTGAATGCCAAAGGGGTGGTATGGGAACTTGAGGGAGATTGTGAAGAAATTCTTTCTCTGAGGCTGAGGAGAAAACTTACCATGCAAAGTCTTTTCACAGCTTAAATTAAGACATCACATTTTTGTTTTAGTTAGTCAAAATGGCTTTGGGTTTGTACCACTATATTAACAACACTGTGATACTGTTGCTTATGTCCAGAGGACATCATATTAAAATCTTCAATCTATTTAGTTATCTTCAATGAACATGCTCAGAATCCTGTCCAGAGGAGGTCTACATCAAGAACGATACTGTTTTTTTGTTCTACTTGACATCTGTTTTTATAGATGGTAACAGTTTTGTAAGAAATGTCTAAAATTGCCAATTACGTGGGAACACAATGTGTGAAATGAAGGAAAATTACAGATTGATATTAATCGTAGCACCAGCAGGAACCAAACCATATTCTCCTCATACCTTTATTCTCATTGTTGACTGAGCAGGGAATTTTCTTCTGTTGACAGTGGCAGAGTATCCATTTGAGAGCAACAGCTTCAGACTTCTCTGTCTTATGTGGAAGAGTAATGAATGTGCTTCATGTTAAACTTTGTTGTGCCCTGGTACAGCTAGAAATAAGGCTAAGACACAAAGGTGTGATCCTTACGCACCCTTAACAAGATGAACATGCACCAGATATCTTGTGTGTCGCTTTATCTCCTATGATGCCATGTAGGTGATTATGCTCAGTAGGTGTGCAAACATTTATGCTACAGGACTCAACAGTTTTGGGCTTTTGTTTCTTTTTTCCAGGTTCTAAGAACATGAGCCAGATTACAACAAATGGGGAAAATGAAGGAACTACCAAAATTATTGCACCTTCTCCAGTGAAAAGGTATGTAGACCCACAGTTTCCTTACAGCTTTTAAGAGGTTGTACAACGCATTGGATAGAGGAATACGTTTAGTAATCATTAGTATCAGTTTATCTTGCCCTTGAGTTCAGGACCATCTGATCATCTGCTGACAAAGGTCAGAGAGTGTTGCCAAGTAATTAATTTTATAAAACCCTGATCTTCCAATCAATGCAGAACAGGGATTTCAGGTGACACAGGGTTTGAAAACCCATAAATCAGCACAAGTTAATGGGAAGGCAGACAGTCTCAGGTTTAAATAGGAAAAAACAGGTAATGGCCCAAAGTGCACTGGTCAGGATAGTCCTGTGAAGTCCTATTAGTCTCTCCCCTGGGAGCTGTGGGCTGGCTGTCAGAGCCCTCGGGTCATGGGCCTTCTGTCTCTGAACACGGCAAGCTTGGGGCGTGTGGGCAGGGAGGAGCTGGGCATGGGCTCTCTCCCAGCAGGCTTGTTAATTTTGCAGTGATTGCCCATTACACTGTTCAAATTGTAATAAAAATCAGGAATGTTTGTTCCTGATCTGTAGGACTAATGAATTGCCAGGGCTCCTCTGGACTTGTGTGGTCTGCTGTGTCTAATTTATCAGTGCTGAAGTGCATATCTCTGGTTATTAAGCATATTTGAAAGGAAGAGGTAAGGCTCAGATTCAAAAAGGGGTTTGTATCCCCACCCCTAATTTTAGGTGGAATTAATGTGCCTGAATCAGAAAAAGAGTGATCTTACAAAAGAATGAGTCAAAACCACACCACTTAACTTTTGTTTAGTTGCCTAGATATCTGTCTCTGCATGCTTGGCAATCCTGACAGTTGGGTTTTTTTCTTGACTGAGTAACTCTTAACTGGGCTTACCTATGCATTGAACCTGTGGGTTTCACAAACTTAAGTATCTGGACTGAACAATGAAAAAGGATCTGAAAGATTTATACTAAATACTTGGTGAATAGTGTTCTCTGTTGCCTCACATTTAGAACTGTTGACCTCCGAAAGAAAAGCTGAGTTAAATTGTTTCCTTACTTTGAGGGAAATTAAATCCACTATTCTAGCCCTTAGAAAATAATGCTAATCGTGTATTAAAAGAAAGTTTATGATTTTGCCACTTGGTCATGCTGAAGCTAAACCATTACATAGAAAACAATACAGAGGTAAAAAAAAAATACATGAAGGGAAGGCACAAAGAGGATGGATCCAGGCTCTTTCCAGTGGTGCCCAGTGACAGGACCAGGTGGGCACACACTGGAACACAAGAGGTTCCCTCTGAATGTCAGGAAACAATTTTTCCCTGTGCAGATGACTGAGCAGTGGCAAAGGTTGTCCAGAAATGTGGTGGAGTCTCCATCCTTGGAGATCATTCCACAGCTGTCTGGGAATAGTTCTGGGTAACTGAATCTGGGTCACCCTGCTGGAGCAGGCAGCTGGACCAGATGACATCCAGAGGACCCTGACAGCCCCACCATTTTGTTGTTCTGTGACTTGTTAGGAGAAAGGAAGATATAAAACAAAAGGTACCATTATTCCATAGCGCAGAGATCATCATTTTGGGAGGCATGGGAGGCATCCTTTACTACAGAATTTTTAACAATGACCTGTTAAAAAGAAATAGATAGGCAGGTTTTAGAGGAAGAACCAGAATAAGGGGCTCTCAATATGACAGCTTCAAGGTTACTGAGTTTCGTTTCTTACTGTGACAGCTTAAAAGCTGTTCACAGTCAGATTCTTACTGAGTCATGTTTTGGACAGTGTTTGTCACTTCCAGAAAAAAAAAAAGGCATTGGAATTTTTTTTTCCATTTACAGTTTGATTTGTTTTTCTCTGTGTCTCTGCACATGAAAAATATCTTTTGGGTCTGCCAGGCTTCATGTATGTGAGAGGTAGCATACAAAATTTGTGTGGCACTTACAGTTTGGAAGTTTGCTCCATCCTTGTAATTCTTGCATTAGTTGTCAGTGATGCTTGCACAGGATCTTTCAGTAGTGTTCACAAGCTGAGTGTTTGTATTTAACATCTCATTCACTGTTGAGGTCTATAATTAATCACTTTTGTGTAAGTGGTATAAACTCAAATCATAAAAACCTCCCAGTGAAATCTCACATGAAATTCAGATCCTAACCCTTTCAAGTACTTTGAATGAACTCAGCACCTTTTGCAACTGCATTCCTGGAGATACTGCTGGTATTTGAAGAGCTGCCACGCTCTAGCTTTCTGCCTGTAAAGTGTGTGTCTGCTCCAAATGAATAATGACTTGGGAATTTAATGCAGTAAATTCACCTCCCAGGTATTTTTTCTTCCTCTTTTTAAGATTTGAAGAAAGTGTTCACAACTGTCTTAAGTTCAGCCTACGTATTGTTGAGTAGTTCATGCTGTGCAAATCAATTCCTTTTTGCAGTATGGGACAGAAATGTATTGATCTGAGTTACTTGCTCAGTCTGTAGTAAGCACATATTTTTAAGCCTGGGAATAGATTGCATGCACCTATGAGTCAATAATTAATGGGTGCAGTATTAAGAAAATTATTTACCTGATAAGGTGTAATTTAATTTCTTTTCCTGCTGACTTACTGTAGCTTTGCATTTTGTTCACTCTGTGAGAATTAAATGATTAACTCAGTGACCTGTAGTAACCAAAGGCTGAGGTTAAAAATGGATTAGTGAGTTAAGTAGCCACGATTCCTTCATAAAGCTGAGTCTGTCACCTCCTGCTCTGGGGAAAGAACTCCCAGCTTATATCCTCCCCTCTGTAAGCAACTGTAAAGCTTTTATTTTTTTGCTTGAGTTGCACTTTATAACTATATGATGTATTAATGATTGTACGGGGTTGCTGTCAGTACTACTTCTTGATGACCTTAGTGTAAATCAGTGTGCCTGTCTGGCTCTGTCCCAGGTGAACTGCAGGAAAAGAGCTCTAGAGAAGGTGCTGTGGGAAGAGCTCTGCCGAGCCACTGGACAGGGTGTGCTTCAGCTAAAAGCCACTTCCCAGCATTTGAAGTGGCAATTATCTGGGAGCTTTAATGGGTCAGAAGCTGTAAAACCTGACACTGTGAGAATTATAGGAATTATGGAAGAATTGGATCATACTGCTTTCTCCCCCCCATCCCATAGGTATGGTAGGAGGCTGGTTACAAACGCTGATGTATCTCTCAAGCCAGGTGACTGTCCTGGTACTTTGCCTTGCAGCAGTCAGTGAAGTCAGCTCTTTCACAAAAACATCTTTCTGGCAAAAATAAAACCCAAGGCATTACTGGGGAGGGTATGAGAAGGATATGCTACTCTGTGAACCTATGAACCTGTCATCTGTCATGCTTTGAATAGTTTCCATCACCCCTGACTTTGTTGCTCCCATTTTAAAGTAGGTGCTGTACACCTGGAAAAATGGTAGAGAAATATGATAAGGATAATTTGAAGTATGTGGTGACTCCCGTACCGGGAGAGATTAAGTAGTCTGTGGTTCTTTCACTTGGAAAAGAGATTAGACAGTTAAAAATGTGTAAAAAAAATTAAGGGGTGGAGTTTTTTATTAGGGGGCCATTGTTCATAGCTGTTTGTTTTTCTTTATTTCTTTCTATAATCACAGAAACAGTCAGGAACAAGGGATGGAAGTTTTGAAATAACATTAAATAATTGTTTATGTCGTAGCCAGATACTGGAATATACTCCTACAAGGCAGTATTTATGACAAAAATTAAAAAATGTATTTAAAAAAGGTATTTAAGTAAATCCATGGAAGAAAAGTTTCATTATGAGCTTTGTAGAATAAAAAGGAGGTAAAGCCTCTGATTCAGTAATCTCTTAACTGCATATTATGGAAGACTATGAGATCATTTTGTGTGTTTGCCCTAGTGTTAGACTTTTTGTTTAAGTATCTGTTCTTGTTTATTTGCAGACAGGATTGCCTGTTTTTCTGACTCAGTGCTGCCACAATTATGAGCTTGCAGAGATGATTTTTCAATATATATATTTTTTTTTTTACTTCTTTCTTCTTCCCCATATGATTGCTCTTTTTAGGAGAGATTTTTCAACATAGCAGCTCTTTGCCCTCTTTCACATAACAAATAAGTAACTATATGCCAGGGTGGGTCTCTCTAATGAGTGTATGCCTTTAAAATTAAATTTTAAGTGGTCAGCATAAAAGAAAATGTGATCTGTGTACAATAGGTTTTTTTTTAATATATATACATATGTATACATCTGTACTCTTATTTAGCTTTAAAAAGGTGAAAAATGAAAACAGTCCAGAAACACAAAGAAGTAAAACAAATGCTCCGTGGGAGGAAAATGGCCCACAGAGGTAAGGCAAGACTTTATATCTTAGGTATTGTGCAATGGTAAATATCATACCACATCAGAAGATTGAAGGTTATTACTATAATATATTAATGTGTTATTTGATTCATAATGGATGTGTATTGCATGTAATCAGATAGGCTCTTTCATGGATAAATAAATAGCTAAAAATTAGGAAAGTATGTCTAGGAGAAGGTAGCCAGTGAATGAATGTCAGCAGTGGCTTTCTACAGAGATCTGTTCATAGACCTCTGATATTTAGTATATTTGTCAAAGAACTTGCAAAAGGGGTAATAAAGTTTGGTGATGGTACAAAATTGTTTAGGATAGTGAGAAATTTGTCTGTGAAGTGTGGTGGAAAGGCTCCTGAAGTGTGACTGATGGGTAGATTCTGCTGAGTCAAAAAATGTAGAGAGAGGTACATGAGGACAAAAAAGATAGATTTCTGATGAATATGAAGTGCTGTGGAATTATGATGGATAACAAAGAAAACATCAGCTGTGCAGCAGTCAGGAAAACAATTAGCAATTATTAGTAAAGCAAGAGAACAGCAATGTGCCATTATATAAATTGGTGGATCACAGTCTGGAAGCAGTTCTGATGTTCTTATTTCAGGAAAAGGAATAGGCTTTGAGAGGGGCAGCAAGGATGATCAAAAATGTGAAAGGCTCTGTGGTAAATCTGTACAAGGAGCAAGGGCAGAGGAAGAAAGAAATCTTCCTTCAGACTGTAAAAGAGGCAATTTTAGGGGATGACATATAGAAAATCAAGAGTTGTACTGAGAAAAGAGAAAGCGACCAGGACTCTATTTTTCCAGCAAAAGAACTAAGGATCTTCAGGTGAAGCTATTGAAGGTGGTTTAAAAGGCAGTCACTAGTGACTTACCCTGAGTGGGAGACCTGTGGTCCTCCTTTTGCAAGGAGGTGAATTCCTGGGGGAAGCTGGGTGAGTCATGGAACAAAAATCCTGAGGGAGTTCTGAAGACAGAGGTGCAGCAGCTGGCTCAGTAAGTCCCCTGGGCGGGGAATGGTGTGGGACTCAGAGAGCACTGGGGAGCTGCCTTCAGGGTTTTGCTTCCTGCATCTGGTTATTTATAGCTGCTGTTGTAAACAGGCTACTGAACCAGACAGCATGTACAGTGTAATCCAGACTGGTCCTGCTTTTCTGTGACAATTCAGATCCATACCCGATATGTCATTTGGGGTACCCTGATGATTTACTCCTTGTGCTCCTTCTGTAAATAGCAGTAGTTTCTA
Organism: Leptocoma aspasia; assembly: GCA_013399835.1. Lineage (NCBI taxonomy): Eukaryota > Metazoa > Chordata > Aves > Passeriformes > Nectariniidae > Leptocoma > Leptocoma aspasia. Next base: position 82,207 of record VXAX01000643.1, on the reverse strand, counting down.
GAGTAAGAACAAAGCAACAAGTAAGTATTCTCTTGCTACAGAACTTTCTTTTAGAAAATTTTTAGAAAAGTGGTGTCATCTTGTCACTTTATGTCTCCAGTGTTTCAATTGCTCTCAGGACAGCAGGAGGTTTGATCTTGTAGGAGCCAAACAATGGCAGAATTGAGTTTTTGCAAATCTGTTAATTCTAAAGCACTACGGAGGTTTAGACACATAAGCAGACTGGATGTGCACAGAGGCTTTCACAGCTCTTAATAATTCTCATTGAGATGAGCTGTGGGAACTTTTCACCTGTGCAGAGCAGTGCTGTAATCAGCTGTCTGCAGAGGCAGATGAAGAAGAATGGATTCAATTTGAAGGCCAGAGGCTTTTAGGAAAGCAGAAAGAAAACTGGAGCTTAGAAGATTTCCACACCATTGGCAGAGGTTTGCGTGGATGAACAGAAGAGAAATGGAGATAGAACTGTTTCATGTTCCCAAGCATCAGCTCTGTGGTGAAGACATATGTCATGATAGGACATGGGAACTTTTCATACTTACATCCGTGGAAAACATGAAGAATGCCTAGCTCTGGGTTGGATATGCCATACTAAAGCACAGAAATTTTATTATGGTGAAAGAATATTAATGAACTAAAATCAATATTTTGTAAGCTTAGAGTTGTTGACCAGGCAATGCTAAGAGATCTCTCTGCTACATTTCAAGGTTTAGTGTGAAAAATTAATTGCTAGAAAGCAGTACTATCTGCATTTACATAGAACACCCACTAACATCCAGAAAAGCATGCATAGCTGAATACTCACCTGTGTGTGCGCGCATTAATATTTTAATTTTTGTGAGCTGAATCTCATCTAGCCTAACTGCCCTGGAAATTTTAAAGCTGACTCTTTGCTCTTCCTTTTTAACCTTAGTGGACTGTATAATTCTGCCAGTGACCGCAATAAATCACCAAAGTTTCCTTACTCTCGCCGAAGGAACCCATCCGGTGGCAGTGAGAATGAGTCTGGGCAGCCAGTTCGGAGGAGGTAAGAGCCTCAGGATTCATTTCTGTCAGCTTTTCTGTGTGGAAACTTGAGGTCCTGCATGCTCAGTGTTCAGCTTGTGGAGGCACAGCTGGGTCCTGGGAAAGGGGCTAGTTGTTAGTCAAAAACACCACCTGAGCAAGATTACCACAGCTGTTTTTGGAAAGGAAGCTTTGGTCAGGTTGCTTGTATGCTGTTGCGGGAAAATGATGTTAAAAATGTGAAAAGTTGCATTATTGGTATGTGCAAGATTCCTTTAGTTACTGGAGCTCTTTTTGCCTGGTGAATGAAAGCACTGATGGATTTGCTTGCTTGACAGTGGGCTTCCAAAGCAGTGTTCAGTATATTTCTTTACTTTAACTGCCCCAAGGATTACACAAATGAGCCATAAAGCTGTCTTCAGTTCCATATGTGAACCACTTTGCATTAGAGAGGACACCAGCAAAAATACAACTTTCATGTGACACTTTCATTTGGCACAAGCTGAATTGAATGACTTAGAGGAGTAAAATAGAATGGGTGGAGATTCTATGCTGTGTGTCCTTGAGCATGTCCAAAAAGCAAATTACAAGGACAGTTCTGAAGCAATAGAGTATTGAGAGACTGTGCATTACCTGGGATGATTTGTCCTGCTGAGAAGCTGCTTTCATAACTGGGGCACCCTGCCTGGTGCTGTGATCTATTATGAAGGATAAACAAACACAGAAAGTGTGCCATATTCATTTCAGTCTTCTAGAGCTGCCTTAGGAGCCAGCACATGAGAGTTACATCTCTTTCTGACAGCTCTGAAATGAGTACCTGTTTGGCCTTCAAAGCCACAGCTTGTAAAGGGGTCTCTGACAATGCAGCTATATTGATGAGGAAATCCAATTTGATGTGGAGCTTTTATCCTTGTCAGGTTTCTGAACTGTTTCAGACCTTTTATCTGCCATTAACTGTCTGGAACAGGAGAGAAGAAACTCACCCATAGTGCATGCTTAGTGACCTCAAATAAATCAGTGTAACTCTTGGGCAATGGAGTTATGTTTATTTGCTCTGTTGGATAGAGCCCTTGTAGGTGTTAACAGCAATGTGTTTCCTGAATGGGTTTTGTTACGTTTTAACCTCAGCCAAGTCCCAGGCAGCCCCTGACTCACTCCCCCACCAGCAGGATCAGGGAGAGAATCAGAAGGGTAGGAGGCAGAAACCTTGTCAGTTGAGAAACACAGCAAAAGCTACACACACAAGCAAAGCAACACAAGGACTCAATTCCCCGTTTCCCATTGCTGAGCAGGTGTTCAGCCATCCCCAGCGGAGCACGACCCCATCGCACTAAGGGTGACTTGGGAAGACAAGCACCATCAGTCCAAACATCCCCTCCTTCCTCTTCCCCCCACCTTATACAATGAGCCTGATGTCAGGACATCTGGAATATCCCTTTGGTCAGTTTGGGTCACCTGTCCTGGCTGTGTCCCCTCCCAGTGTCCCATGTACCCCGGTCTCCTCCCCAGTGTGGCCTTGGCTCTGTGCAATCCCTGCTCAGCAATAACAAAAGCATATCTATATTATCAACCCTGTTTTCAGCACAACCCCAAAACACAGCCCCATGCCTGCCACTGTGAAGAAAGCTAACTCTACTGCAGACAAAAACCAGCACAGGTTTTCTGATGCATTGCTAGCTTAGTTGTTAGAAGGACTGGTTTGGCTTTATGAAAACAAAAGAGTAGAGATATCCAATGCTAAACTCTCTTATATCAAGAAAAGAAAAGTGTTTGTGCACTGTGCAGCAGGAAATTGTTTTTATCATCTGGGATTTGCGTTGCCTGATCTAGTCAGTGGACAGTCAGTCATGCCAATAGGAAGCTTTCTCCTGGGCTACCACATGAACAAAATGTTTTAAAAAGTCTTATCTCATATGTGAGACTGTGAAGACTGACAATAGTAGGTGGATTTTAACTTAATTATGCCTTCCTGAGTCTTGGTTTTATTCATGCACTTTCCTTTGCCAACTGTTAATAACAATAGCTGTGCTGTTTATGCACTCTTTACTGGAGTTGAGAGGAAACCACCAGGCTCTGCTATGTTGGAAACAGTAGGAAACTTTAAAGGCCAGCATGCTCTGCTTAATTTTGCAAGTCGGGGGTTTGCAATGAGACTTGAATGGAATCATGCCTTCAAAACTTATTGTAAAGGTGTCCTGAAACGTTTAAAACAAGCACATGCCCTATTTTCTCTGCCTGACATCATACTGGAAAAAAAAAATCCCATCAAAAAACTAAAACATTTCGGGTTTTTTTAATGGGTAGTTCTGTGTATTTGTATTAAGTAACTCTATGACATTTCATTAAAACTTCCTTAATGTCACAGGAAAAATCAAAACAGTGGTGAAGATTCAGATTTAAAGCAAAGGAGAAGGTAAATATATGATCTATAGCAGCTATGAAATGATACTGAAGGTACTGGTCATATTTTGGTTCACTACATTCCCTTCTTTCCTTCCTTCTCCCTCATCTTCCTAAATGTATAAAAGGTTTGTTGTGTTATGACCATATAATTTTTTATTTCTTATCTTTTGCTAAAATGCTCTGTGGCACAGCCTCATCCCAGCAGAGTCTTGCAGCACATTGTTAACTATCCCATGTTAGAAGCAGCTTGTCTCCTAAGTCTCCTAAGGGCTTATCTGCAACTTGAAAGTTCCAGAAACTTTAGCTTTTAGATTATGAATCTGCAGATTTGTTTTTCTTCTCCAATCTCCCTACCCACTTTTAATTAATCCGTTTTGCAAGCAAGTGTGCTATCATCTGAGATGAAATGTCCTGCCAGAGGTAAGTGCAAAGGCATATGTATCTCCTGATGGTCCTCTTGCTATCTTGCACATTTTTTGTGGATTTTTTCTTAAGCTTCTCCTCCCTGCCCCCATCTCCCATTTCACATTTCAAATAAAATGCAGGTGTGAATTTGGGTGTGACCTTCACAACTTCGGATTTTTGCCACATCTGCTTGCCATGACTCTGTTTAGTGCTTCTCCTGGCTCCTGTGCTCCTGCTTGCACTGGTGGAATAAGGAGACAGTGGAGTGCATTTCAATGTCAGAGGGTCCTGGAGCCTGGGAAGGAGAGGAGGCACTCCCAGGATCTGAATCACAGCAGCTGCACCACGGGAAAGGAGCTCTGGCAGAGATACAAACATCTCAGGACAATCACAGGAAGCCAGAGAAAGTGCTCACATACTTTGTACTTACTATGAGATAACAATATTTTTTGGAAGGATGTTAGCATTACAAGCTGCCAGTGGTAGTCCTGTGATAGATGTCCAGCACATAAAACTGAGAAGGTTTAGTTAAGCATCTCAGGTGGAAAGCCTCAGTGCTCAGAACAGGTTTGTTATTGTACATTGCAAAAGACCTTCTCCAGTTCCTCACAATTTAGCTATTCTCCTCTCATTTTAATCAGAAAAGGCCTGTGCCAGAATGTGAACTTTCCTCAGCCCTCCAAGCCCTCTCCTGCACAGTATTTGTTGTGTCTCTTGTAAAACTGACTATGACTTCTTTCCTGCTCCTTATGCCAGAGTATATAGGTATTCTATTTGCAAAATATCAAATATATTGCATGACAAGGAAAACAGGGTAATAAAGGATAAAAAGTACCTTAAAATTGTCAGAGATCAGGATGATCTCATGAGTTCTTGCACCTGATTTAGGTAACTATCTTTTTTTCTACCCATTTTTGATATTTTATTCAGTTCAATAAAAGATTATATTTAATATTCAGTGAGAGATAATATTCTGACAACAAGCATGAGCAGCTGCTGCTCAGCTGACAGCTCAGGAGCCCTTCTATGTCCCCAGAAGTGCTTTCCTGACAAGGAACACAAGGTAATTCAATGTGCAATATCCAAAAGGTAAATCAGATTTCCATTCCTGAAAAGTTAGAGAAAAGCTTATCTTGAGTTTGATCAATTTGGATGTTTTATCTTGTACTTTGCCTGCCACGCTGTGATTTTTGGCTGTTTTGGTACCTTATGAGATAAATTACTTAAATCACATTAAGAAACTTCCTGTCATTCTCAAAAATGTAGAAGAAAAGAGTCATGCTAATGACCTGGAAGTGTGAAAGAACAGTGTTGCTCAAATGACTTATTAATGTAGAAGTTAGTGGTATATTTATTAAATATCTGATAAGATTAGGGTGGGGAAAGGTATACTTCTGGCTGTGTAAGGTCTGCTGCAGTTCTAGAGCATTTATTGCTCTTAACTCTTCCATTGTGCTTGAGTGACTCTTTTTGACACCATCTTTTAATCTTCCTTTGGGGTTACAATTTTCTATAGTAACACACATATTTTTTATCTCCACTTTCAGCTTCACCCAGTAAAGTGTATTTTTAGTTTGCAGCATGGATAACCTGGCTTTAAATTATGAACATGAAGTCCAGGAATGGGGATGTAGCCAAAACTTCGGGAAAACAACAACAACGAAAAAAACCCTCCAACAACATTTTTAGCATTAGAGAATCAAGGCATGACTTTATCCTGGCCAGGATGTTGTTCTGACCAGGATGTGCAACAGAAATAATTTAATCTAAAGGTACCCTGGGTATGCAGACTAAATAATTCCATGACACATACTTCTGACCAGATTTTTCACTAACTTTATACAGTCAAAACCCATAGAGATTCATTGGTTCAATGTTCACTGATTGCAAGTTATGTAGTTCTTAGTATTTGGTTTTATATTGGATATGAATTTGTTTGCCTCTGATGCTAATTTGGTCCTCATTCCTATCTCTCCTTTCCCAGACCAGGTGTCTCCGACCTTACCAGGGTTGATGTTTGGAGCTGATGGTCATTATCTTTTCTGTATCTTCTGTGCTACTCCCAGTCTGTTAAGTTCATCAGGCCTTGCCTAGTGAAACAATCCCTTGAAAAAAACTTCAATTCCCTTCCCCTGGGGCAAAGACAACAAACCTGACTAAAGCTATAAAATAATAATAATAAAAAAAATTAAACTTGGTATCTTTTCCAACAGGGAGAAGCTCCTTCTCTGGGGGAAATTTCACTTTGCCAAATTTATTCCCTTAAAGCAAGCTGGGTTGAACTGATTTTCCTAGACTTTAGCTGTCCTATTATTCTAAGACATTTTTCTTTCAATGTGAGCTATTTGAGCTGATGATTTCCTAATTTAGAAGAGAGGGGAGAACAGGCTCCATAGAGCAAGGCATTTAAAGGCTCAGCAATTTGTTGGAGGCAACCATAATTCACTGGTATTATGGAGAATTTAATGAGGCTCTCAGGTGTGTCAGGACGTCATCTGTAACAGTGTCCTCGTTATTTAGTCTACAAAGCAGAGTGGTGTGTGCCTGACCATATATAACTGCTCCATGCTGCATCTGTGCTGTTCCCTGGGAACAATCTTCTCTCATCCTGTTTGGGCTCTTCTTCCCAAACCATTAAAACATGCAGTGAGCAGGTGCTAGTCAGCAGCTTCCTACCTTGTCATTAAATGCTTCTCCTTACCTGTTACTTACACCTAAGGAACTGCTTTTTCCCCCTGGCTTGTTTGAGGCGTAGTTTAACAAATCTGTCCTCTTACAAATGTCAGCTATCAAAGAGCAAAAGAAAAGCTGGGAGGTGTAAGAAAATATGTATCTCTACCAGCATCATCAGGACTTATCCCCTTATAGCTCCTATTTCATGGCCAGAGACCTTGGAAGAAAAATTCTGTTTTTCATTGTAGCAAAGTCATCACTGATTCCAACTCCAGACAGCCTAAATCCTTGTAGACCAGCTCCTGTTAATATCAGTCAGCTTTCCTCATTAATCAGCTAGGCTGTCAGTATAGCAGAGAAACATGTCTGTCTTTGAGGGCATTCATGGAAACACAGAAATGTTCACGTGGGAAAGGACCTTTTTCATCAAATCCAACCATTCCAAGACCGTCCCCAGACTAAAGAAACGAACAGTCCAAATCCGATTTTGATGAGAGTGCCAGTCTTTAGTACCTAGCCAGTGGTACAGTGGCAGAGTCCTGGTTTCTCGGACCAAAGCCGTGACAGTTGGTCTGTGTGCTCCAAAATGCAATCACAGATTTAAGGGTCTGAGGCAGTAGAGAGGAGTTTGCCTGTAGGTGGTGCAGCCTTCTTTCTTCCATAAAGAGCAGCAGAATCCTAGTGTTTCTGGTGTTTCTTCCATGCTGCCTAACATTCCCTTCAGACAAGCTGGGTTGAGCTGCTTTTCCTAGACTTTAGCTGTCCTGTTCTTCTAACACATTTTTGTTTGAGTGGGAGATATTTGAACTAATGATTTTATAATTTAGGAGAGAGGAGAACAAACTCGATAGACTGAGGACTTAGGAACTTACAGGATGGAAGTTGAGGGGAGTAGAATATATAGATCTGTGAGCATTTTGTTTTGCCTGCAAACCCAGAATTCTGTATCATTTCTGTTGAGTGTACCACCATGTGCAAGAAGAAAAGAGCCATACAGATTAGAGATGAAACATTTCACACCTCCAAGAAACAAATTGATGTGGCATATACAAAAAGAATGCTGAATGATAAAACAATACAAATTTTAAAAAATAAATGAAACAGTGAAATTATTCAAAATGAAAATAGCACTCACCTGATACTACACTCTGGGTGCACTACTTTTGAAACAGTTCTTCCCAATCAATTAATGAGAAAAAGATAATATGACTTGCAGGTATAGACAAGCACTCCAGAGTCTTTTAATTCTTTTAATTCTTTCCTCGTTTATCACTGCAATAATTTTGGTGTTAGTACATAAATTCATCCTGATTTGTTGCTTTTCTCTTCTCCAGGTCACGGTCTCGTTGTAACACCAGCAGTGGCAGTGAATCTGAAAATTCCAACAGAGAGCATCGGAAGAAGAGAAACAGGTGACAATATATTAAATATTTTAGACAGGGAGACATGAAACATAGACACATGGAGATGGACTTTTCTCAGATAAACCTAGTAAGAAGGGATCTACTGTATTTTATGTGTATAGAGTCCTCCTGAGGCAGCTTAAGACCCTTTTCTGAATAAGAAGAGTGATAATTGACAGAATACATCATTATAGTTGTATGCAATGAATGCCTGCCCTCCTGTTGCTTGGGAAGAGCTCAGTAATGAACCACAAGGTCAAGTACAGGGCAGGCTTACAAAAAAACGTGCCATATAAATGCAAATAAAGTGGATAATATCTTGATAATGATATTCTCAGCATATACATTTACCTCACAAATTCAAGTGCAGATTTTTTCAAGCAGAAAATAACCTGTTGAGAAGTAAAAAGATTTTTAGTGGATATGAAGCTCAATGTTGTTTTTAAATTCATGTATTTAATTGTATAAAGATTTTGTTTTCCAAAATGTCAGGTGTGGGCCCAAACCCAAAATGTGTACAGCATCAAGTTTTAATAGGACAGCAAAAGTTCATATCAAGGGATGCTAGCAAGTCCTGTATTATATATCCTATTTTTCTTGTTGGTAGTATAAAAAAGATGGCATAACTACTGATTTCCTATAAATTCCCTTCAAAGCTGTCTATTTTATGTTGCACTGGAGATCACAACATCCTGGAGGTATTTCTGAAAATATACTTTTTGAAAGCACAGAGAGTTTCCTCATATTGTATAAACGCAGTGCAAGAGAAATGTAACTAGACAAAAGAGGAACTGTTTTTAGGCAAAGTTTCTAAGTGACTGTCGGCATGAGCTGCCGTCATTTCTTCATGTCTTATATTCAGTGATAAATGATTTCCAGATCTCTGGAAGCTCTGAGAAGTAATTGCATGCTAGATAGTGCTGCAGGAGCATGCAGTATAACTACATTTTCAGCATGACTTGCAGTAGTTAAAGAAATGTTAAAAAATCATTGTGACACTCACATGGGATGGCATAAAGCACATAAGAGACATAAGATTTCTTTGAAGTTTACCTGAATTAGAGCACAGTCTTGTAAGCTACTTGGCTAACAATAATCTAGTGTGCATGGAAGTTTTGTTTTCCAGATGAAGTTTAAATGACATGTTGAGTGTAGTTTTAGTGATCAGCAGTAAATGGTATTTTGTGTCCCTCTCTCCCAGAACACTCTTGCCAGGCTTTTTTTCCTCCTGTGAAACTCCTTGTGCAGGGAGCTCCACAAGCAAGTGAAAGAAATTAGAGATTGACCATAAGAATTTTTTTGAGAACTCCTGGCAATAGAAAGACTGAACTGTAAAACAGATTAAGTACTGCTTATCATTTTTTGGGGAAGGAAAGGGCCTTTACCAACCCTTCCTCACTTCATGGAAAAAAATTTAAAAATAAAAAGAAAAAAATCAATTTTTTTGTTGTTTCTAAGTTTTTCAAGTTTTCAGAAATGTAAGATACAACAAAAATGTTAATGTTTCAGCATCTCTTGTTCTTAGGTGATCACTTAAAATCTGACCAGCTAAAAATCATTATCAGTGTTAGATTAAACAAGTACCAAATGAGCTGGAAGTCTAAGACTTGTTCCTTGTGAGCAGGTGCAGGAAAAAACCCAGTCATAATGAATTTCTGCACTTTGTTAGCAGCCACAGCAGGAACATAACAAGCTGGAAGGTCAGAGGCACTGAGTAGCTTTGCTGTTTTCAGAGATGAGCCAGCCCTAGCAGGGTTAAATAGGACATTGTAATGAGGCTTGCAACTACTGTTACTCGAGTTTCTGCTGTTGCATGCACTAATACAGTTTATTTCCCAGTACAATAATCAGGTCTCTGACACAAGCAGAAACAAAATTGTTTTATTTTTTTGGAATAAAATGAGTGAATATTCACATTAACTAAAGAAGTCTGCTTCTGTTCATAGTAGAGTAGAATATACTGTTCACATGGTAAGAGATCACTATGAACTATTTGCCAGAACAAAGAGAAAACGGGAAGTGTAGATGAGAGCTTCTGAAGGTAGAAAACTAGAAAAATCTTGGGGAAAATCTTTTTACCTGATCTCAATCTTTGAGGTTTCACTCCATTATATAAATGTTTTATCCTAAGCAGATATTCATATGAAAGTGAAGAAGAACCTGTGATGAGCATATTTCTATCACAGAAGAAATGCATTTGCATTTTCAATCCTGTGGTCAAAATTATTGTGTAGATAAAAATATATTAAAGGAGCTGACAGTGTGTGCTGAAGCATACTTTCCTTCCTGACTACACTTAGAAGATGCATCTGATTAGAATCAGAGTGACTGAACAGTTGAGGCTGGCAGGGATCTCTGGGTGCCACCTGATCCAACCACTGCTCCAGCAGGGCCACCAAGAGCTGGTAGTCCAGGACCATTCCCATGCAGCTTTTCAGCATCTCCAAGGATGGAAACACCACCACCTCTCTGGGCAGCCTGTGCCAGTGCTTAGTGAAAAGTTTGAAAAAAAAACTGTAATGGGCTTTCAGTACAAGGGCAACAGTTTTTATTCAGAAGTACCTTTAAATAGACATTTAGGATTTGAGCTGAACTTCTTTCAGCTTTTTTTTTTTTGTCATTTCTGTCACCAAAAAGCTAAAAAATTTGCCCCAAAATTATTAGAATTTGATAATTGCATTCAAATAATGTATTTCATGTAGAGATTGCAGTACCTTGGTCATCTTTTACCTTGTTAAATGTGAGCATACTACCTTTCTTTACAGCTGCAAAATGTTTCTTAATGTCTCCATCTAGTAGAGTTCTGCTGTGGTGCAACAGTACTTTGAGAGTGCTGACACTACTTGTTTTAATAGCTGTGATGCTAACTTTATATATTTAGATTTTCAGTATTTTTGTGCAAGTGACTGCTGTGTGTGGGAGGCAGTTGGTGGTGTCTATACCATATGGGATGATTGCTGTTTGCACAAATTGGATTATTTGGGATGAAAATCACAACTCATTACTTGTTGCTGTGTGAGTCCTTCTACTAAATCCTTAGATAGAAGTTTATGTTAATACCTGTCAGCAGATTACAGACCTAAAAAGATTTGCTTAGAAATCAAAACCTGAGGTCGCAGTCTTCTCCAGATGCTTCATACTATTTGGTAGAGTTGTGGCTGTTTACAGTAGTTGGGGATTGAGTTCAAAATTCATTATGCATGTGAGAGAAGATCTGATTAAAGGAAAAGCAGAAGCCTGTGTAGCTGGTTTAGCCTGATACAATTCAAAACTCAAAGAGAAAAGTACATCTGAAGTGAAGAGCAACAACAACATACTTTACATTGCCTACATCTCCAGTGTAATCCCTTTATCTCTGTTGGCTTCTTTGTTTGTTGTACCTGCCAGTCTTGCCCTCTGGTTTCTCCAGTATCCCAGTCATACCATCCGATCAGACAATCCACACTTGGGTGATATTTTCCAGGGATGTTCTGAAATCCCTGCTGAATTTTAAATTCACTGCTGTGACCAAGGATATCCATTTGCTCCACCACCTTAGCACTTCATCTCAGCAGTCATATGTGCAACCTCAAAACTGTGGGAACCATCTGTGGAACTTTGGTCAAACGCTGCCTGGCTGCCTGGAGGGCTGTGGCATTGTGGAATTACTACAGCCTGCTAACAAATGTGCTGAGTTGACAGGATTTTGATACTTGGCTCAATCTGTAATGCATTCCATTAATGCATTAATTAAAATTCATGGATTTTAAAGAAACCAAATTAAAAAAAGAAGAAATAAAAGGCATAGCATGTCATTTAGATCCACACAAGCCATGACAGAGACCAAAGACTCGGGGGATGGTGCAGAAGGAGTGCCATGGAGATCTGCATGCATCCTGAGCTCTGTTGCAGGTTAGGATGAAAGGATGATTCTTCTGAGTGGGGACTCACCAAGGGGATTTTTCCCTGGATCCTAGGACAGTGCATGCTCCAGTAAAGTACTTGTGAAAGTTGTAATGGTAGAACCTTGTATCGTGATGTGGGTCTCCTGTTTGGTGCAGATGAGGTAGAGTGGAATATGTAAACAGGGAAAAAATTCCAGATGTTCGGATTGGGCTGGGAAGAAGAATTAAATTTGTGAGTCTGTCCTTAAAGGCATGGATTGTTAAATTTTTGGCTCATGCTGTTTCTAAATAACAAATCAGCAAGTTTTCTTTTACACAGTTCTTACACTTCAGTGTAGTTTGGGGTCATTAGTTAAAATTCAGCAAGGTGAAAGGTTAAGTACAACATTACAGGAGCTGGATTTTTTGGGGGGATGGAGGAGGTGGTGGAGGGAAATACCCCATGGCTTCTTCTCAGAGCATCCTGCCCTCAGAGCCCTCAGACTACACTCCTGGTTTCTCTTTCACAGATTGCGGCAGGAGAATGATATGGTTGACTCGGCTCCTCAGTGGGAAGTTGTGCTGCGGCGGCAGAAGGGGAAAACCCAGGCAGATCCAAACTACCGGCGATCCAGGCACCGATCTCGATCGTATGTAACCCTTGCACCCTTTGATGTGTAAATTAAGGCTGTTGAATCCTGTTAAAGAGCAGGAGGAGTATCTCCAGTGTGGTGGTGGCGCTCAGCTGCTGAGGAGCAGGGATTTTCACATGGCGTATCCCACATTAGTAGATTTGTCTTTGTGGTTAAATTGCCTTTGTTTAGTGATTTGAATTTTAGGGCACAAATAACGCAGAGAGGGCTTTGTAACAACTGAGAGACTCTGTAACTGCTGAGAAACTCTGTCTATCACCTGGGAAGAAGTCCTGGATGGTTCTGTGGCTCATTGAACATTAGTTCTGTAACGAGTACACTAATTTAATTCCTCTTTTCTAGGCAGCAAGTCTGTGAAAGCATTGAGATTTTACTTGATAGCTGCAAACATTTTTATGAAATACATGCTCACCTGTTTAATCATATAATACCTGCACTGGTGCTCCAGATGAAAGCAGCTGCTCATGTTTCCATGTCAAATTATTCCTGACAAGCAGCAGTCAGTGATATATTGCACCTGATGTCAGGATTTCCATGATGGAGCCATATCGCTGCTCCTGCTTACAGCCTGTTCTGACATGGTAAAGTTACCAGCTTTTGAAATTAATTTTCTCAAGCTAATGAAAATGTTGGTTTCCTTTAATTTATGTTTTTCTTCTAAAATGGCCTGTTTTTGGGGCATGGGCACACTGTTTGGTATCAACAAAATCATAGTCAGCATTGAAGTTTCCAGCATTAAAATCCACTTGAGTTCTATTTTCAGTTGCCCATGTTGCTAGAACTCATTGCTGTATCCAGTTTTATAGTGCGGAGTTTTATTTCTTTATGAGGAACATAATTTACCTTTAAAGGTCCAAATATTGGAATTTCTTCTTTAACAGGCTTTGTACAGAATTGTTCACTTTCAGCTGCACAAAAATCTTGTTTTATTGGGTGTAATTCTACAATGATATATTACCAAACATCAGGAATATTAAAGCTCAGTTGCATGGTATCCAGCAAATACAGTTGATGAAATTTGATTTCCATTTGTTTTATAATATACAGAAAGTGCTGTAAAGTAAGAAGTGTATTCAGTTAATAATGGTTAGATTATATTTGTTGCCAACTTTTATTTTTTACCCACAGGCCAGGTAAATCTCATTGTTCGGACAGCACGGGTTCCCTCTTGTGGTTAACTTAACTTATGAAATGGCTTTGATTTTCCAGCACAGTGACATTCTGACTTATATTTCATTTAAACTACTTTTAGCAAAAAAACACAGATGTTAAGCATGTAACTTAAAAAGCAAAGGTCCTAGAGGAAGCAAAGAAATGAGGAAGTCCTGAAGATTTTGGAAGGCTTCTCATTTCCTTTTGCTATTCTTTTACTTATTCATGTGTTTCTCCTTTTTATCACACACTCTAGATTAAAAAAACACACAAAACCAAACAAACCCACAATGAAATAAGCCCAAAGTAACTTTTGAAAATAAATTAGTAAAAGGCATTTAACTGTTAACATGTAGTACATTTACAGGAGAATGCATTTAATTTAGTTTGGTTCAGCTGTTTGTTTACTTGATGGCATACAGATCAGAAGAAAAGGAAACATAATTACATAGGTTATGGTTGTTTTGGTTTTAAATGTTGTCAAATGGTCATTTCAACTTGCCCATTTAAAAATTGATACAAAACCTTAAATTTAGTACAACAGGTAATTCTTTCACAGTAAGTCCATTATTGCATTTGTAACTAGAGCTTCCCTTTGGATATGTGAAGTAGTGGCTGAATTGTTTGTTACTGTGCCTGGCATAGTGCATTTCATTTGTTTGATAATGAGTAATATTAATCATTTGTGGTAGCTAGGTGGTGTCTCCTTGGTCTTGGGAATAAAAGTATTTGACAGGAATTTGACCTTTCTGTCTCCTCAAGGAATAAGCAAATGCAGAGAGCTCCCAATTCTAGTTCCACAGGGTTTATTTTCAAGAGTTCATGTAAAACATCTGTGTAGCCAAAGGGCTTTTTCTAATTAAGAAGAATGGCCATAAAATTCCATGGCTATTTAAATTTACCATTTGTGACTCAAACTGAAATATTAATAAAGGTGCAGATGCAGGCAGAAAAAATAATGTAGACCTTATTAATGTGTAGAGCTGTAGAGCTTGTGCAAACGAAATAAAAAATAAACAAAAAAACCCCATGAGATTCATCACTTACTGGGAATTCCCATTAGGTTTCTTATACATTAGAGAAACTGATTAGCATGCAAATTGTCCAGAAGGTATTGATTCAGATACTGAGATAGGACAATGTGAGTCCTATATATCACAACAGTTAGTTCTAAAAAAATTCACAGTAAAAAGATGAAAACAAAGTAAAAGGGGGACTGTGATCTGGCTTTAAAGATTTAACAGAAGAATTGCTTTGTGGGCTCTTAAGAACCATACAAACATGAATATCCTATGCAGTATATGCAATATCTACATTTCATCTTACATTTCACTTTTCTTTTTGTGAGCTTTCTGTCATTTTGCTTTCAAAGGAAGGGGGAACAGGCCTTTGGAAAGAAAATGACTTAGTTAAGTTGCTTTATCTGCATCATATTTCTTTATATCCTTTGGTGGGGAGCTAACCTGAATAAATGCTGTAAGGTTATCCCAGTCTGGTAACACATTTTAAAGAGATGGAAAATAAATAATTGCAGAATGTGAAGTCTAAGAGAAGTTTGCTCTGAGGAATCATTGTATTTAGCCCTTTTCTCTTTTTTTTTTCCCATGGGATGCCATAGTGCTAAATTGGTATTGTACAGCAAAGTCTTTATTATTAGTGTAACTGCAGGGATGGAAAGAGGGAAAATGGCAGAGATCACAGAGCAAAATAGCAGGAGCTGGTCACAGAAAGCAGGAGGCACAGTTCCTAGAAAATGGAGAAATGAAGATGACTTCTTATTTAACCACTCTCTTTCCATGCTGCCTCAAAAATTAATATTTCTTAGTGTGGGTGAGACTTCACACGATGCTTTGTGATACTTGAGACTTAAGGCCAGGTCCTGAACTGCTGTATTTCCATGAATAAGTAAAAGCCATGAGCTGATCAAATGATCAGTGGTGTGCACAATATCCTGCTTTGTGCAGTTCCTGGGTTAGGGAGCGACCTTGGGGCTTTGCTTCCTCGGGCAAACTAGGGCTTGTAAGCATGACAAAGCCTCCCTGGAGAAGCTGGCATTTTCCAGGGAGCTTTCACATCCCCCACTGTCTGATTATTCAGCCTCAGAAGAGGATGCCTATCTTTCCACCCCCAGGGTGAATGCAGGGTTTGCAGCTGCTATTTTGTGAGCAGGAAGCTACATGGGGGCAGAAATCAGTTCAAAGCTGAGGGGGTGATAAAGGCTGTTAAATGCCACTGCATTTACTGCATCAGGGAGTTAAAAGCAGCGTGGACAAATGTAATAAAGAGAAGTAAATGCAAGAAGGGAGAAGGAGTATTAGGAGTATTGTATTTAGCCCTTTTTTTTCTTTTTTATTTCTTTTCCCATGGGACGCCATGCTGCTAAGTTGGTATTGTACAGCAAAGTCTTTATTATTAGTGTAACTGCAGGGATGGAAAGAGGGAAAATGGCAGAGATCACAGAGCAAAATATCTGAAAATATCTGGAGCTGGTCACAAAAAGCAGGAGGCACAGATGGAAGTGAAAATCAGAGAAAACTAAATGCATTATAATAAACAAAACCACAAAAAGCTTTAAAAAGCTCTGAACACAGAGCACAAATGGACTGTAGACCACCCGTGTTGTAGCTGTTGCTGTTGTTCATGAGAACCTGAGGAGCTGGAAGGGACAGCAGTTTGTCAAGGATGGGAATCATCCTGCCTGGAAAGCCTTGGAGCCTGAGGTGGTTATGGATTAATTAATTTTAGCCCTACTAGGCAAACACAAATGCTAGGTTGTTTTTCACCCTTTAGTCTTTCTCTAGTGTTTATAAACCAGTCAAGTAGTATCTCCTATTACTTCTGCTCCCATAAAATCTAAAAAGTACCCCAAAACATTACCATCCCAAAACATTCTGCCTTTACATCAGCTGTATAGTGTTCACTGCGCTATAGATGTCTCTGAACATTATTCCTAGGCTGAAGTCTGGAAATAAGGCAAACATGGTAACGGTGAGAGCCCATTTAGAGGTGCAAAAATGCAGATCTCTGCTGTCCTCCTCTTTCAGCTTCTAAATTTGGATTTAGATATCCAAATATCCCTCCTAAGGCATCTTTGAATATGTTAGGCCTTTTTGTCTAAGAGAAAAAAAACATCAGGCTGTATGATCTGATGGTGTAAGCCCTAGTATTTGAGAAACTTTGGGCATACTTATGTGTGTTGTATGTGTCTAAAAGTTGCATCCCTCAAATCTTACATAGTGTGGAACAGTCTAGCTGTTGACACTGAGCTTATATAATGACAAGGAAAAGAGTTACCTGACCTCTCCATGCAAATGTAGTCCTTGCCACTGTCTAAAATCTTTACTTAATCTATTACACTGAATGAGTTTGGGTGAATTCTAGGTGCAGCTTAAACAACAGCGGTGGTTTTCCACTTACCTTGCAATAGAAAAGGAAAAGTAAAAATAAAGGGGTTCCAGTTAGAAACTTCTATTCTGTGATTCGGTAGAAAATGCGAGACATGCCCCTCAGGCTTGCTTTGCTACATCTCTGTGTCTGCAACAGGGAGATTACCATTTTTGGTAAATTCTTTGCGTGTGAATTAAATACTTGCTAAAATATTTAGGTGCATAAGTAGGCATAGTTGCTGCTTTGATTAGTTTATTGGTGGGATTTTTTTTTGTACTGGACACCAAAAATAAACTGAGCAGAAATCCCTTTTTGGAGAGGACAAGAGAGAGGCTGCACTGTGGAGCCACAGGTCTTTACTGGTGTCCACTGGGAATGGCTGGGACTACTGATCTGTGGGCTGTGGCCTGTGCCTCCTTCTGCCCAAAGGCTCTGTGGGCCACAAGAGATTTCTGAGGGCCTTTTTCAGAAGTGTTATTCCAAAACGTGTTGTCCTTGGAGGGGTAAGTGTTGGCAGCGACTGGGCAGTGATGTGGCTTGGGGAATTCTGTTGCCATTTGTATTTTATGTACACTCTTTCTGAAGGCTGGTGGAACTGGAATTGTGATTGAGAGCCTGTTGCTCAAGAAATGAGTTTTCAGTTGAAATAAAGTGATGAAGTTTAATGAGTTTTCTAAGATAACAAACCTTAAAATGGAAGTCACTGGTGGATTACATTTATCATTATTTCTGTGCTGTTAAAAGTTATTTGAACAGCAACATGTCAGATGATGGTTTTCATAGCTGAGCCTTTTTTGTCTTTGTTGATATTTATAGGAGAAGCCCAGATGTACAAGCTAAAGAAGAACTGTGGAAACATATTCAGTAAGTATGGTCTTTGTAGGATCTGAGAGATGCTTGATTTGCCTTTAATGTAGTTATTCAAATCCCCTCCACTGGGCCACTACACTGATTTGGTTTCAGTAAATTATGTATATGTTAATGACCTCTTGTGTGTAGAAGATACTGCAGGTCACTGAGTGCACTGAATAAAGATGACCATTGTACGTAAATGAATTATTAAAGAACAATATATTGTCGTGGTCCACACACAGAAGAAAGGACTCTTGAAAATAATTTCAGAAGGCTAAAATGATTTATTAAAATGACTCCATAATTCTAATATATTTCTATATTTGCTCAGCAGAGAGCATTCCATGCTCCTGCTGCTGCTTTGTCCAGGGAAATGTCCGAATAGTTTACAATATCAGAAAGATAAAGTAATTTCAGCTTCAGTCTCCTCATAGGTAGGAGGAGGCCAACTAATTCCATGTCCTTGAAGAACAGACACAGATATTTTGTTTACAGAAAGCTTATACAGAGTAAAAGACAGCAAAAGGATGTTCTCCCATGGGAAAATGATCAGAAGGCTTACACACAGAGAAACTTATAATATGTTCATAGCAACAACAATACATCATTTTAGAGATTTATTCCTGTGTGGCTTCCAAAATGTCAATATTGACACTTTTAGCATGACACCCCATCCCCCCTTAGGAAGGTATTTAGCAATTCCAAAGCATATTCACTGTTTAACACACATAAGGTTCATGATATTGTGAAGCAACAAGATCAGATTTGCATGAAGGTGGAACTGAAAAATCAGATTTGCAGGAATTTGCAGGATGAGACATGTTGAAGCAATCAAGGTGAAGTTACACTTATTTCAAAATAGGTGTCCTAAATAGCTTCAGGGCTGACAACAGCTTGTTTTAGTAAATCTTTTTGGCCCAAGATAATAAAAAAATTTTGCACTTCACAGTTATTGTTACATTTTTTACTTTTCCTAATCCTTTATAGGAAGGAGCTTGTGGATCCATCTGGCCTATCTGAGGAGCAATTGAAAGAAATTCCATACACTAAAGTAGAGTGAGTTTATGTCAGAATTCTGTTTTGTGAATATAAAAAGTCCACTTTTCTTACTTTACTGTGAACTCTGTCCTACTGAAATAGGAATGGGTTTACATATAATCTATAAGCTCATATATATTCCAAATACTCCCCTAGGATGGGTTGGCTGGGGATACTTAATCATCTTAAAATCAAATATTTTTCCTTTTCAAAATAAGAAAAAAAATCATCTTAATCTCTCCTAATCTCTCCCACACACTCATGAACCTGTCTGCATGTTCTGCATGTCTTCCTATGCTAGGCATGAAACTTTCCTATATTATAAACTACAGAACCAGAAAGAAGTGAATGCAAACAAGAAAATAATTTTTTTCTTAAACTTCTTCTTTGTTTTTAATATTTGGATCATCCAAGGCATTCTTTGACCTCTGCAACCCCTTCCCTGGCTTGTCATGGGCAGCTGCCAGGGCATAGCTATTTCCTTAAGAACCAACATCCATTTCACTACAATAATTGCCCATTTGGGATTCATGTGTCAGTGCAAGCAGCTGAATGTGGTACAAATGGGATCTTGCATTATAATGTACTTCCAAACACCACTAGGCAGAGAAGGCTGATGTTAAGGAGATATAAATTAAGGCATTCTTTATTAAAGTTCCATTCTCAAATGTGGGCATGCCAGTTTGTGACTTCTGCTCTCGTAAAGTAGAAGACTTTTTAGAAGTCTGTACTTGAATTCCAAGAACAGACTTCTAAAAAGAAGCATCAGCCCTTTAAATTCAGCCAGTGCAAGAAGCCATCTGTTACACTTTAGTAAGAAATAGGAAGACTCTCAGTCTGCAGCTGAATTTATGTTTTGTGCCAAAGACCTGGTTTCCCAGCTCCGTGTTGAGAATTCTGTGTCTCTGTCAGGACTCAAGGCGACCCCGTCCGCATCCGGCACTCGCACTCCCCTCGCAGCTACCGGCAGTACCGGCGGTCCCAGTGCTCCGATGGGGAGAGATCTGTCCTGTCTGAAGTGAAGTATGTGAACATGGTTATTAGCACTGAACCAGTCTAGTGCAGCCCAAAAGGTTATTAGAGATCCTGGTGCATAAATGTGGCTTGTTGGTGGCATAAGATTCAGGCAACCCCCTAAATAGTATGTCTTCAGAGCTAAACATGAGTGAAACAACCCCCAAACCATTTATGGTCTGTTCTCAGACACAGTGCCTTTCTTGATCCATTTGGAAGGAGGAAAACTGAAAAGGCTAAAATAAACCTGTATTGGTCTTTAGTGGTAGGTCATAAAGTTGCTTAGGGGATGAGAATCCATGAGTTGCTTTCCAGATAACTTCATCCTTGCTAGAGATGTTATCTGTGTTATCTCTGTAATTTGTTTCATGGGAACTCTAGTACAACCCCCTTTGTCAATTGGTGGATCAGTCTTTCCTAGAAGACTGAAGAGTACTTGTGAATGGAAAAGCAAGAGCCCCATTCTCAATTGCAGCAAGGCCATAAAAATATGAAAAGCAGTCCCCATCTGGAGGGCTAGTTTTAGCTGGATAGCACCCTGAAGGAAGTGTGGCACACCCATGATTTCATGTGAGACTTGTCTTTGCCATGAGGGTGGCTGGGGCCTGACAGAGGTTGCCCAGAGAAGTTGTTGCTGCCCCATCCCTAGAAGTGTCCAAGGCCAGCTTGGATGGAGCTCTGAGCAACCTGGGATAGTGGAAAGTGTTCCTGCCCATGGCAGGAGGTGGAATTGGATGATCTTTTAGGTCCCTCCCAAACCAAACTATTCTTTGATTTAATGATGTTGTACCAATTTGGGCTGCTTCTGAAGACCAGGAAAAGACAGGGATGGGATGGGCTATGCCCTGAAGGTGCCCACAGAGGATCAACATGACAGCTTTCAGATGTCCCAAGTCAGATGATAAAAGCCTTTCAGATCTATAGAGCAGTCTGTGTCAGTTTCATTTTTCTTCCTCTGTACAGTTATAGTTTACCTCATTAAAGTAATATCCATCTTGTGATACCATATTTCCAGTGTCAAAACTGATCTGGTCCCTCCACTGCCTGTTACACGATCTTCAGATGGGAAAGTTCCCAGCATCCAGCTGACCCAACAGGTTAGTGATTGTACATCCTTTGCAATTTTCCTTTTTATTGGAGGGAGAAGTGGGGCTCTAGTGCTTTATTTAAGATGATCTTTGTTTTTCAGTGAAAAATAAAGATGAGATTTTTTTCAGCAGCAGTGTGAATTGAATTTTTGTCTTTTACTTACAGTTACACTGTGTTTGTATTCCAAAATACATGTAGTTCTGTAGCATATGCCCCTGTGAACACCTGCTTCTGGTGCTGGAGAGCTCTTTCCCAATCTGTTGCATTCCTAAGATGCATCTCTGCTCATCACAGAAGGAAAACTGACTTTCAACTTTCACCACTTCTTGAATTATGCAGATGTGGTTGTGATGCAGTTGTAATCACACCATTTATTCACCTCTTTTAAAGGTTGTCTGAAGAGCTTTGTTGCTTGGGCTTGAAACAGTGCNATATGTATATATAAATTGCCATACTGATAGCCTAAGGCTTTCATAGCAAGTTAGCAAAATACAGAGTTTAAATTCTGCTGTATCTTTTCAACAACATGGTTTAATTTATTCTCTTCAGAGGCAGAATGGATCTAAAGACAGCCTAATAGAAGAACCATCTTTGCTATCCACTAATAATGTTGATGGAAAACCCGCCACTAAGATTGTAAAAACTGTACAGGTGTCACGCTTCAAGGTGGAGACTTGACTGACAAATTGAAGATGGTTAATGGATTTTGGGCTTTGGAAAGCAAGAATTTGCTTATGTGTGCAAGGGAAGGAAATGAAGTCGTCGTGGTGGTCTTTCCTTCAGGACATCTGGCAGTGCAACCTGCTTGCTGGGAAGATCAAGCAATGGTTTTATCACCAACACCATTCTGGTAGTGTGACTGATTGAGGACAACCAAAACCAAAAGTCTTTACAAAACTGAAAAGATCAGAAGTTACATTTCCAAAAAATNTCTGTGTCAGTTTCATTTTTCTTCCTCTGTACAGTTATAGTTTACCTCATTAAAGTAATATCCATCTTGTGATACCATATTTCCAGTGTCAAAACTGATCTGGTCCCTCCACTGCCTGTTACACGATCTTCAGATGGGAAAGTTCCCAGCATCCAGCTGACCCAACAGGTTAGTGATTGTACATCCTTTGCAATTTTCCTTTTTATTGGAGGGAGAAGTGGGGCTCTAGTGCTTTATTTAAGATGATCTTTGTTTTTCAGTGAAAAATAAAGATGAGATTTTTTTCAGCAGCAGTGTGAATTGAATTTTTGTCTTTTACTTACAGTTACACTGTGTTTGTATTCCAAAATACATGTAGTTCTGTAGCATATGCCCCTGTGAACACCTGCTTCTGGTGCTGGAGAGCTCTTTCCCAATCTGTTGCATTCCTAAGATGCATCTCTGCTCATCACAGAAGGAAAACTGACTTTCAACTTTCACCACTTCTTGAATTATGCAGATGTGGTTGTGATGCAGTTGTAATCACACCATTTATTCACCTCTTTTAAAGGTTGTCTGAAGAGCTTTGTTGCTTGGGCTTGAAACAGTGCTTCTTTTCTTTTCCTTTTATTTTCCCCCCACCAATACTGAATACTTTTTTAGGGTATTGACATCTAAAAAGGACAGAACTTGCCTTTTGTTAATCTAACTTAATCACTGTCTTTCATCATATATTACACTACCATATCTATCAGTTTTGAAAAGTTTATTGAACTCAGAATGTGAGAAGTAAATTCTATTCAAAAGCACTCACAAGTCTTTTATACAAACACACAATGGAGAACCACAACATGGAAGGGAGAATTCCAGATACCTAACTTACCATACCAGTAATGTTAAGATGTTCAGTGTCTACAAACACCTTTCTTTTTCTCTCTGCCCCAGGCTCCCTCACGACAGTGGCCATTACTTCCTTGTGTTTGCTTGCAGTGTTTTGCTAAATATCAAATAATTAATCATGGCATTTCCTGAATAGGCAATTGTACAAAGGAGCAGCAGCTGGCAGGAGGCAAAAGGGGAAAAAAGTTCTGTTTGATCAAATAATTGTAGAGACTTTAAGATTCCTGATGCATAAAAAATGAACAACAACAAAAAAATTGCTGCAACAAAGCAGGCTTCATGGTCTGCTCTGTAACTGAATAGCCTTGTTCCAAGAAGTGACTATTAACTGACATGATCAGGACCAGATGCTTCAAGATAAGTAAAATAGTCATATTTTTGGTCAATTGTGCAATACAGTGTGATATGGGGAAATTATCTTCACAATTTATATGGGGATCAACTTATGTTCTGAGACATAAGGACAGATAGCTCTTACAAGGGTTATTTTAGCCTAGCACAATAACGGATGCTCGTGTTGTTGATAAAAATTTTGACTCAACCCATTTTAGCTCAAAAGCAAGAAACTCTGTAACATGCTGTAGCAGTGAGTTCCAGAGGTGATACAGACTTACTCTGCTTTGGGCAGGTTTAAGAGTTCTAAATTTTCGATGTCCTTCTGTGTAGAAGGACTATTTAAATGAACATTCCGTACCACAGAAATACATTTACCAACTTGTAGTAAAGCACACTGGAAACTGGGGAATATAAATTGACCCACTGTCTTAAGACTGCTTAGCAAGGCACTTCAGTGCTGGTTAAATGAAACTTGTGGAGTAGTATTTAAGACAGCTAGAAAATAGCTTTTTTTTTTTTTTTTAACTAGATTAGCAAAATCTGTATTAATATCTCATATAAAACAATCTGACACTTTTCTCTGAGCCATTTTCTACTATGTTAAAATGACAAAGGCAGTATTTCAGGTATGATAACTTTTTTTTTTCTATTGTCATTGTAGGAATACTAAGTTTTAATGATGCTGCACATTGAGTGGGTTATCTTCTAATATATATCTGAAGTGATGCCTGACTTTCCTCTTGTCCTATCACTTCTTACAAATATCTGAAAATCACTTCTCTGCCTCCCATTTGTCCGCAGTCAGCACATGGATGAGCCTTCAGGTGTTGCTGACTTGCTAGGGAGCTTAGCAAAGTCTTTGTGTTGTTGAAGTAATTTTTGTCATTGAACTAAGTATTGAATTTGTCAAACAGCATTGTAAACAGCTGTAGCAGCTCATGTGCCTTTCTACATCTGTCCTCTCTACACTCAACGCTCACAACCCACGGAGATTTGCAGTGATCCTGTGTCTTCCAGTCCAAACAACACCAGGGAATTGCAGCCCTGTCAGAAAAGCAACACTGCTTGAGAGTTAGCTAACTGGAGTTAGCATAAGGTGTTTAAATTACGCTTTACAAGAGACATGGGATTACAAATAGACATTTTAACTGGCTAAACTGATAAGCGAAATGTTGTACGACATGTTTTATTTCCACTTCATTTTTTGATTCTTCATCGTTTCATGATCTGAGGTGGTCAGGTGGATGTTACTAGCCAGGGCTGCAGCCATACAGTTTGTATATTCCTATCACAGTATGGAGCGGTCTCTGGGTTTGGGAAGTGCTGCATCCTGCCAGGGAAGGCAGATTCACTTAACAAATACTTTTCTTTGGTCATTTACTTGGGACAGATCTGCTTCTACAGTCTCAGTGAACAAATCTAAGGGAAGGAAATAGAAAAAATCCCCCTGTAGTAAAAATCAGTTTTCCATGGAGGTTCTTGAAAATTTTTTGAATTTACTATAGATTTAATTCTAGAGCATTGATGGGCTTGGCTTAAAGTATTTGCTCAATTTTGTAAATTTGTTAAATTGTTTCATTGTCATTGCTCCAATTTAAAGTGATCCTTTATGATCTGTTTATGACCTTGTGTAGTACTGTCATGAACAACAGTTAAAAAAAGCCCAAATAAAACAAAACAAAACAAAGTTAAACCCCAAACCACAACAAAAAAACCTTGACCAACTCCTAGGAAAAAAAAATCAGTATGGCAAAATGGCTTAATGGAGAGCATCACAATCTTTTGGAAAACAACTGAAAAATGACAAACTATACAAGAACTGGTTAGTGTCAGCAATGAAAGCTGCTCCTTGTTCCTTTGAGAAGGTGTTCCAGCTTGGAGCATTACACACTTGCTTATAGTTCGCTGCTTTCTAATCATTACCATTAGTTTGCTATCCTCACCCAGGCACAGCTAAGTAGCACATATCTACTACTGCAGCAGGATTTGTGTTTTGAGGATTATCTGTACATAGTGTACCTATCTTGCCAATCTTTAAATATCGATCAAGGTTTATATCCAACCTCATGTTTTCCTGTATGCTTTCATCTTCCTGTGGGCCTTTTGTGTGTTATTGCTGGATACCATCAGCGAAGTGTGTGGTATTTTACTTACTGTACTACATCAGAAAATAGGCTTCTGTCTAGTCTAGTAGTGAAAAGTTTCAATTCGCAAGTCACTGGAGAGTTGTTTCATAATCAAGCCAACTTTTTTGCATTTAAATGAGAAATTTATGAAGCGAGCCCTAGATTTGAGTTCGTGATCTTCTCCCTGATGAGACTGTGTAGGAAGCAGGTTTTTAGCAAGTCTGATGGTTAGCCTGGACCACTACAATCCAGTTTTGTGTCCACGAAAGACTAAAGATATAATGCCTCTATTACACATTTTCCAAATGTTTTGTTGTGCCAAAACAAGGCAAAACTTGCAACAAGGACATCACTGTCAGCTAACAGTACAGAAAAGCAAACTTCTTTCATATATATGATCCTCCTTTCCCTTCAAGCTTCTTTTCCTCAATCATTTGAGGAAAAGCACCTTTTCTTATGATCTTTTTATTTTTGTGAGAGATACACACAAGTGATCAATCACTGAAAACACTTACTGTGTCACAGCTATGCCTTCTACACCTAAACCAGCTCTACATGTCTAGGCGACCAGCCTCTTACAGCTCTGAGCTACACCTTGCCCTCTCCACGGCTGCTACCCTTCCCCAGCTCTCCGGGGCATTCACTGCCTGGAGGCAGTTGCATTTCAGATCTGGAGTCCGGGTATCAGTGTAAAATACATGTACATCCTGATGAATCAGGCAAAAGACATGACATGCGTAACAGTGTCAGCAAGTTTACCCTGGGGTTGAATGCCATACAGACCCCTACTAACTTGGGCAAAGGACTGGTATTTGAGGCATTCTTATCCTAATTCTCCTGAATTGATCTCAGGCCAATGATTTTAACTTTGTGCCTCCGCTTTTACCTCTTAGACCTCCATAAGTGCTAAGAATTGGTAAGTTACAAAACTCTCACTAGTTAGCAACAATTACAACATATTTGTACAACTTTTTGCAAAACATGTATTTTATACAATAAAGAGGGCTTGCTAACCCCAGCACAAAAGCATTTCTGTATATCCTGTACTGGTTCCCTTGCTTAGTTGGCTGGTTTCTTTCATTAGGAACTAGCCTTGACCTGCTGTTTTCTACACTGCACCTCTTACCAGTATCACTAACTCTGCAACTTGTATTCTAATCAGGCTCGTTATATTGATGATGTTTGTTGCAAAGTCATTATCATTTAAGTTGCCAAATTCATTCCCTTTATACAGGTGGATATTGAACTGAAGAGATGGCATGTTTTCTTTGTTTAATTCGAAAGTTCTGATTTGTTTAATTCGAAAAGGAAGATTTGTTTAATTCAAAAGTCCCTAGAAAGGTGTTTGAAGACAACATACATGAACATACCAATGTGCTACATTTGTTCCATGTACATTAGGTATTCATGAAGCAACTGTGTGCTTTATTTTAAAATGAGTTTGATAGATGGCTGTGTCAATACTTGTGTCCAGGTTATTTAAAAGTCAAGTAAAACTTGAATTTTTAGGGCATTGCATGGTTGCCTGTGTGTCTTATTTACATTACACAAAGGAGCAAAGCCTTCAGAAACACAGATTCATTTGACACCACCATCTGGTAAAAACAGGTGTAGTACCAATTAAAATCCACTTGAGGATACAGCTTCTCCAGATTAAGTATTTTATCTTGTAGCAGGAAGTTGTCAGTGTAAGCTCTGCATTACCAGTGCACATCTATACCAGTTTCCTTTCTCACCTAAAAATCACCAGGGAGCAACAGCAGATTGTGTAAGCTGTCAAACCAAACACACAGATACAGAGCCAGCGTGGCAGATACTGTCTTTAATGTGTCTGTTTTTATTCCTGTCTTTGTTCCGCTGAGTAAGAGCTGTGGTGTGCTGACCTTGGCTGGACACCAGGTGCCCACCAAGCTGCTCTATCACTCCCCTCCTTAACAGGATGGGCAAGGGAATTAGATGGGAAAAAATCCTTGTGGGTCAAGATAAAGGAGTTTAATAAAGCAAAAGAAAAAAAAAAAAAAAACCCAAAACTCTGAAATATTTACTTTTCTGCTTCCCAGGAGGACATGGTGTCCACCCAGTTCCTGCAAAGGAGGGCTTCAGTACACGTAGCACGTTGTTCCAGAATATTAATTTCTTATCCTTTCCCTTCAGTTTTTATTGCTGAGCAGATTCTTATAGTCTTTTTCAAGGGTGCAATTCAGTTAGCAAGTCATACAAAATACAAGGCAGTCCTAATGTTTAACATCATACTTCACATTTACCATTATTGTTAATTTGTCTGTGACCTTGCACCCACCTATTGCTCCCTCTACCTCACTTTTCCCTTGTTCTACCCCACTGTAACACCTATTACACATCAGAGCTTGGGGTTCTACATCTTTTTTAGTTGAAAGGTAATTAACATTTTATATACCAACCATCAAATCCTGTCAGTAGCTGTTGCTCTAGAGATTTTTTTTGAAGTTTTAAAAAGCTAACTCCTGTCGGTCTTACACTTCCAAGAACAAAGGCCCATGAGCAGAACTCCTGAACAGATGGTATCTTCAGGGAATCCCTAATAAAAACCCTAAACTTTCAACTACATCCCATAATTACAAGATGGTCAGTAAAAATTAATTACTCTTGTCTAAACCTCCTTCTCTCTTGACAAACTAAAAACAATCTTACACTTAGAATCAGTAACATGCTTACATTCAGTACTGAAAAATCAGACATTGCAAGATACACAATTTAAGCATTTGTTCTTCTGATAAATCATGTTAAGTCTTCCTAGAAAAATAAGCAGCATTCCCAATTATCTCAAGAGTATTTCACTCCAATTATGCTTAAGTACCACATGATGTAGCTGGTCAAGGTGATAATAAAACAAGCTTGTCGTTCTCCATGTTAAACACCTTTCCTTCTATTTTTAAACACAGGTTTGCTGAATTTCTACTTTTTAAATTTCTACTTTTGCTCACCACAATACAAATCTCAGCCAACTGTATCTCCAAATACTACAGGAGACCATGGTTTAAGTCATCACATCTGAACCATTCAGCAGCTCCGATGCTTTGTTTCATCCAAAGGGGTGCATTGGTATCCCAGCAATAACACAGAGGAAGTCTGAACTCTGAAACAGAAGCAACTGTTTCTAAAGCTTAGAAAAGACAGAAATTCTGAGAACAGAAATATAAATCTTTTTTTGTCTATTTTATTTTTTTGTCTATTTAAACATTACCAGACACTGCCACAATGCAGTTAAATGCACTTTGTCTTACTATATGGAGGCTTAACAGTCCATCTTTTAAACAGTTTTTTTATTTCTTAGGGAGGAGTGTTTCAATAGACAAGCATTGCTCTCAGGCTGGTTCTTACAATTCTTCCTAAGGGAAAAAAAAAAAACACACAGTGTGAGACTGGACACATGTAGCACACAGCTCTTTTCAGTAACATCCTCTAAATCCCCAACACTAATACAAAATTACAAAGACGAGCATCCCCTCAGCCCTTGGGCAAAAATGTAAAATTTGCAAACCTAATTTTTAAGGGGCCTGCCTGCAAGAGAGGCCTTTTGCCCACCTAAGCAAGAATTCAGATGGCAGCTACAAGCTGGTGGCAGTAATAACACTTTTTGGCTAGTGGGAATAAACAGAATTTTCTGCAGTACTACCTCATGCATACAACTGTGCATTAGAAAACACTCTGGGAACAGTAAGGCAATAATACACATGATTTAATAATTCTAGGTTGGAAAACAAGCAGCAGCCCTGTTACTGGACACATTACTAATAATGGATTACACAAACTTTTCTCTTCCCAGAGAGAGATTCATACAAAGAGTTCTCACCTTACTCTTCAGCCCTCCAAAAGTCCCCAGTGCCTGGAGTGCAGAAGGTGTGGATGGATTTCACAGGCCCATTTCCTACCAGCAGCAGTGGTAAATGATTCAGTGCATCTCTGCTGCTCAAGCAGATTTTCACATTTCGTTGATGAAACTTTCTGATGTTACTATTTTCAAGAGCATCATGGCCAACCTGAAGGAGTTTCACCATTTCACTGAAGATTCATTATATTTTCTCCTGGAAAAAAACCCAACCCAAACAAAAACCACAGTGATGCAGTGCTGGATCATTTTTACACAAGATTTCCAGTATCGACCTAGAAGTTGCTGGCTTCAGAGAACTGGATTACATGTCACACCCTTTGGTATGTAAGTTACACAAATCACAGTCTCAGCAACAAAGAAAGACTTGATAGTGCACGCAATTTTTATTAATTCCTTGTCTGTAGTAATGAATTTTGGGCTGAGTTGCACTACTTAGATTTTCAATAGTGTTTGCTTTTCCAAGACTTTAGAGTGAGGCAGTATCTAGCATGTGAGATTCCAAACTTTCATGTTTTGCCAGTCCTTTTAACATTTTCAGTCCTTGTGTTCTGAACTGCTCCACAGTATCACACCCCTAAAAACAAACATGAGAAACCATATCATTGTCTTGGACACACTGGCGGCCACATACCGATTTAACAAGCTACCCACACCAAACTTTTTATTTTATAACTTCCACTTTGCTCTTGTTGATAACAATGCAGCCATCAGGCTGATCTTGCTCTCTGTTTCAGTTCTAATTCCTGCTCTGAAGTCACTGTACCAAATCTCCTTCTCAGCAGAAAGCCTGCTTCATTGCAAGAGCAGGCTACAGGGCAGAATTGCACAAGGAATTAGGGTTACTCACAGCTGTGCAATCAGCACTTGGTGGCTTCTTCCCACGTGCCCTTCTCATGCTCAGAGGCATTCACACAGGGCTGTCCCTGGGAAATCCTGAACTTCCAGCAAAACACACCAGAAACCTGTAAGAAGCATTCTTACATTAAGCATTCTGGCAGGAATCTGACAATAACAAAAGTACACTTTAAACTCTCAAAATGGCATCAAGGAAAACCCAGCAAATGAGTAGACAACATATTATTCAATATTGAATAAAGATCCACAAAGATACAAAAACAAAGCACATTTTTTCATCTTTAAGAAGATGTTAGTCTTTTCTATACCTGGGTATTAAGCTGTGAGTATCTTTTTACAATAAAAAAACTAGAAGCCACAGCTAGAAACATGGAAAGTTATGTACTAATTATTTGCAGATGTAAAGATCGCGACAGACAAGAGAGCTAAACAATGCTAAAAGTGGGCATTATAATTTTAGCTTTTCTCTTTTAATAACTGCCAGATTCTCCATTTTAAAAGACTAAAGAATAAAATCTGCTATGTAACTACTCAACCATACTATTTCTACAGGTTGTTTGGGGTTTTTTGTCCTTGCAAAAACAGAGGGGAGGAAGCTACAGAACCAGCTCCCTAAACCAGTTTGAGCAAGAATTCTTGTTTGCCTTTTTTTGACAATCCTGCCCATTCTGGGCAGGAATGAATGGGCAACACAAAGGCCAAAACTTAAGTATGGGAACTCTTTACCTCTACAAAATTAAATTCACAGCTTACGAAGAAGAACTATTAATCACTTGAAAAGTATTTCAATATTTACAATTAAGTAATATTTTATCCAGAGCAGATATTTAATAGAAAAACCAAGAATATAATGCTCTTGGGACATCTTTTGGTCATGTTGGTGAATGCTCCGGCCACTGACCAATTTCCATTGCTTTCATCTGGGGTGAAAAAAAAAAAGAGAGTGAAGACATATTTGGAAGAGCGACAGAGACACAGGAACAGTACACGGAGTCTAAAAAGACGTACTAGAGGTAAGTGCCCGATCGCGCAGCCAGGCAGCCCCACACCCTCACAGCCCAGCTCCT
This sequence comes from Leptocoma aspasia, assembly GCA_013399835.1. NCBI lineage: Eukaryota > Metazoa > Chordata > Aves > Passeriformes > Nectariniidae > Leptocoma > Leptocoma aspasia. The sequence goes on along the minus strand of VXAX01000643.1, from coordinate 51,208 downwards.
CTCCGCCCGCCCCGCTGCTCCCGGCGTGCCTCCCGCGGCGTGAACCATCCCTCCCGAGAGGGAGCCGAGCACGCCGTGCGCCGCCTCTTCCTCCCGCAGCGCAGCGACCCCGTACTGAGTCTGCCGCAGACGCGATGCTACAAGCTCTGCTATCCACGCAGAAGGCGTCCTGAGCAGGTGACTCCGCCCGGGAAAGGCGCCGGGGTGCGGACCAACATTGGCTCTCCCCCCTGTCTCAACGCGGCGATGGAGGCGCTTCAGAGAGGGCGATAAGGTGTCGCATCCCTCTGCCTGCGCATGCGCAGTGCCGCGCCCGCGGAGGCGTTTGGGAAGTTGCCGGCGTTTCCTGTTCTGTGTGGAAGCTTCCGGTGTTCCCCCGGCCTTTGTGGGGGCTCCCGGTGTTCCCTGTGCCCTCGCGGCGAGGAGGCTGCGGCGGGCAAGTTCCCGGGGTTCCCTTTGTCTTTGTGGGGGCAGATCACGGTGAGGTGACTGCACGTAAACACCCCCGTCTCGCGTACCGCTCGCTCGCGGTTGCGGTGCCTTCCGGTGGAATTGTCTGTCCCAGGCTGGATTCCCTCGCCTTCGGCGAACATAACCAGTGCCGTCAGACAACTTATACAGCAGAAGTTGCTTAATAAAGAAAAGGGCCGTGTTTCAAGAATTGCGTAAAGTTACATCACAGAAATAAACATGCGTTAGGCAGGCTGAGAATGTTTTGCTGTGTGAAAGCTGTGACCTTTTACCCTTTGGCGTGCTAGATTTGTGGAAACCTCCACTTTGCTCCCTTGCAGAATAAGCAATGTTTCTTTTCTAAACCCGGCTCTGTGGTCAGATAGCCAAAATGGGCCACATCGTCCCAGCAATGTATTGCTGTTTGCTCCCCTGGGAGCACATGGAGAGAAGAACCGGCCTCTGTTCACGCTGCGAGTTGCGATAGTCCTCGATATTTAAGGCTTGAACGCCGGCAGAAGCTCAGCTCTGAGTGCACAAGTTCCACATTGCCTGACCCTGCAAGTGGTGGCGTTCACACATTTGAAATGCTGTAAGAAGGGGAAACTAGAGCAGGCAGGTACACCAGGAGCATAAACTGGCACCACGTTTAGGGAAGAGCAGGATGACGCTGGTGCTATAGGAAAACATGTACAGCTCTCCTACCTGCCTTGCTCTGCTTCTTGGGGCTGCTGTGGTCTTGCTTGCTTCTTTTGGCTCCTCCTTACCTGGGAATATCAGAGGAAGCACTTACAGAGTGTCTGGAACGCAGAGTTGCCAGGTCACTTCTGCAGAACAGCCCGAAGCGTGATGTCTTAGCTAAATTACACAAGGTTATGAGAAGGCTGCCTAATGCCCAGGCAAAGAGGCATGATTCATTGCAGCCAAGACAGTTAGGGGGAATAAAGATAAAGAAAAGAAAAAGTTAAGGGGCAAGCAGATGTCACCACTTAGAGCTTCTGGGAAAGTACATACAGCGACATATAGCAACATTAGTTTGCTTTACAGAAATTAGTTTTTGCATCATTTTGCTTAGACATGTATAAGAAAGATGCTCTGTTTATAGCACAAACTAAAATTACATCAACATTAATTTTAAGCAGATTCACCTGTAATAGCTCTGGTTTGTCATTTGAAATTCTGTTTTCCACATGAGGAATATTGTTTTAGGCATTGCCTCAAGCCAAACTTATCCATTCATAGAGGTCAGCACTTTGAATAAAGTGATACTTAAAATTCACAAGTAGTGGTCTTGGAGAGACATGGATGAGATTGTTGCTGACAGTCAAGCTATTAAATCAGCGGAGATCTGTTACTCTGTTGCTGATACAGTCAAGTGTTGATTTGCAGCTCAGGGACAGCTGCCTGGACAGAAGTTTAAGTCAAATATAACTAGGTTTTGATTATCTAACTGAATAGTCTAGTGAAGAAAAAGCTTTAAATGTCTGTGACGTTTATTTTTTATGCCTGGGGATACAGAAGAACTTGAATAGCTAAATGGGAAAATGTTCCATCTATAGAACACTAACTGACTGTATGAAACACATAGTCACTTCAGGTGACTACTTCAGTCACTTCTGAACCCAGAAGTTGTTACTGAGTCACAGAGTTACAGAATGGTCTGGGTTGGAAGGGACCTGCTAGTCCAAACTCCCTGCCATTGGCAAGAGCATCTTTCACTAGACCAGGTTGCACAAAGCTGCCCCACCAACCTGGCTTTGAAGACTTCCAGGTAGGGACATCCACAGCTTCTCTGGGCAATCTGACTCAGGGTCTCACCATCCTCAGAGTAAAGAAATTCTTCCTTATGTCCAATCTAAATTTCTCCTCTTTTAGTTTCAGACCATTGTTAATTGTTCTGTCACTACAGGCCCTGGTAAAAAGCCTGTCTATATCTCTCTTATAAGCCCCCTTTAAATATTGAGAGGCTGCTTTAAGGTCTGCCTGTAACCTTCTCTTCTCCAGGCTGAACAACACCAAGTCTTATGCACCCAACCTTCAAACCTTCAGACCTGTTGAGGTCTCTCTGAAGAGAATCCCTTCCCTCAAGCCTTTCAGTTTGGTGTCATCTGTAAACTTGCTGAAGCAATCATATACCATGAGAAAACAGTGATCGAAGCTTTTCAGATCATAAACATAGGTTAGGGACATTGATCACAAAACATTGTTTCTTTTCTTACTGAATCACCTTCAAGACAGTAAAAATAATCAGTGGCACAATTTACACAGGACAGGAGATGATACTGCATAGCTGGATTTATTTACTTTTTCAAACTCATTCATTTAGTCCTATCAGGGTTAGAGTTTTCTGGAAAGTGGCAATGTAATTCAAATTGGAATGACTTAATGTGACCTCTCTTCTAGATGATCACAGGGAATCTGAACTTCTAATCTCTGAATCTGCAATAATTTTATTTGTTACAAATATTCCCACAAAACCAGGACATGCTAAATTGAAGGGATAACCAACAATAATTCTTAGTTATCTAGTAGATAAGAACAGCCTCTTGAGGTGGAAACAGATACCACATTTAAGTATGTAGGAGGTTTAACAGAAGTTTAAAGTGTAAATCCTGCTTTGCCAGGCCAGGACACTTCTGTCCCAGCAGTTAGCCCTGTTGTTCAGATTATTTATTGTACATTTTGCATGGTTAGCAGCTGTGGATTATCTGCTCTGGTACAAAGCCCTGTTGTAGCTTTGTGGCCTCTAATGTGGAATCCGAGCTAAACCACTGTCCAGTAGTGTGCAGCGGCTGATGTATTCCAGTTTGTCAACATAGCCGGAGGGCACAAGAGGACAACTTTGACCCGGCAGTGATTAAGAAAGAAAAGCTGAACCTACCTAGTGAAAGGCATAAGACACTCAGCCTTTTTGTCTTCGAAGTTAATGGTGAGATACTGCTTTCTTTTTATTTCCTAAACATGTGATCAATGATTTAATCACTGGAATTATTTCAGTGTCAGTTGGCAATATTTTTTAAGCCAAATTGTAAAAGGGCTAAAGAATATTAAGTTCTTGCAGGTTTTTTGAGAAGTCATAATTTGGCTGGCTCAAAGTGCTGTGTGCACTATTTGTCATCCTGCCAAATGGAGAAAGCATGGGAGGGAGCAATGATAACTACACCACACTCACTAGTGTATCTGTTCTTCCCCACAATTTTCTTTTCAATCTCTTAAACCAGCTTGCAAGTGGCACTGCAGACTTCAGCAGCAAGGTATCTGTGTCTCTGAGGACTTGTGGACAGCACTTGTGTTTTTAAGGTCTGCTGATCTGCTTCAAACCCAGCACTTAAGTGAGTCTGCTATTAACAGCTACATAAGCTGAGATTTTTCCTTTCTGTTAAAATATTCTTGGGCACTTCCTGAGCATGCACAAAAGGCCTTTTCTTATCACTGATGTATTCTGTGAGAGAATATTTCTGAATATGTCTGAGAATATTTCTGACAAGTGAGTACTGAAAGAGCCTGTTTAGGCTTTAAATTACATTAACTTTAGTTCTAAAAAGTACTGCACATCAGAAATTATCTTTTCATCCACTCTTATTTTCTAAGTAGAACTCAACAGCTGGCAACTGACATAGTCAGAAGGGGGCTCCCTGCACCACCACTCCCCAGGAAATAAAATGTCAAACTAAGTTAGTTTTTTATAGATTTATCACTATGTGCAAGGGAGAGTGAGTATTCAGTCTTACTCTACAAGTGCTGTTAGCACAGTTCTGGCTCCTCATCCTTTTCAGTAGTCATTAATTTCCTGTGAACGCTAATAAGCAGTCAAAATCTGAATCTGCAATAAACATCTTGTTTTGTTCCACTCTCTCTGGGTGTGTCCTTAGTTTTCCTGAGTTAATTCCAACACTAACTTGTAAGGCTAAAATTCCCTGTTGTGCTTTCTTCAGCAAGAAAACCAGTTCCTGCCTTTCCTGGCTTCTGGCCTCATTTCCCCAACATTAATTAACTGCTCCACGAGTTTTGTCAGTGCTGGTATTTGTGGCAGCATACCACAAAACTGGTCACTGAAACGGTCAGATTCCTGAAAACATGAAATTTGCCTTCAGGCACACTATAATGTGCTATGGAAGATAATAAAATAAACAAAAATAGTTAAATATAGCCTGAGAAGAGTCAAGAAATGTTAAACATATGCACTTCAATTTGAGATGTATGTTGCAGAGAAAGCTTGCCGATCCACCTATTCTTTGCTTCCTTTTCTTCATAAAGATTAAGGGGCTGCGGTGTGTACAATGTTTTAGTGGTGTTACAGGAAATCCTAACACAACACAGTGGAGTATTTGGAGGGCGAATTGTGAGGCATTAGTGTGGCGTTTTTGCTATCGGGCTGCCTTGAGGCACTTTCAAAGTCAGACGTTCTGCGTGCCCTTGCTGAGCTCCCACCGAAGTTGCCGGATATGATTTCCTTGGCTTTTTATCAGCTTTATTTCTCGGTGTCTTGTTTTCCTGCAGCCCACCAGAGGTCAGTGTAATGCCAGGAATGGTGAGCAATACAGCCAGAACAGTAATGCCAAGGTCCTGCGAGTTGCTGGGTTTATAGGAGCGTAGCAGCCATCTGTCCACAGCGTACCTTGACTATTGTCAGTACCAGCTGAGTTAAGGAAAGGATATGAAGCAGGCAATAAGTCAGTGTGAAGTCACCTGTAGATGGTGAGCTTGTCAGAGGCTGACAAGCTTCCAGAAACATGAAGATGGCTATATCTCTCAAAGAGTGTTTATGTCAATTAGCAGTTTTTCAGGTATTCTGGAGAGCCAAAGAATGGCCGAATCTTATTAAGCTCTTGTCTCAATGGCTCATTCCCTTCCTTTTCTGGCAGCACTTGTACATTGAATAAAGCTCCTCACTGGACTACAATGACATGTCAGTTTCCTTCAAAAGTTATAATATTAATGGGAAACATTTTTGGACTCTTAGTGTAATATTTTTTTCTCCTTTACTTTTTATTTGTTGTTACTGACTTTGTTTGCCATTGTATTTCTGTATTCAGCTGATTTGTGCAGGCCATTTGCAAGTTCCTCTCAGCTTCTGTTGGTAGCCTCATTTGCTAAGTATGTAAAATTATAAAACCCGCTAAAGTACTGGCACACTAAGAATTTTGTTAGATGTGTAAGAATTTTTTCTGTTCAGAATTTTTTTGTAGCCACTCTGTGTCATAGGTGTCTTCATCTGGTGCATTGCATTTGAAGCTGGTTTGCCAGAGTGAAGGATTTTCCTACCTTTCTGTGATTTTTATCACTATTAACAAGACAATAGGCTAGGTTATCCTGGACATAAAAAATGTTTTGAGCCAGTGTCTTTTCCACCTGTGATATGAGTCCATCAATTGACTCTTTATTTTGTGGTAGTACTAGGATGGAGTATTTGGTAGAAATAAGTACTCAGGCTCAGGTAAATCAGTCAGTACAGCAGATTTTCATGCACCTGAACATCCCCAAAAGAGGACTCATTTACTAATGTTTAAATCTGGGCATCAGTGGCAAATAACAGACTGCTCCCTTACATATACTTTTAGGATAACATATTCCCATTATTGTATAAGTACTTCTCACAGTTATTGAAAAAGCCACAGAAAATCAGCATGGGAATTGCTTGGTGCAGAGATCTGACCACCAGCATATAATTATTTACTCTTGAATTAAAAAGAAGACTTGAAACTGGTGCAGGAAAATGACACATTGGTCCTTGGCATAATGTCCATAGTTGGATATGAGCTGCTCAGCTGCACTGTGGGAATGGTGGATGAGCCTGCCCCAGATTCTGAGAATTTCTCCTTTGTTAAGTCAAACAATTTCAATTTTTGAGTTGGTGGACTGTTTCTTTTCAAAGCAAGATGGTTTTGTATGTGTATTGGCACTGTCTTTCACTGTATATGGTATATACGCTACGCTTGTTTTGGAAGAGTTTACTCTAATTCCTGATACATTCAAATATTCTAGAAATAGCTTTTATTTTCAAAACATTAGTTAATGTAAACATACACCTCCTCATTCTTACCATCATTGTTAAGGGTTTGAACTGTTTATTTTTTGTTGAAAAGCTCAGTCAAGGTGAGCATGGAGTAAAAATGGTGGTGACTATTTGTTTGTCTAAATTAGCACTATGTAGTGGTGGTAGTGCTGGTAGTTTTTTAGGGTCATTTGTGAAAGTATTTTTTTCTTTCCAGTAGAAGTTCAGTCTTATTATGGCCCTTTGCCTATTAGCCAGGAGTAGTGTGTTAAGTTAATTTTACACTGGGCACTTTTGAATATGGCTTCTAGGTTTATTTTGAATAATTTTTTCAGTTTCTTGGAACAAGGTTCTTTTAGTCCTGTGGAAATGGGCAGAAAAATAGTGAGAAAGATTACAGTATCCTTGCTTTTCTTCAGGGTGTGTTCTCTTTGCAGTCTCTTGGAACAAGTGATCTCTCCTTGTTCCCTGTTCTTTAATTTCTAGTGGAAAGGAGTAGAAGAGATTTAACAACATTTGTTGTACAGAAAAAGGCTTGTCTATTCTTGTCCAGATAATCAGGAGCTGTCACCTAGGTACTCAAATTACCAATACATTTTCTTTTAAAAATGTTTAAAAATGCAGCTTCTCTGGCTTTTTAAGAATGGAGCCCATGGCTGTGCTGCAGAGTGATGCATCACTGTTCTGGCTTTTAGTTCTGTATGGGTATAAGAAGTTGTAACAATTCCCTGTGCACTGACTGTGTTGTCAGCATTTCTCACTCTGAAAAGGGTGCTGGCATATCATTACTGTAAGTGCTGCTGCTGCTGTGTTCAAATGATGTATCTTGAAAATCACCGTGTCTCTGGGTCACTGGGAAGCAGGGGAACTGGAAGGAGAGAGATGTCCTGACAAACGCACAAAGTTCCTGGTGAGAGGAGTGTTTAAAAATGGCCACCTCCAAAAAAGTTAACCACTGACGTCTTTCATCTGGCCTTTTCTGTAGTGATCTGACATTTCTGTGTCCCTGCTAGAAGTTCCTAGTCCTGATATGCTTAGGAATTACCTAACTTGGACTAGTAAAGAAAAAGTGGTGCCCTTTTAGGAGTATTTAGACACATATCTGTGTTTGCCTGATGACCAGTTTTTCTAGTCAGTGAGCAGTATTGTTTTACCTAATGGTGGCAGTGGGCCCTACTTATCCCCTAACTAGAAAAGCAGTTATGAATATAGTACAGTTCTCTTATGCTTAAATGGTAGACCTGAGGCTTCCTAGAAACGTGGAATTATCAGTGACAAATCCTGGAATTATCAGTGACAGATCTTGAGGGATCCTTTGAAGGGCGGCAGCTAGGTGCAAGCTAGGTGAAGATGATGTGACAATTCGTGCACCTCGTAACATGCTTCCACAGAGTCCTCAAAAAAAAGGGCATCTGGAAGGAAACTGTAGGCTGGAAAAATTGCCTTAGCTTGCTGCAAACTGACCACAGAACTGGAAATCAGTTCAATCTGTGCGCTTTGCTGTCTTCTTTCCCCCTCTGCTCCTTCTGCTATGCACCTCTATAGTATTATGTGATGACCATTGATCTTTTGCATGGTTCAGTGTAAAATATATCCTTTCTGAGCAGGATGCAAAATTCCAGGAGGTTTTTCTTTTGAAATGACGGCACAGTGTGATTCAGAGAATGAAATACTCAGTTGTGAGACTGTGCTCATAGTTGAGAAATAATGCTATCTGCTGTTGCTAATATGCAGAATTAACGTTATTTTACACTAATGCTGCTCGTTAACCCTCAACATTGTAGTTTCACTGGAAAATGTGTTGGCTTGACATAGGCTAAGATAATCAGAGCTTTTCTTTCATTCTGTGATTGCACACATCCTCTTTAATTAGGAAATTGCAGAGTAGAAGATCCTTTCAGGCTGCAATATGAAAAATGTCAGTATTAATCTACAATATTTGTCCCATTCACTATGAGCAATTATGAGTGATGAATTATAAATGATAAACTATACACTGTGGTATTCATTTGTACTGCAACACAAATAGGTTTGCAATTCTTGTCCTATGCATAAGGAAACCCCCATAGCTTTATTCACTGTGAAAATGGGATACAAGTTTTCACTACTTGTCAAGAGCTATTGGCTTTAACTTAGTCTAGAGCAGCTGCTGGTCACAGGTGTCCATTCCATAGGAGAAGTTTGTGTTCAGGGTCCACTGAGCTCATACCCAGCTGCATTGGCAGGGATGCACATTGACTGCAGACCAGACTGAGCCAGCTGAGGCACTGGATACCTCACATACCTGTTCCTCCTGCAGACTTCCCTTCTCGCTGAGGTAAATGCAATACCAGACTATAGACAGGGCAGAGTAAGGCTTTGGTAGCAGGCTTTCTATTGATCCTTATAGGTAGCACTTGCTCGTTCTCGTTAGCCACGCAGGCGCAGGGCGGGGTGATTAAAAGATGGCTCTAGGGAGCGCGGCAAACAGGAGCGGGGCACGGCTCTGAGGGCGCGGCAGTCTGCACAGGCAGGGCAAGCAGGCAGGGTTGCAGGTTTTCTCCTGCTAGTGAGGTTTTTTGTTTGTTGTTTCTTCTGGTTGGTTGGTTTTTGGGGTTTTTTTGTTAGTAATGGTTTTTACACGATCAAAAACTGCAATTAGTAAAAGTGTATGTAGCCAAGTAGAACAAAAAAGGATGTGCCTGTCCAGACCCATTCCTGGGTGGGGTGTTTCAGCTTATCAGTGGTGGCATTGCAGAAGAAGCCTGCCTGCGGTGTGAACAGATGAATGGTCTCCTTTTGCTGGTGGCCAAGCTTAGGGAGGTAGTTGAAAGACTAAAAAGTATTAGGGAAAGTGAAAGGGAAATAGATTGGTGGAGTTCTGCCCTTCCATCCTTGAGGAAACCCATCAGGAGTCATAAGACTCCCATGNAGTTCTGCCCTTCCATCATTGAGGAAACCCATCAGGAGTCATAAGACTCCCATGCCTCCCACTGTCAGGCAATAGGAGGACACCTGGTGGAGGAAGGGGAGTGGAAGTGGGTCCCTACTCAGGGAGGTAATAAAAACTCCTCCCAACGCCCATTGCCTACCCACGTGCCACCTCAGAATAAGTATGAGGCCCTAGATCTAGAGGGTCAGCCAGATGACGTAGAAGAAAATGATCTGCCTAGTGAGCCTCCCAGTTACACTTCATCTGTCGGATGGATCACCTCCTCTAACATCAAAAAGAAAAGAAGGGTAATCGTAGTGGGTGGCTGTGGCGTCTTCGAGCGGCCACCACTTTCCTGCGAGTGTTCCCCAAGAAGAGGTAGCTGTACTCGATACTCCACGATGTAATGATCCCACAGACACGGGAAGGGCTTTCGTGTAGAATCCAACAAGTTTATTGCAGGAGGGTCCAGGGACAAAAGCCGAAAGGGGGCCGGCTGTGCAAGGGTTTTTAAAGGGGCTACAGGACCAATCAAAAACAACCGAAGGGGCAGAACTTGGGCGGGTACATTCAAGGATATCCAATACAATTCCACAAAGGAAGAATTGCATCAACACTGTCCAATGAATCAACAGAGATAACAGAACCTTCTAGAGAACTAGGCGGAGCACCACCTCATTACCTAATTGAAGAGGGAGTGGCTATTCCACACCCACCCAAGGCATCCCATCTTCCGGGCCTGCCTGCTCTCCCACAGGTGACTCTTCTGAGGGAAACAGAGGGCCCCATATGTCGACTGGACCCAACCCAGGTCTGCTGCCTCCCTGGGGTCCAGGTATGGGATATTACCAACAGACTCCCTGGGCTGATTCAGCCCTCCAATTATTACCCACTGCTGATATTCCAGGCTGGTAGTGATGAGGTTGAAAAGAGGAGTGTCAGGGCAATAAAAAGGGACTTTAGGGCACTGGGTCAAGTGGTTGGTAGGGCAGGAGCACAGGTAGTCTTCTGCTCAGTCCCTTTGGTGGCAGAGAAAAATGTTGAAAGGAACAGGAGAACCCATGTTGTTAACAAGTGGCTCAAGGGTTGAGTCATCAGCAGAATTTTGGGTTTTTCGATCATGGGGCAACTTTTTTGGCATGTGGCCTGATGGAACTGGATGGGCTCCATCTCTCTGTTAAGGGTAGAAGGTTTTTAGCTCATGAACTGGCAGAACCAGTTGAGAGTGCTTTAAACTAGGTCTGAAAGGGAAGGGGTTGCACCTGGGCTGTCTGGAAGCAGGCCCAAGGGCGGCAAGCCTGAGATAGGGGTGAAATCAGCAGCCCAGCTGAGGTGCATGTATACCAATGCGCGCAGCATGGGTAACAAACAGGAAGAGCTGGAGGCCACGGTGCAACAGCAGAACTATGATGTAGTCACCATCACAGAAACATGGTGGGATGACTGACATAGCTGGAGCACTGCACTGGATGGCTACAAGCTCTTCAGGAGAGACAGGAAAGGGGGAAGAGGTGCAGGGTGGCCCTTTATATTAGGGAGGCTTTGGATGCCATGGGTATTGAAACTAATGATGACGAAATTGAATGCCTGTGGGTAAGAATTAAGGGGAAGGCAAATAAGGCTGATATCTTATTGGGAGTCTGTTATCATCCACCCAACCAGGAAGAGGAGGTGGACAACTTACTCTATAAGCAGCTAGAGAATGTTTCAGGATCACCAGCCCTTGTTCTTATAGGTAACTTCAACCTACCAGACATCTGCTGGGAACTTAATACAGCAGAAAAGAGGCAGTCCAGGGAGTTTTTAGAATGTGTGGAGGACAACTTTTTGCCACAGCTGGTGGGTGAGCCCACCAGGGGAGGGACTGTTAGATCTGTTGTTTGTAAATAGAGATGAGTTGGTTGGAGATGTGGTGGTTGGAGGCTGCTTGAGGCAGGGTGATCATGAAATTAAAGAATTCTTGATATTTGGTGAGATCAGGAGGAACATTAATAAGACTTTTACAATAGACTTCCAGAGGGCAGACTTTGGCCTGTTTAGGAGACTTATTCAGAAAGTTCCTTGGGAAGCAGCCTTTAAAAAATAAGGAGTCCAGGAAAGGTGAGTGTGCTTCAAAACAGAGATCTTGAGGGCAGAGGACCAGACTGTCCCTGTGTGCCCAAAAACGACTCAATGAGGCAAATGTCCAGCCTGGATGGGCAAGGAGGTTTTGGAGGAACTTAGGAATAAAAAGAGGATGTATCATCTTTGGAAGGAGGGTCAGGTATCTCAGAAAGTATTTAAGGGGGCTGCTACAGCATGTAGGAAAAAAATGAGGGAGGCCAAAGCTCAGTTTGAACTTAAAATGCTGACGTTTGTAAAGAATAATAAAAAATGTTTTTACAAATATATTAATGGTAAAAGGAAAGGTAAGACCAACCTTTGCTCTCTACTGGATAGGGGAAGGAGCTTAGTAACTGCAGATGAGGAGAAGGCAGAGGTGCTTAATGCCTTCTTTGCCTCTGTCTTTAGTGGGAAGACAGCTTGTCCCCAGGACAGCTGTCCTCCTACAATGGTAGATGGTGTCAGGGAGCAGAATGGTCCCCCTGTTATCCAAGAGGAGGCAGTCAGAGAGCTGCTGAAATGCTTGGATATTCATAAATCCATGGGACCAGATGGGATCCATCCCAGGGTGATGAGGGAGCTGGCAGATGAGCTTATGAAGCCTCTCTCCATCATTTACCAACAGTCCTGGCTCACTGGGGAGGTTCCAGATGACTGGAAGCTGGCCAGTGTGACACCCATTCACAAAAAGGGTGGGAAGGAGGATCCTGGTAATTATAGACCAGTTAGCCTGACCTCAGTACCCAGAAAGGTAATGGAGCAGTTTGTACTGAGTGTCATCACACAGAATTTACAGGATGGCCAGGGTGTCAGACCCAGCCAGCATGGGTTTAGGAGGGGTAGGTTGTGTTTGACCAACCTGATCTCCTTTCATGACCAGGTGACCTGCCTGGTGGATGCAGAAAAGGCTCTGGATGTTGTGTACCTGGATTTCAGCAAGGCCTTTGGCACTGTCTCCCACAGCACACTCCTGGAAAAGCTGGCAGCCCATGGCTTGGACAGGAGCTCTCTTTGCTGGGTTCAGAACTGGCTGGATGGCCGGGCCCAGAGAGTGGTGGTGAACAGTGCTGCATCCAGCTGGGGACAGTCACCGGTGGTGTCCCNGGCAACGAGGCTGCTGAGGGGTTTGGAACACAAGCCCTGTGAGGAATGGCTGAGGGAGCTGGGATTGTTTAGCCTAGAGAAAAGGAGACTCAGGGGTGACCTTATCACTCTCTACAATCCCTGAAGGGTGGTTGTGGTCAGGTGGGGTTTGGTCTCTTTCTCCAGGCAGCACTGACAGAACCAGAGGACACAGCCTCAAGCTGTGTCAAGGGAAATACAGGTTGAATATTAGGAAAAAGTTTTTTTACAGAAAGGGTGATAAACTACTGGAATGGTCTGCTCAGGGAGGTGGTGAAGTCACCATTCCTGGATGTGTTTTAAAAAAGACTGGATGTGGCACCCCATGTGGCACCATGGTCTAGTTGAGGTGTTAGGTCTGGGTTGGACTTGATGATCTTGAAAGTCTCTTCCAACCCAGACATTTTGTGTGTGTGATTCTGTGTGAAAATATTGCGGTTTTTTCCTCATGCTTGTTCTGAAATATTGAACTCTCCCTTTGCAGAGTGGAGAGAGATAGACTTCAAAGCCAAGGCAACATGGGATCACCATAGTACATTTGGGATTGTGAAGACAATATTCCTTTATGGATCTGATCCCAGAGCAGCCAAGTCTTGGTTCTGCACTGCAATACACCTCACACCACTCCCAGTGACGTGGTACCATCTGTACTTATGACTCAATAAGGGCATGAAGGTGGAAGCCTTTCAGAGCACCCTGATACCCATTTGAAAACAGTTTTCAAACATAGATGTCACTGTTTCACTGTGCTCATTGTCTTTTTATTGCTGTGTAGTGCTGGCTTTGCTTACCAATATATACTTGCTGTTTCACTCAGACTTCTAAATGGAAGACTCTGCCACTACCTGGCCAGGTTCAAATTCATCATTTAGGTGCCTGGAATAGATGCAGATTTCCAAATTCAACATGTAATTCCGTAGTGTTTAACATCTCAACTAGTAAAAATCCAGAATACATGCAGCCGGAAGTTGCCTTTAGACTGGCAACCAAATACGATTTTGTCTAAAATTTCATTTACTTAGAACTTAAAAACTGCTCTGTGTCAGGAAGTGTCTACAGGAAAGGCTTTTGTTTCTCAACAGATCTGCTCACGGGATTCAGGAGAACAGGATAAACAAGCATTAACCAGCTTTTCCTCTTGTTACCCTTAGAGTTCACTCATCTAAAAGGAATACATTGAGTCTTCTTTTTTGTGTATTCTTCATGAAGTTGCTTACTGAATGCCAGCTTTTGTATATCTTTTGAAAACAATGGGTTTCCCTGTTCCTGCTGAATGTTCTCACGATCATATGCAAACAGGAATTAATTCATCTTGACTTTCAAATCCCATGCTAAATTGGGCTTGTCAGAAGGTACTTAATTTTAATTTGAACATACTGATATAAAGATTCCAGAAGAACAATAAATGCAGAATGCCCAAAAGACCTGTCTAAGAGATATCAGTATATCAGTTTAAAAAAAAAGTTTTTGTTTTAATATGAAGGCAGAGAATACAAATTGGAGTGTCTTAATTACAACTGACACACTTCAGCTGTGAATGCTTTTACCAGCCACGACTGCCAGTTGTGCTTCTTTGTGACATGTTTGAACACCACATGTTGTTTTAGTGTTGTTCTCAGGTTCCTCCTGCTGTATTCAGGCTGTCATCCTGGCAATTGTGAACTCATGGTGTCCTTTCTTCCTACCAAGAGTGTTTGGCACAGGTGTCACTGGGAGTGGTGTGAGAGGAGCATATGGTATTGCTGACACTGAGGAGGGATTCCTTGTGGAAGTATGAGTGCTGGAAGTTTTACATCACCTGGAAGCTCTTTTGTTCTTGACAATTGTTATTTTTGCTTTATTGAAATGGACACGTCTGTCCATAAGCAGGCACCTTGCCATTGCAGCAGATGGGCAGGAATGTAAGTAGCCAGGAGAATAGATCTGTATACCTCTCAAATGTGTAATGGTCTGACTCTCAGACAGCTGTCACTGTAGTTCTTCATAGGGAACTTCCTTGGCATATGGCTATAAGTGAGATAGTCTGTTATTGCTCCATTGCTTAAAAAAACCCAAACTATCAAATGTAATGCGCTGTGTTCTCTCTCTAATGAATAGGAAGCAGAATGTCTGGAGATAACAAAAAATATTCAGGTTTCTCTGTTTATGTGATAAAGAGATTCTAAGAACAGCGAGATTCTAAGAACAGCAAGGCTTGGAACCTCTATCTGTGTGTGCTAATATGTGGAAAACACTAGTTGTTAGTCCTGTATTCCATGAAATGTTTACAACCCAGAAGCAGACAATAGGTAACTGGTGCTTGAGCAATCAAGCAGCTGGAACACAGGCATAGCTAACACAGAGAATGGATATTAGTGGCTATAGTAGTATGTTTTCTTCATTCCTGGTTCGTATTACAGATTTTACACTTAAAATAATTATTTTTTAGAAACTTTCCTCCTATAGATCTGATGAGAACTACTGACTTTTTATAAGCAAAAGCTGTCATGGAAAGAAATAACACAGACAAACTCAAGTGTTAGATGTTGTCTTTGGCAGCACATTAACCTGCTGGGAGCTGAATGTTAGCAGTTGCATGTTCTATTTCTTGCCTTTGTGAGAGTGTTGTCTAAAGGTTGAGAACAAAGGACACAACCCTAAGATGCCTGCTTCTTAGTTCTGTTACCCACAGAACACCTTGTAATACTTACACTTTCAGGTAATGAGAAAATCAGTATTTTCAAAACAGAAATTGATCCAATGAGAAATGTAAAATAGGATCTTTCCTCAGGACTGCTGGTTTAGGGGACTGGTCAGCTCTACATGGGGAACATTAGAGGACATTAAAGCAGAACAATTAATAATATTCAATCATAACAAACTAGAATGTTCTTTAGTGTTACAGGGGAATAGGAGGTTGGGTGTGAATCTTGGCTTTCCCCTTCCATGCACATGTAGAGGAAGGTATTACCTTCACTCAAGCAGACATCTGCAAGGTGTTGTTAAACGAGGCCATTGAGGCAGGAACAGTAATGTAGCTTTGGCAGCATGCAGCACTGCAGAACGCAGCTGCATGAGGGTTTATCTGGGGGACAGACTGAACAGAACCCCATGCTGCTGCAATTGTAGTTACCCCTGGAAAGCTTGCCCTGGTCACCTCCAGGAAAACTTAGACAGCATGGTAGAGATGCCACTGAGCACGGCACACAGCCCCAAAAGTGGGTATTAGATAATTCACTTGCCCTTGAAATGGAGGCATCAGAGTGTGTGCGTGTGAGCCCTGCAAACTGATAAGCATTGATTCTGAAGCCTAGCCAAACATGTTCTCTGGCACAGCCTAATGCTCATGCTGGAGATGCTTTTCCAAATCCTAAATTGCTCCTGGAAAGGCTTTCCTATTTTTGAATCTAATCTCCTTTTTCTTTCTTTACAGATAAGCCAAGTAACATGTAGTGTCCAAATTGCAGTCACTTGTTAAGTCTAGGCTTTTTTCATATATCCCAGTGTATACGTCTTCATTTCCAGTAGTGCTCAGAAGACCACTCAGTAGACTCAGGAAAGAATGGAGCCCTACTGTCCTAGATGTGAATAAAATAATTAAAATTATAATTTCCAACCTTGAAAACTTGTTTTCTGAAAACCTGTAGTGAAGAGCTAGTGAAAGCAATGTTATCAGATTACCTGAATTCCTACAGGGCAACAGTGCCATTAATTATATGCTTAAGGTTAAATGCGTATAAATACAAGATCTGGGCCTGAGAAAGTAAGTGATTTGAAAATAGAGAGATACAATTAATTCTGCATTTTAAAGGCAAACTGAAAACATGTCCACATACTTTTGTGTTCTTTATATTGCTGTTACATAACTGTTTAAAAATTGAGAGCAAAAGCAGATTTCATTTTGCCTGGGAGTGAAAAGCACTGAGGTATAAGACAAGATTGTTGCTGAAAGAAAAACTAAATACTCAAATATGGATTTTAAAATAGAGAATAAAGTAGCTTCTAAAGAAGCAATATAAACTATGTGCCTGCTAGAAAGATTGCATAATGCAGGCAAAAAAGCTGTTTTCTGACCATCCCCAGAAAAATGCACTTGAAAACAGATAGGGCCAGGACATAATTTTACTAGTTCTTGAGCATCTTTCCTCTCTCTCTCTGAGTTCTTGTTGGTTTTGTTTGTTGGTTTGGTTTGTTTATGTAGAGCAATGAATCTGAGCTAAGATTGAAGCTGTAACTCAAGGAATTTTAGTGGGATAGCTGTATTTTAGGCTTAGGTTAAAAAAAAAAAGTCAGAGAAAACACTGTTTCTAGTCAAGGAATATTTTTAAAATTATGTCACTTTGCCTATGGGATAACTTCACTGAACTCAGATTCAAAGCTGCAGATCTGCACAAATGTTAAGACATCTCAGAAACTATGCATTTGTTTATTATAATTACCTGAAACTAGAAAGATAAACAGTTATGTTAAATAGGGGTCATGGCAGGTCAGGATTGCAGAAAACCTAATATATTCAGCTCAAAAAGCAAGGACTAGCTACTTAAAATTCCATGTGATTAAGGTGACTCATTCTTGGCAGTAACATACTACAGCAGAATGGAAAATCATTTTGATTTGTAATACTAAACAGAAGCTCATATATACCATAATGATGGTATATATGCACCATAATAAGATGAGAATGAGTATACGAGAAGAACTTATGTGTATTGGTTCAAGTGAATTGAAAATTTGGACGCACATTTTTACTTGCTCTGAAATTATCTGGGAGAAGTTCAGAAACACTTGCTATTGCTGTATCATAAACCAGACTGTATTTTTGCATCACAAAATGATGTCTTTGCATGTGCCTTTTTATGCAACGTCTTTCCATCATGGTGTGTTTTGATTTAAGTGAAGCATTGCACAACTTCACAAGAGGAGCTGTGATCTAAGAAGAAGAAGAAGAAAAAGACACAACTCCATGAAATTAATTTTACTGGACAAGTACCTTCTTGCTCATATATGCTAACAGATGGTGAAGATGCTGGAGATTATATATGGAGGGCTTGATACTAATACATATATATATATTTGGGAAGGTTCATAGTGTGGGGGAGTAATGGATTTTTTCCCCTAAGTGGTGGAATCCTTAAAACTGAGATTCTTCCTTCTTTTTGTTTTTATCTCTATGCAAACACCTACAGCTTTGAATGTATTTTTAGAGTAGCTTGTGAAATTATTTTATTTTGCTTTGTTTTAATATAAGATTTACTGTATTCAGAGTGGAAGAAAATAAAATTAAAAATGTGCAGAGCCAGACCTCTTCACTTTTATGCTGAAGACAGCCTTTATTTAGACAGGATTTCCAAACAGTAATGATGCCAAGGCTTGCTGACTTTTTTGCTACAGTTCACTATGGTTCATGGAATTGTTTTCACAAAATGGAGCTACTGGGACTGTTCACTGAAGTTTAGTTGTTCATGTGCTTTGCCGTACAGATAAGACACCAAAATCAAGCCTTTGTTTAAAGGAAGATAGTCAGCATGTGTTTATCTCATTAAGGTCTTGATAGAAGAGGTCACTTGCAGGAAGGAGGTTTAGGTCTGTTGTAAAAGGTGTCACAGACAGGTAATGAATATTACTGTGTGAACTTGTAATTCTCTGGATTTTTAATATTGGTAAGCACACCCTTGGAAATTTTTTAAATAAAGATGTATAATTCCATAAAATAAAAATGGACCATTACATTATGGGAAAGAGAATATCATTCTTGTTTGGACCTGTCATGCTTGTATGGTGCTGCAATAGTGAAGTGTTTTTCAGGTAAAACCTAAACAGAGAGACTGGCCCATGCTCCATTCCATGTGTTCTATATACATATTTATATGAATGCAGGATTAAAAATCTGTCTGACCCCCTACAATTTATCCAGAGGCTGTGATCATGATAATGTGCCATTGCTATTAATTTATCACCTATGAGATTTATTCCAACTTTTGAAACCTCTAAACACAACAAATGATTACAGGAAGAAAAGAGCATGACAAGAAAATGTTTTCTTCACTTTTCTAAAAATTAGTTATGTAGGAGTCCTTTTTTAAAAAAAAAATAGCCTATGTTTATGAGCCATTATTAATGTAATTTAATCCAGTATTTGTTCAAGCTTTGGATTTTTTAAGCAAAGATTTGCCTTAAAACTGCAATGATTAGTATATTTGACAACTGTAATATCTTAAAAGACAAAAACATCAAGTCCATAACGTTTTTAGAAAAAGTAGCTTGTATAATTTATTGATGGCTTTAAAATTTCTCTAGTACAGTAATTTGAATACAAGATACACAGGAAAAAATGCTGTAAGAGAAAAGAATTGCAGATGCTATACAGCAGTGTCATATTTTAGTGTTCACACATCCTATTTTTATACATATGGTGTGTGTGGTATATAGAAGTAAGATGACATGAGGAATTATGTAAGACCTCAGGTGGTGTTTTTTAGTAATATTCAGTAGTATTCCTAATGCTTTTCTCTTTCTTTTCCAGAAACTACCATTGATACAACTGTGTGTGTGGTAGAAGAACAACTGACAACTGCGCTTGCCTTTAAAATACTAGAATTGGCTATTTAGGACTCAGCTGTGCTCTGTGTTTTCTTCATAGTGTTTTCTTTCGTTGACATCAGTCAACACAGTTCTGAATGGGGATTTCATCTCACTCTTGTGACTTTGACTCATGTGAGTGAATCAGCCATTCTAAACATCACTTCAGGAATCCTGTGTATCAAGCACAGTACTTCTGTGGTACAAATGTGATGTGACAAACATACATTTTATTTTAGATTCTAGCATCTTAATATCTCTGGGAAAAGGACAAAAGATAACAACAGAAGCTTGTTAAGTGTACTTAAAAATGTGTTCTTTTACAAGTAAGTGACAGGCAATGGTCAAATCTATTCCTCAGGCAAACACTCTGAAACACTTCAAATGAACATTTCTCTGCAACAGATTGAAGTAGTTCCTCGTGACAATCTTTTGTGAGTAAATATTATTAGCACAAGGTGACAGGAAACAGATTGCCTATGCAGGTACAGAAAGCAAAGGAGTAGGGCTATGCACAAGACCTTTGTCACAGAGGAAATTGTTACTGACAAATAGAGGGCAGAAATATTTGCACATGAGCTGTATTTCAGTAACTTGGTGGGATGAGGATTCTCAGTACAATTGGTGGGAGATTTGGAGTGATGCTCCAGGGCAGTGAACAGAGTACTTTTCTGGGAAGAGCTGCAAGTGTTCTTTACCTTTACAGATCCTCTAAAAAGCACTCTGGTAGATGTGCCTTTTATTTTCAGCCTTAGCCTGTTGAGACTAGGCCTGGTTTTCACACTTAGAAATAATGCATGAAACCTCAGATTGAAAACCAGTGACCATGGCCAGTCTTTTCAAATGTGAACTCAGTAAACTCAGATGAAGAGCTCTTTTCCTGGGATTTGATGTAGCTGATGCTTAAATGTGGTCAGCTCTAAATCTCATGCTGAGCTTCAAAAATTTGTGACCAGAGTGAACACCTGAAGCTGAAATACTGGCTGTGAGTGCCATTTTTATGGACAGACACAAAAAGTGAATACATTTCCTCTGACTACATTTAAAGTTTCCTGGAACTGGGCCAGCTCTGGCCTGCAGATCATATAGCTTCATTACCATGACTCTGAGCCTGAGTTAATAAGCTGTGCTGAGCAAGCTCATGTGTCTCTGCACTGTCTCCAGAGCTCCTTGAGGAAGTAGAAAAAGATATGTATCCTTTGGGAAAAACTGAATACTTCTTCTGTGATAATTGCAATTTCTGTCTTTTAAACTTGCCCTATTAATTATATGGAGGTTTTCAAATTGATGAACCCAGAGAATGGAGCTTGTGTAAGAAGAATTTATCTTGAAAAAGAAATCCAGCTCATTTATTTATGTGGTAATCCTCCTTGCTTCATTTTTTTGAATCTTGTCATCCTCAAAAGTTGGGGATGTATTGAATTTTTGAATACAAAGGTACCCCCAAACTATAATTTTATTTAAGCTAGTTTGATGACATCACAGTCACTGGAAGGTACTTCACCATAACTCTTTTTCCTTCCATTTAACACTCCACTCACGTGAGAAACTTGCTCTTTCTACTGCTGATTTTTCAGCTAGTGATACTTTGAAGTTAACAGGAGTTTGAGTTCCTGTGCAGTTTTCATGATTAAACATAGTAAATGTGGAGGCACTTCAATTGCAAGCAAAACTTGTTCGTATTTGAAATAAATTTGACTAGCCTCATTTATGGCAATTAAATGTTTTGTAAGCATAGGCTTTCAGTATGTGCCACTATTGCTAGCAGTCAGGAGTTTAAACTGAAATAATTACCATCACATCACTGTTGTGGAGTCTTTTGTAGTGCACACTCAGGTATTTTGTAAAATGAATGTAATAAGCATGTATTTTCTCTTCTCTTTACTAGGGATCTTGCTTGATAAGCTCAAATAAATGTAGAGTACATTTGAATCATACTTTGGTACTGCTTCAAACCTGCTATTCATGAGTAAAGAAAAGTTGTCATGGAAACTTGAACAGCGAGATGCAAGACAATAATTTTATTCAAATCCTTTATTCAATGAATATGTTCTCTTGCTGTTAATTAAGTGTGAATTACTTACAGTTTCCTTGTATTTTTCTGTTATTTGAAATAAGTTGCTAAGCAATTTCTATTGTAATTTCTGAGTACTTCTTTGCACATATTTAATATATGACATTGAAAATGTTTATTAGTTTTATTAGTCACTTGATAGAGTGTGTTGCTTTTCCCTATGCATCAGGTATGTTTCCCTTTAAAAATATACTTTTTTTCTTAAGCTCATGTTTTTGATCTGAATACTTCTATTTTCTAGGTGTTCACTTAACAGACCATCTTCAGGGACACATTCCTGTCTGTGTACCCATTTATTATAATAGTTCTTTGTGTTGAATATACGAAGGCAAAAGGGATTGGATTTGTCACCTGGACATACTGTAGTAGGCTTTCTTGGAGAACTTTTTCCCAGGCTGATTGATTAATTAGGAGGAAATTTATCTGACAATATATGACTTTAGTGCTTTAAACAGGATCTATGAAGTGAAATACTTTTCTGTCATGAGTAGAATATTGTACATTTGGGAATAGTCATTAAGTTAGGTTTTGTTTCTTCCCTAGCAAATTAAAAAATTGTAAACAATTTTTACAGTATGTTTTGTTGATACTTTTTTTTCAGGTAGGTGTAAAAATTGTTCTGGTATATTAACGAGTTAGTGTACAAGTGGCTGTTTTTATTAAGACTAAAGCTGAAATACAGCCGGGTATTTTTTATAAATGGAAGAAATGTGAATAATTCAGGCTGCTTAGTTTTGTAGTCTGTTTTCATGATGACCATAGCAATTTACTTATTATTATATTTAAAAATTTTAACTTTTTTTTTTTTCCTAACAGTTAGTAGGCATTAAATGTACTGGACTGAAAGCCATGGAAACTAAATTTCTCTGTGAATTCATGGTTTTAATCTAGACTGCAGATTCACTTCTCCAAGTGAATTTCTTCTAACTGAGCTGTTCTCATGGATAAGTTACATGGCCAAGTTACATTTAAGAGTGGAAAAATGCCTGTTTCTGCTCCACAGGGCTCTGCAGTTGCTTCTGTGTCTGACTTTTTATGTGACTTTGTGCTCATTTACGCCCCTATTCATGCTCCCTTTTCTTCCCCCGAATCTCTTGTTCTAATTTACATGTATTTTTGAAATGTTTTTCCACTAGGGCTGTTCCTTGGTGTTGACATCGATTGTAGCAAGTCACTGGTATTAGGTGTGATGTGAATTAGCTCTGAAGAAGTGTGGCTGACAAGTACCTGGGTGGCTCTGGCCACCAGTAGCCTGACTGCCTGAGTTTCAAACTCCTGGGAGATGGCTTGGTTTTAGTAGCTCCCGTTCCTGTATACGGTATTCTGGAAACAGGACCAATAGAAAGATTTTGCCAGTATAATGTTAATGAGTTTAGCTGAGTCAAAAGATTTTCCTAAAAGAGCTGCAGCTTTATATGCAAATTTACTAATCTACACTAGCAAAAGCCTTGTGATTTTGTTGTTGTTTTGGTTTGTTTTTTTTTACTCAATGAAGTATGTCTCTAACAATTTTTGACACAATGACACAGACGAGCATTTCTGTACATTGTACAGAATTGTTAGCCCTGTAGTTGCAGGGCTAACAGCATCAGGCTTGAAGAGTTGAACTTCAAGAGATGGAAACGGAGATGCTGATTGATAAGCAGAAGTTAATGACAGGGACTGTCTTTTCTCTCCCTGATGTGCCTTTCAGTGATACCAGCTTTATCTGCATAGATGAACTGCTGTTTGTTCAATTTTTTACTGCTCCAAGATTAAGACAAAAAATCGTGTCATTTCAGTTGATGTAACCATGAATAAAACTTGACTCCTTATCTAAAAATCTTGTCTATCCTTCATTTTGTAGCTGTGCTTTCTTACCACAGCAAGATGTGGCATGACTTCAGGATCATACAAGTAATTTCTTGTCTTTTGGCAGGTGATTTGTGAAACTACTAGTTCAATCCCTACCTTATTGTAAGGTTTGTCAAAATCACTGTTTGTGCTTAGACAGATTTTGAAAAAACATTGTCTGAAAAAGATCTCATTCAGACAGCATTTCGGATCCTGAAAACTCTCATACACAAACAAGATAAATAATTTTTCTTTTTCAAAACCTGATGTTTGAGAGACCTTGCTTAGAAGACAAGTAGTTTATGCTTAAGAAAAAGTAGTGTAAAGTGAGTTAGAGAAAATTATCTTCTCCAAAGGCTTTGCTTTGCTTGTTTAGAAGACTAGCGACAACATGTTAAAATAGACTGCATAAAAACTCTGTTTCATAAGAAGAATTCAGTGCACTTGTAAAGAAGAAAGGAAGAATTAGTTCTCCATTGTTTCTTTGTAGAAATTATTTGTGCAAGAAGAGAACAACTTTACGAAATACCTTGAAATCAGGTTTGTATAGGTAGGAGTACTCAATAAGACACCAGGTCTTCTTATAATAAAAAGAAATTACCATAGTGAGCCATATGTACAATTACCTGGGCAGAGCAAAAGAAATGTTCCATGGTGTTCTACACCTTTCAAACTGCTAGCAAAAATCAGTGTCCAATTTACTAGTGTTTGTTCAGAGAAAAGTAGCATTTCAGTCTAACAGTAGCAAAACATAATTATTAAACTAGTGTAGAGTCCAATGCTTGATCTAGTTTCTAACTCGAAGCTATTTTGGAAATAACCATTCTTTTATGCATGCTGTGAGGAGTTGGAGGCTAGAGGTTAGAACAGCCCTTTGTAATAACAAGACATCCAAGTTTCATGGCTTAAATGTTTGTGCTATTAGATTTGGACATCTACATTTATTCTGCTCATCAGATGACTTCTGTGGAGGTACTATATTTAACATTTGTTTAATAATCTTTTTAAAGGAGTGATAGCAAAGATTTTATTTCAGCTAGGCTTTACACAAAACCAAGGTTTGGAACCTGTGTGCCTATGGAGACAAGTATTAAGTACTAGCAGCATGGTGAGTAAGATGGACATTGTGTATGGAAGATGGACTTCATTAGCCAGAATTCATTTACCAGTGATTATTCACTTTATATATGTATGAGGCCACATCTGGAGTACTGTATCCCATTTTGAGACCCCAGTACAGGAACGTTCTTGCCAAAACTCAGGTGAGGTCAGCAGTAGGTGCTTTGAGCACATAACTTATTCTGACTGAGGGTGATGGGTTTTTTTGGTTCAATTTTCAAAAGACCTAATTCTTCAGCTGCAAAATGAGGGCTCTTTACAAGATGAAACCCCACTGCTCCCAGGGATGTGAGCCTGAAGGACAAAAGACAACTTGCAGAAAAAGAGATTCTAAGTAGGTATAAGGTAAAAAAACTGTTAATTGTGGGAGTGATTTGGCACAGGTGCCCTGTGAAGATATTTAATGTTGATCCCTGGAGATTTCTCATTGTAGGCCAGACATGGAGCAACCTAATCCGACTTGAAGGCTCTTTGGAAACCTGCTTTGGGTAAGAGCTTGGACCAGACAACACGCAAGGACGACTTAAGTGATTCCACTTAAATGAAGAATAAATGTGAACAAGAAATTCCATCAATAATGGATGTCCTTGAAGAAAAGCTTCATTTTTGAGATTTTAAGGTTTTTTTTCTATAAGTAGGTAGAATATATTGAAGTAAAACTTTAAGTACATCAATGTAACATTTTATGTCTTGTCATCTATTTATTGCATTTCAGACCATCCATTGCAATTATCACAATATCTGAGTCTTGGAACATTAGTGATAAACAATTAAACTTATTAGTTAGCTAGCTCTAAAAATAGACTTCATTCTCTATCAGTCAACAACACCTGTGATGGAGTTTGAGTTTCATTTCCCCTTTCAAGTGCAGAAACCATGAAATTACCCAGAAGAGTAAGATATAGAGAAGAAAGTTTATCATGAAAAATAAAAGCTGGAAAGTGTAAGACAATTGTGTTCCATGCACCATCTATAGTAATTAAATCCTTGGCTCTGCCTCCTGTAAGAAAGGAAGAGGCTCTTTTGTTGACACTAAACAGGTGGCTAACCCACCATGTGTGCAGATAAGATCGATGGAGATGAATCAAAGTATCATTTTGATAATGACAGTTGTATTTATTTTTAAACAAAGATGTTTAATTTCAAACAGGTCAGGTAGGAGTCAATAATGGACAATGTAGAAAGCTAAAATAACTTTCAAGCTTTTTCTGTAAAGTTCTTTTAATTATGTTTGATTTACTTTTTCCTTTGAATTTGGACCCTGAATTTATTTACAACACAGTCTCATGTGGAGGTGTGTTGAAGAGAGGAAGCTTTTGATCTTTTGGATGGACTATAAAACATGCTGTCTTGCTCATTTCCTCCCTACTTTTCTTTTGTAAAAAGCTTCCAGCTGTTTCCAAGTAATGATTAGGTGTTGGTTATAGTAAGAGAGATGGAAAATCCAGATAATTCAAGAAAAGGTATAATAGAGGTCAAGTTATGGAATGCCATCTCTTGAGAGGTAGGGAAAAAAAGAGAAAGAAAATGGGAGAAAAATAGAACACCTGACTAAAATTGTTGCATGGGCAACTATACTGTTTCTTTTTTCCATCCTTTTCCAGATCTAGACCCTACAATTACTTGAGAATTAAATAATTTAGCAATTATTTAAATAACAAATTATGTAAAGCTTAATTAACCATAATACACCCATCAGAAACACGAACAAATGTGGAACAGCAGGGAATAGATCTACCCACACAAATTCTCTTTCTTCCTGAAAGACCTAGTACAGATAATTGCCTTCCTTTTGGTCCAAGTGGCTAGAAAACATTTGGGGCTTTTAAGGATATTCCAGTGAGGAAAAGGGACCAAGCAGCGAATTGAGTTAGTTTGTTCTGGTCTGTTTGTTTGCAATAACACAGAAAATTTGGATTTTTTTTTGAGCAGAAGAGTAATCAAATAATATCCTCCTCATAGTCTTTTAGTTTAGAACCAACCCTGGTTTTGTGCCTCTTTCTATGCCCAAACAAATCTGATTTTTTTTTGACCTGCTCTATCAGCGTCTCACTTTTTTCCTAACGTAAGTGCCTATTCAGACTTCAAATAAAAACATATAAAATCCCTTTTACCTATAGCAACAGAATTCCTTTGCCTGTTCAGTGAGGGGAGATACCTGAACCAGGTTCAATGAGATTTAATTCAGTGTCTAACAATACCCAATGCACTAGTCTAAAAAGTCCCAGGCAGGTTTTATTGAAAGATGAAGATGTCTTGGAGCTAGGCCATAGAAGAAAATGCCTGCCATCATTCCCTTTCTTTTATTTTTCAGAGTTCCAGGTAGACCAGCACCTTTGGCAGATGCATTAACACTATTCCGTGAGGAAAGAGTAATTTTTCCAAATAGGCAGCTCTCATACTATTCAGATCAGAGCTTATGCTGTTAATTGTCACCTAAAATCTAACAGAAAACTTATTAAGGTCAAAGAGTGTCAGTAACCACATACTCTCAGGAAGTGGTATGATCGAAAATCAAATCCATTGTCACCTTTTCAAGTCTGGAAGAGGAAACCTCATTAAGATCACACTGCAGTACAATAAGGTGAGTAAGGTGTGGGTAAGAATAGAGAGGTCTAAACTCAAAATCTGTGTCCTAGGACCATGACCAGAATTAGATGGGAAGGAGCTGCCTTGGTTATTGAAGCAATATGATTATCTCAACCAACTGGGAAACTAGCTAAGATATTTTTAACAAGATAAAGAAGCATAAAAATGTGAGAAGGCATTATTGCTAAGTGGGAATGGAATTCAATTGAATAGGAGAGTTTTTTCTAGGGGTGCTGAAACAGCAAGTGTGAGTCCCAATGTGCAAGTCATATTGTCACCCCCTTTTTTCCCAGCTTTCCTTTCCTGGAGATTGCCAACTTTATGGCAAGTATCTGGATGATGACAGTGAAGCCACTTGAGCCACTGCTGTTTCCAGCCCACCACAGCAGCAATATAAAATTCAGTCCACATTCAACTGCTATTCCAATTTGTGAGCTGCAGCAATCACCCGTTGAAGCAGCTGCACTTGGTCTTAAAATCTCTACCCACACCAGGTGGATGAGAGGAGGATGAAGCAGGGCTGCAATGGACTAACAGTTCTCAACAACACTAAGCTGAGCTGTAAGGAAGTCATACAAATTCTATCAAATATATGGAAAGGTGAAATGGAAGCCTACCAAGACATAACCTGTCTAAGGCCTGGAGAATTCAAATGATTTGTTTTTACAAACTTGCATAGCCATGACACAGGTTTTTGTGAATTTCACCAAAACTGGAGATAAATGACTTTTTCATTACCCTCACCCATGTGGGAACCTTCTATATCATGGGAAATGTTCTTTGAGAATGTGGCACTGAGGTAGCCTGTATTAAAAATGTGCTTTAAATCAAATAGAAGGGAGAGCAAAAAAGAATGAAATACAGATTGTAAAGAAAGCAGGTGTCATTTGATGTGATCTAGTTCAAACTTGTAGTTGCTTCACCTCTCTACAAAGTTTTAGCAGAGGCCTTCAGGATTAATACAAACCCAAATATGAGATATTTTTGTTGCCTTAATAATCTTCTTTCTGAGTGATGGTTGAGACCCTCAGGATACATAAACTGAAATATTTGTACTGTGTTCATGCCTGCTGTATAGCTATCTAATTACTATTTTTACACTGCTTTGCTGACTATGAGTAAAAATTGACTAAAACCAGTACTGTTTTGTTGAGGTTGTGTTTGATTTTGCTGCTGTTGTTTTGATTTTGGTTTTTGTATTGTGTTTTTTTTTTTTTAAGATGCTTGGTCTTTCAAGTGTCATATTTTGGTCTATATCCCAGTAATAATCCTACAATAAATCCACACTGCAGGTTTGTGTTCAATGTACTAGAAACAAAGTCAGGAGCATAGATGTTGGAAAGGTATCCTTTATTATGTGTGCATTTCTTTGAGATAATTTAAGGGGATATTTAGATATTTGCCTGCAAACCAGCCCCTGCAGTATTCTAAGATAGACCCAACAGCAGGAACATGGCTATCTGAGCTCTTACTCAGGCTCCCTTTTGGTTTTAGCTGGTCTAGATGCAGCAGTTTCCATCAGAAATCTTGTAAGAGATTGTCCTGTACCCCAGCTGTTAGCACCCCACATTCTTACCAGATCGAATCAAAGGTCTGGATGTGAACTGCTGTTGCTGAAGGGGGACAGGCTGCCTTTTTTGCCACTATTGCTTGGTGTCAGCAGAGTCGTCAGTTTTTAAACCGTGACATTTGTCATCTAACATTGGCAATATCTATGACTCAGAGTGTTTAGCACAGCCCGTGCACAGCACAGTGTCCCATGGGTTCTTGAGATAACCTGCCTTACAGCTTGCCAAGTCGTGGTTTTAGGCAAAGCAAGTCCTGAACTGTGCACACAAGTCCTACACCTCTCTTTCTATATATTGCTCATATTTATCCTATTTCTGGAGGAAACAGATCTGAGGAAATCAGTATGCTTAGCTCATCTCAGAGCACAGCAGGGTATTGCTTAAACTGACTGATGTCTTGCACATGAATAGTGAACTAAGGTCAGATAAACCTAATATATGAATGCAATGCCCCTGTTGAAGCAACGAACTCAGGTGACCCAGGCTTGATAATTTATCTAGTGCGGCATTTTTGCTGGTAGCACAGCTCTCTCTCTGCTGAGTGCGTTGTCATCAGTGCCTGTATCCATATAATCATTATTAACATTATAAAAGCCCCATGAGGCCCCAGTCCTCAGCACTTCACCAATGCCACTCTACAGTCAAGAGACCTGTCCTGGAGAGCAGTCTGGGTCTGTGGGGTACAATACTTCCTTTGTCTAGACTCAACAGCACAGCAGAACCAAGAAGATTCACATGTGCCTGTGTGAGAGGAGAAGCCTTGGACTGGTCACAGCTAGTCTGATGTGCTTTTTATTCCTCTTATTTGCCTGCTCTGTTTTGATTTGTTTTATAGGTGCAACTGAATTCTCATGCAAGATTGAATTTTTATGCCTGAAATTGTTTGTTATACATTTATACTGAAGTAATACATCTACATATTGCTGTTGTAAACAGCATTGTTTTATGTCGTACAGAAATTTGTGAACTTGATTTATTGGCTTTTGTCTCTGGCATGATAAAATCCATCTGTACTTGGAGCAAAGAGATAAGGCTTGGCTGAATACAGGACTATTCCTCTTTGTAAATTCTTATTCTCTTTCCATGAATTAAGAGTTGTTCTTTACTCCTGTCTGTTATCTTGTCTCCATGGTCTGGATAAGTTTTTGGAATGTAAGAATTCTGTCAACATTAACTTTGTTCCTCTGCTTTGCTCAGTTTAAGACTGTTTCTGTGACAGCAGGAAATGAATTTTTTGAAGAAAAGTATTTGGCTCTGGAGGTTTTCTTGAAGATCTATTGTTATCTTCCATAAAATGAGAAAAAAATACAGTCAATTATTTTGTTGAACCTTTCTGTACTGCAATTCTGTTCTCATATGTATAGCTATGGTCTAATTGGATATGCACTTGTCCTCCAGATAGCTGGTTTCAGACAGACCAAACAATGCATTCTATGTCCACAAATGAAATGTTATGTTTTGTGTTATACTAGACTTGTTTCATGTTGGGATGTATACCAATAAATAGCTAGTCATATATACATGTATAAAAAACTGCAGAAATTAAACTCTTTAAGCTCTTTCCCACACTTACAAGGGGATGGGACGAAGCCTCACATGATTTCTGATAGGTCATGTTGAGCAGCAGCTAACACTGCAGCATCCATTGTACACTTAAGTTCTTTGTCTCTGCAGTTGACCCTGCTCTAGATGAGATAATGTTGATCACAGGAGAAAATGGGCCCATAGTCTATTTCTATAAAGTACAGCTCTGCAGTGAAAAGGATAGAGTTTTCTGTCCATGGCTTATGTTGGTGTTTGATTTGCTGAAGTACTGACAGCACTATCTATAATTCAGTGATAAAACCTGTAACACTATACACATGAATGGCTGCTGTTCAAATACCAGGACATCCTCAGGCTAGACCACTTATATCAACAAATATTTTTATCCACATCTGACAGATTCTGAAATCGAAGAAGGGAGTGACTATCTCACCTCAAGTCACACTGCAAGTTAGCAGGCACCCATGAGTGCTTAATATATGTTATATAATATTCTGCATAATTTAGCACATGTATTTAATATATATTAAATATTCAGTGGTAGTTTCACTCTTGCTGTGTGATTCACAACTGTGCAAATCCCTCCTTCAGTTTCTGAAGATATAAATAGTAAACCCATCAGTGTTTATATTTTAATATTTTGTCCTTCTGTTATTTTTTCTATTCTGCTCTCTGGCTGTTCCTTCTGTGCACCTGGTAGCTGCCGTGTTTTAAAAGTTACCTTCTTTAGCTCCATCAGCCTATCTGCTGTGAGCACTTAGGATGCTCACACATGATCACAAATGTCTGAGAATTTCTGAAAATCTTCTGTAAATTGTACTTGAAATTACACTACCTTTAGATTTGATCTGTGAATTGAGTAAAACATTTTAATCTGTAAATTAACCAAAGCCTATGGTCCCTGACAATTCTGTGTCTAATATTTTATTTTGGGATTTACAAGCATATAACAAAGAAGCCAGTAAAACCAAACAGCTAGCAAAATGGTCTGGTACTCATTCTTTCTGAAATAATTATACCACAAATTTAAACAGATGAGATAAAACCTTAATCATTTAATTATTTAGGTTTAGATTTCAGGTGGGACATATCCAAAGTAAAATGTGAATACAATAATAAATTGTTTGCATCTTTGAAAACAAAGGCTATGGAGTCAGGCATAACACATTTATTTACCATGAGGAGAGAGAATACTTGCTTCTAACTCATTTATAAAATTCTTCCCTTTAGCAATATGGAAGTAATTTTGTGGTCAGTGGGATCTGTTGGATGTCCTTTCCTAGTTTAAGTGTTAGATGTTGTGTGTGAGGCATGCAGTTCTGTGTGTAATGTACTCCATCTGTTACAAGACTGAAAGGCACATTTGGTGCACGCGCCTGCCAAATGAACTGCTGTGAGCTGCCAAAAGTGTAAGATGTTAAAATGGAGAGAAGGTTGAATTTCCTGATTGTCTAATACCTGTGAGTGTAGCAACTGGAAAATAATTTCAAGTGTGACACACAGTGGAAGAATACAAAATTATTCATAGTCCACTGTCTTTGGTGTTTCCAGTCATTTCCCTACCTTCCTCCCTTGTCCACAGTTGTGTCTCTCAGCAGTGAGCGGAGGTTTACTGCCACCAGGCATTACTCAGTCTCTCCCTGAGGTGTACAATCAAGCATCCTGTTTTTCCCTTGGAATCTCCTTGCCTTCTGTTTCAAAAATATCACTTCTCTGCTAGAAGTCATGGCTACCCAGCAAAGCTGGGATTTTTTAAGCCTAAGAACCAGACCAATGAGAAGATTCTGGGTGCATGATGCATCCAGATAAAGCAAGGCAAACTTGAAACAGCTCCAAGCTCCCTACCCTGTTAAGGTAGAAAGTGTGCCCACAGTCACAGAAGAACGCATCTCCCTGCTTTTCCTCCATTCCTCCTGCCCTGTGCAAGGGTGGCTTGCAGTAGACAGGGGGATGTGGCACTCAGACAGCTGCAGGTTCTGGTGCATTGCCGAGGTGTGTTCCCCCTGCTTAGCTCAGAGCCCTGTTCTTGCTGCTCCTCAGCTTTCCTCTGCAGAGAAGTTAGTCCTCAGCCAGTGGAAGAGTGAAGGAGAAGACAGAAGGATTTCGGGGCACGGCTTGGCCTCAGTTTCCTCCTGTGGCGTGTAGGGCATAAAAGATGCTCCCCTTCTCACCCTCGCAATAAGGAGAGGGCTGTGGAAGACTTGTAGCATCTGAATTGTGCAGTCTGGGTGCTGCCTGCATCAGCATTGTGCAGGATATCATAATGCTCAAATTAAACAAAAGTAGACTGACCAAAAGCCTTGTGTCCCCATGGTCTGTGGAAAAGAGGTCTAAAGCTTGAGTGAAAACCTGCTTCTGTCCAGTGGTGGACAGAAGTGGGTGTGTGTATGGTGCAAGGGACAGATCATTTGCAAATCTGAATATCTGATATTTAGAGTGCTTTGCTGTTTGATTCACTGAGGATCATGTTTGTGAACATAGGACATATGGTGATGGATAATAGATGCAAAAGGACAAAACACACTGATGTCAGCGAAACAGCAGCAAGGAGTGAGTAGGTGTACAATGAAATCTGCAACAGTGAGATCACCTCTCTTTTCTGCTCTCTCAGTTTCTTTCATGAATAAAAGATAAGTCTGTCAAGGCTGTGGTCTAGACTGCATATTGGAGCAATTTCTGCTGAAACAATGGGACCACAAAACAGATTGCATTGAAACTTAAAGGTTTTAACAGGTTTTAAATTCTAGTTTCCCTTTTGAGGATGTTTGCTTTTGGGACATTCTGCTTGAATGGGTAGTTCTTGGATGTGTTGAAAGGGTTGAGGTTTCCTTTTGCCTGTGCAAACAAAGCTGAAAGATCTGATTTAGACAGAACTATTGTGTGTGTTAATTTAATTGAGCAAACACAATCAGCTATAATGAAAGAAAAGTATTTCTGTGCTGTACTGCAGGCGGGTGTTGCACTTCTCAGGGGTGGATTATGATGTTGACAGGATCTGCCCTAACACAGTTTGGTATTGTCTTTCTTTTTGCTGCTTCTCATGAGGATTCATGGTGGTAAAAAAACCCCAACCAACATTACAAAACCAAGAGAAAGTAATCATGCATAAAATATAATTAGGGCAGAATTACATCTGACCCAGAACTCTTTCTAGACAGTCAGTGAGGTCACTTGTGAGTAATAATGGCAAAGCTCAAGAAATGATATAGCTTAATAGCCAGAAATTTTTTGTAGGTAGTCCAGTACAAACTAAATTTCAGGTACCAGTTCTGTCCCTGAGTACTCAGTTTGCTGCATGGCTGGTAACAGGTAGTTTCACCTGGGTCTTCTCTCTTGACTGCTTCTAGATGGAAGACACATCACGGGAAAAGACTGCAGCATTACAGCAGCTCTCAGCTGCTTGGAAAGCTGCACAGCAGCTGTTGAAACTCAGTATAATTTAACATCAGCAGTAATGCTGATCCACCTTGGGCAAAGAACTAGAATCGCTCCAGGGTTGTCTGACCCCCATCTAGGTCAAGTCCTGTGAGATACAGAGCATGAGTAATACCAAGGATCCAGAGACAACAGTAGCCACTTGAGGATTATAGGTACATATTTTTGGTATCTAGTGATGAAACCAACTTTTATACTCTAGCCAAGAAACCAAGAAATGTGAGGCCATAGTGTTATTAGCTGCTCCTTTTATCACAGATCTGTGTGTGAGTGGGAGAAGCAGGATGACACATGCAGGTGTCTCACATAAGGACATAACACCAAAAATGACAGAGTAAAGGAGGAATTTTTCCAGTTGATAAAACAGGGTGTCATTCACATAGGTTCAGACAGGGGCTGAAAGCACAATTGGTATCATAAAACCAGACAAAGTAAGAACTTGTCTAAATCCAAAATTTTAATGAAAACCATGAAATATAAATTCACAGGTGTA
This sequence comes from Leptocoma aspasia, assembly GCA_013399835.1. NCBI lineage: Eukaryota > Metazoa > Chordata > Aves > Passeriformes > Nectariniidae > Leptocoma > Leptocoma aspasia. Next base: position 17,413 of record VXAX01000643.1, on the reverse strand, counting down.
GTCTGAAAATTTGCCTAAATTTCAGGTTGTTCAAGTATTTTTCAGCTAAGCACAAGATATCAACTCAATGATTCCACAGTGTCAACTCTTAAAAGGTTTATTCAAGACTTCCAGGGGATTCAGCAGGAGCTAACCCTCTGGTTATTAGGCTCCTGGACCCAGATGCCAGGCATTGCACATTGAAATAACTGCAATTGCCTCAGCAACTGTGTGGTGTGGGAGAGATCGTTCAGGATATGCTGCCTGGGGACAAGAATTATTAATCTTGCAGTAAGTGATGGTGCAATATTCTGCAGCACATCACAAACAAAAAAGCCCAGACTTTGAAATGAAGTAGATTTCACTGTAAACTGGAAGAAATAAGTTATGTTTACCTATATAGTCAGTGACAGATGAGTTGGGAGTGGAAGAAAAGAGTAGACAACTGTACAAATGGCAAGGCTTCCTTAGTTGTGACTCACTGGAAACCGAACCTGTACACAGACTCCTTTGCAGCTGACTAGGATAAATAAATAGATACCTCATTTTTCTCAGTGCAGTTTATGTGCTGAGATGTAGAGGGGTGTATATTTCTCAGGTTCAGAAGGCACTGAGAAGAGTGGAAAGAGGAAAACCTTAGGAAGTTAAGAATTAAGTGCCCCTAATTTCTAGAAGCACTTCTAGAAATTCTGAGAGTAATAAACTATCCATAATCATGGCCATTGCAGGAGAATAGGGTGAAGGATGATTTAAGTACTGAGTAGCCTCAGAAGAGTTAATTCCAGAAAGAAAAAGAGACAAGTGAAGGAAAGCTAGAGGTAGAAAGTGATTGCAAACCCTTTGATTAACACCCCTTTGTAAAGTCATCTCCTTGTAAAGATGGTACCTGACCTTAAGCTACTGGAAGTCACTGGCTGAGTGAGAGGGAGGCTCACCCAGCCAGCACTGGCTGTTCAGTGTAGTTGGCTTCCTGTAGCCCATCCCCTTTCCCCCAGGACGATGAGCTCATAGCAGATACTCTTCCACTTGGCCGTGTGCCACAGACTGAAGTAGATTTGGAATGTGATCTGTATTAGCAACAAGCTCGTGCTATACTGAGGCAGCTCTTGGTGTATTGCTTGTGCTGTAATGCTTCTCAAATAATTATGATTTAATTGTGATACAGTCATTCAGGCTAACCTATGCCTGCATTATCTCATGCTTTTTTGTGGGCAGATTTTACTCAGCCTGTTTGGCAACTGTCTCAGGAATAGGCCATGTTAAAATTCTTCTTCCATTTGTCTGTTCACATTATATTCGTGTCTGATAGTGTAATGTTACACATGGTTCTCAAAAGGTCATGCCAGCCTTTTTGCTCTGTACTTTCTGTAATTCTACCTGCTTCCATCTCAAGCAGCACTGGAGCATACATACCTCCCTTGCACCTAACCACATACTTCAGTGTGCCCAAAACATGCAAACATTTCCTTCCCTGATGGTAAATAACTTTTCTCTTTGTAAATGGTGTTGTACATACTGCATACAAAATGCAGATCAAAATAACAACAGAGATGCAATGAAGAGAGAGAAAAATGCAAAATAAATTCTCTTATTGTGGCCTAGTAAAAATCTTTGCCCATTATAGAAAGCTGCAGGTGGGATTGTCCTGGAGCCAGGGTGTGGGCTGTCCTGATACTTCTGTGGCAGACACAAACACAGTCACACTCCTGTTTTCACACTCAGACTGCAGCAAGGATTGTTGCAGCATATCATAAAAAAAGAGTAAAATTTAAGTGTAGCAATTTGCCATAAGTAGTAATGACTGCTGGCTACCTTTGAAAAAAGAAGAAAGATTTATTCAAGCCTGTGGTTACAGTTGTACAGATACTCAAATACATCTACAGATGTTTGCTACCCACTAGGAAAGCTGTTCTTAAGAGTGGGATTGTTGAAATTAGGCTACAAGAGGCATTTTCTGTAGAGACTGCTGCTGCGAATTTAGTGGAGTACATGCTGAGTGGTTCTTAAAATGCCTTTCAATCAATATTACGATTGTAATGCAGGCACACATTTTTAAGTGTATGTGAAATAAAGTTCTTTAAGTCAACAAGAACAAATGAATAATGCAGGTGCAGATTAGAGACTTTGTTGAAGCAATAACCTCTGACAATTTAGGTGGCATCAGAAAAGCCACAAATGGCAAGGTAGAACCCAATGATTTTATATTTGCTGCAGTGGTAAGTAATGGAAGGAAATCTTCCTGTCCTTCCCTGACATTAATTTCCACCCTAGATTAAATTTTGTTCCCTGGTATTCTGACTATTTAAATTATTATCCTCCAGCAAGGTCACCTGACACAGCTGTAGATTTACTACGTGCAATAAGGTTCAAGGACAGGCAGTATACATCATAACAACATCTCCTGCTCTAGTCCCAGTACAATTGTGGGTTGCAAATCAGAAAAAAGTAGATGAGGAGGAGATGTACTGTCATTTGCTATGACCCACAGCTTCTAGGAAACCTTGTTAAACAAAATTTCCAGGTTCTGCATTAATTTCCTAGACCATTTATTTTCAAATATTTTGCTCCCTTCACCCCAAGTGAAGTGTTTTCAGAGACATGATACTCTTTCCCCAAATTCAGCTAACACATAATAGGAAAAAAAAAGATACAGTTTTATAATTGAAAAAAACTTAGCAGAAACAGCCCTTGGGTTTTTTTTAACTTGTGTCAAGGCCTGAGGAGATGGATAGAACTATATTGCCATAAGAGTGCCTTTTGTAAGTGTTTTTCGTACTTTAATTAGAAAAGAGGCTTCTACCAGCCTCACTGAGTCAAATATTTTCACTTTGACAGAGAGAACAAATTTTTAGAAATCAGGTAACATGTCAACACTTTGGCCTAAGTCACTGTAACGGGCTCAGGGTTTTGCCTTGAGCTTCAGAAGAAAAATGCAAGATTTGTTTTCAGTGAATGCAATAAGCCTGTGTCTTAGCTCTTAGATGTGGCCACCAACTGCTGAGTGCATGTTTTCCTTTCTGCGTTTGGGGNTTTGTTGTTTGTTTGGTTGGTTGGGTTGGTTGTTTGTTTTTAAATTTATTTATTTATTCCTTTAGAGTTCCCTACCTCTCTCTCTGCATTCTTCCTGTCATCCTGATTTTGGTGATTCTCAGGCTCACTACTGGAAGAGGCATTTATATGACAGAAAGAGTAGAAAAGGACTATCTACAAATAAATTTCACTTTTAGTTGCTAATCAGCATTAAAAAAATACCAGCAATATATTTGCAGATTGCAGTGGAACTGGATTTTGTCACTTGTATTTGTATGTCATTTAGAAGTGCACATAAGTCCCAAACAGTACTGCAGCCTAAGTATACAAGGCAGTAAATAAACCTAGAGCATGTCAGGAACATCCCTCAGGACTTTACAAGCAAATTCAATCTACTCACATCAGACACGTCCAACTGGAAGAAAAAAGAACATTGGAGGGAACAGGGAATGTCTTCATAGTAGGAATGTTTTAATAACGGTTTTAGAAGCGCAGCAAAATGTTTTTGACTTAGAGGAGACAGATTTGAGGAGAAGATGACTCACATATGATGTATAGGAGCATGAAGGGATAGATTGAAGTGAACTGAACAGGAAAAGAGAAACCAGAATTTCCAGTTGCTTTTTCTTAGGCATGTTAACGGGCAGCATGAAGGAGAAGAGGAAAGGCCAACACAGAAATGGGGTTGTATTAATTGCAGGGGTCTATGCCAAGTGAGGCAGCCAGATACTGTAGGTATCTGCATGACTTTCTACAGGAAATGTGTGAAGATGTGGAGAAGGTGGAGAAGCATGAATATAGGAGCAAGGATCAAGCAGAAAATCATGGAAGAGCAAAGATGGGAGGTAAGAAAGGTAGAAAAAATGTGCCAAAGATCGAGTAAGACAAATGGCCAGGAGAAGGCAAGAAAATTTTGCTTGGAATAGAGAGGAAGAACAGGAAGATGGTGGGAATAGTGCTGTGAGAAAGGGAACAAGGAACTGTAACAGGCATGAGGTGAGGAGGAAGATACAATAAAGAAGGCAAGAGGTAGTGCAAGCCACTACAAGGAAGAAGGAAGAGGCAAAGTTGTGAAAGTATGGTACAACAGTGGAGAAGTGATGCCCAACAAGCACTGAATCACTTGAGGAAGAAGAAAATAGCGCAGAGAGTAACCACTGAAAACAGGAGGTGAACTGTCTGCCAGAAGAAGGCCTGGGCATACAGGCAGTGAGGTGCTGAGCATCATCAACAATTTAGAGCAGAGGAACAGCTGGTTGCTGTGCCTGTGGCTGGCCCTGTGAGTCTGACAGTTGCCAGCCAAAAAGTGGGATATTGGCAAGCCTCTCACCCATGCTTGTATGAACAATGACAGAATGTGGCTGTGTGGACTTTTAAGGATGAGGGCTAAACTGATCTGATTTTGATGTTAGGAATGGGTTATGTGTGGGCCAGGACTCTGGCTTGATTGGCACTGTGGAGAAAATCAAGGAAGGAGAATGCAAAACTGTCCTTTCAGCTGTTTCCATGTCCTTAGGGTTGGAAGTTCCTGGTATGTGGGGTAGGCAGATTGGTAGCAGAGCACTATTCTGCCATTCAAAATCTCTAGAAGGTATCAGCATCCAGTTATGCTCTTTTTAGTCCTTTGCCAAGTCTCTCTGAAGTTGAAAATGAAGAGCCCAAAGTGGATAACACATTTTCTGGTATCAAAAGTGGTTTAGCTTTCAGTAGCAGTGTGATGTGAAGAACTGATTCAAAAGATTTGACTGAAGCAGTGGTTCTTTAGACATAGCCCCAACTTTAAACTGGCCTGCAAACTGTCTGCACTTACTTATCAGCACAAGGCATGAAATCAGGGATTAATTTATCTTAATCAGATTATTTATGGGGACTTGATTAGAAAGGGTGACTGAAAAATGCAAATATTGGATTTGAAATGTCATAACATCAACCTAATATATTTCTGAATTATTCAGTGGGACAATGCAGTATTGGTAGATGATGTCTAAATTATTAAAACCACAATTTTCCACTTCATAAGCAAAACGGTTTTTACAGGAACCTTCCCATTTAATGTGATAAGACTGAATGCATTTGTTAAGAACTCCAAACAATTCACTGTAGTAGGGTGTGTATTGGTAACAAACAAAAACAAACAGGTGTTATTCCACAATTTACCCAAGATATTCTAGTTCCTGGGTTTTAATTTTTTTTTAAGAAAAGGAGTAAGACAGTACTTGTGCCATAATTTTTGTGTGATTTTTCTTTTTTTTTCAGTTAGTGGTAATTGCCTGAAGTGTATAACTTACACAGTACCAAAAAACCACATGAGTATACCAGATCCTATGCTGAAGGATGTGTCATTTCATTGAAACAGATATATGCATAATATTGTGCATCTCAAAATCCACATTTCTGTCTGCCTACCTCTACTCAGTTACTTGATTTACCACACATATTTTTAATGCTTGTATGACTGTTATCTGGCCAGCCTACAAATGGATGATGTTCTACATTTCTTTGTCATTTTGGACCCAAAATAGATCAGGCCCTGTAACTGTAGTGTTGATCAGTGTTGGACAACATGCCAGATTGATTACAGCATGCATACATGGATATTTCATACTGCTTTTCACAGCAAAAGCCAGTTCCATCAGGAAATGTCCTGCCCACCCTTCCAGGCACTTGTCCCAAGAGCCCTCAGAAGCAGTCTAGATTTGCCATCAGGATGGGCTGCAAAGGGATGTCATCCGGTGGGCAAATTTTTCCGATACTGACCCTGAGTCCTAATCTGCTGATGGGTGCAAAGCACAGGCTGGTGTCACAATGTGCCCTGTCAGGCACCTTTGGGATGCCCCACTGACATGGCATGCCAGGGCTTCACACAGCTCCCCTGTCACTGACCACTGAAGGACACCACATCCTCCCCAGCACAGCCCAGGACCTCACTGTTTTGGAATTTTGGCTTCAAACACAGGTGGAGGTCACCGGTGACAGAAAGACTCACAGAATCTGGCAGCTACTGGGTAACCTGAAGAAAACTGAATTTCAGCACCTTCCTAGTGAGAAGTGTTTTCATGCTGTAAGACTTATCTATAGTTCTTTTTCAGATGCCTACTTGGAAGTGGTAGATGAGAAATCAATTAAGGCACTGGTTCTGAAAATGTTTCATAATACAAAATTCCCATTCAGGTAATTTCTTTGAGGTTTTTTTCCAGTCAGGTATGTGTTGTCCCAAAGCCTGAGGTGCCAGAGATTGTCCTTTCAGCTTGAGGGCCAAGTTACATTTGAGAAAGGAAGGCTGAGAGAGGAAGGGTGAAACCCTTATGGCTTTCACACTTCTGGAGGGTGAGCAATGTCTGAGCAATGGATCTCAGCCTCTAACAGTTGATAGCCATGAATTAATTTGAAATTAATTTGATTTGTGCCCATTCACTGTGCCTTTAACAAAATCAAACCTATTGTGCCAAGTAGGATGGTGCATAAATAAATAAGTAACTCATAGCAGCTGTGAAGTTGGTGCTTGCCAGAACTGTATATAGCAGTTCCCAGAGACCACTGGGAAGTGGTAGAGGAAAACCAGTTTTAAAATAACATTTTAAAGTACAATTTTTAATCAAGTGAATAACTTACAGTGTAACTGCATCTGTGGACTTAAGTAGAATAAATGTGAAATAAATGGAGTATTGACATCAAGCAAATATATAATGGGATTGATGAGAAATATACTCTTCTCCACCCTATCCGTCTTCTAAACACCAAAGATTTGGGGAAGTGATTCAGACATCATCCTCCTCCTTGAAATTTAATACTAATTAATTTCCACCCCATTCCTGATTTGTAACATGAAGGATTGCAAATCATGGGATAATGAGCCTTGCTAAAGCAAGGCTGAGTATTGTGTGCTTAATCTTTTGAAGAAGTGAAAAGTATGCAATAGTGAATGCTTTAAATTCCCATTGCAATTATCAGTTTAGGGCCTTTTTTTTAATGCTCATTGTTTAGCAGTTCCCATTGTGACCCCACTCACTGGACACCTGAGAACTTTGTGTTTGATATATCTGTCCATTCTGAAAATCTGGCCTCAATTATGGAAGCTAAGAAGTTTTGAAAGTCTGTCCATTTTTTCAGTTGTTGGACTTATCTCATAATTGAACATGGAATAATAAGAGAATCACATATTTCTTTAAAAATATAGATTAGTCCTAAGGATTCCAAGGTGATCAGAGGGAGGGAGAACCCCTTCTACAAGAAAAGGCTGAGAGAATTGGGATTGTTCAGCCTGAAGAAGAGAACTCTTCGGCCTTCCAGTACTTGAGGAGAGCCTACAAGAAGGATGCCAAGGGAGTATTTGCGAGGACATGGAGTGACAGGACAAGGGGGAATGGCTTCAAACTGAAAGAGAGTAGGTTTAGATCAGATACTAGGAGGAAGCTCTTTGCTGTGAGGGTGGTGAGGCCCTGACACAGGTTGCCCAGGGAAGTTGTGGCTGCCCCATCTCCAGAGGTGCTTAATTCCGGGTTGGAAGGAGCCAAACTGGTCTTGTTGCTATCGATGGCAGGGAGGGCTGGAACTGGAAGATCTTTACAGTCTCTTTCAACCCAAACCATTCTATGAATCCATGATCACTCCACTCACTTCCTGACCCTCATACCTGTTGTGTGAGCTACCAAACCTATTTGCTAACTGCTAGCCTTCAGGAGGAGCAGGAGCCCCCTTTCCTGTGTGGGTGGTGATCTGCTTCCAGCCTTCACACTCAACAGACTCTTGCCTTACTGCTCAAAAGGGCACAGAGTCCACCTGCACCTCTGCTGCCATGGTGGGACGAGACTCCTGAGCCTGCAGGGTCTCTGAGAAGATCCCACCACTGTCTCCCCCATCCTCCTCTGTGCTGCACAGCCTGTTCATCTCCTAACATGAGAAACTGGTGAGAGACAATTTGATTTTAAACAACATCATTTGATTTATTTGATGTTATTGAACATGGTTATAAAAAGAAACTAATTTGATTTCCAAGAGTAACTTGTGAATCTGAGTTGTGGATTCAAACCTTGTGTCCCCCACTCTTGATAATTTTAAAAGGAGTTTTTTAGACAGTGAAGTCTTCTTAATGCATCTAACCTTGATACACAAGAAATGTAGTCAAATTTGAAAATCTCTACTCCTTAATAAGGCAAGCAATATACACAATGCTTATGAAATGGCAAAATATTGAAACAAGCTGGACCAATTTAAAGAGGAAAACAATTCTAAATGGTACTAATAACTTCAAAAAAAATTACAATCCAGATGATATAGCCATTAAAATGTGATTGTGATGTAGGAATGTTTTTGTGATATTCTGAAGCCAAGAAAGAAAATAGTTTTGCAAAGATACAGGTTTCACAGTATATGAAATGAGGGACTAAGTAGGGGTCCTAGGCTGGTACATAAAGCTACTGAAGTTCTTGGAAAGGACTACTAGCAGGTAAATGACCTCATGTTTTCTTTTTATCTTGGTAGCATATAAATTAATTGAATACAAAAAATGTTTTGATTCATTGGATTAAATTATCCCATGAGTTATAATTATGCATTTCCTGATTATAATTGTACAGCTCCTCAGAGTAGCTGATGTGATGGAGAACAGAACTGACCTTTAGTTTCTGATTTAAAGTCTCGGTTTTAGAATAAGTGAAAGATCTGTGTCTGAATTAATTATTATATTAGTAATAAGATAAGCTATAGATCTGCTTTTCATTAGCACTACAGAATATTAGTTATTCAGTACACTCTGTTATATGCAGTAGTCATTCCTTAGTGACTAATTATAAGGATGATTCCCGTGATATTTGAAATGCTGATCTCACTGTTCATCATTGCCATGAAATGTGGATAATTTCATGTACAGTCTGTATCGTGGCATTGAATGTTTTGTGATGTAAATATGTCATAGCCTGATATTTTATGATCCTCCTTATGGCAGAGTCTTTGAAATATTTGTTTGTATGTTATTACTGTCATTGATTATCAGTGGATATTCCTCAACTCTTTTTTTTAGTTCACTAATTTATATGTGTAATTTGTTTGTGGAACTGAGGGAAGACAACATTTTTCAATAAAAAGCTGTAATGACTGATGGAAATTTGAGAGACAGGGTGTAAGAATTCAGTTGTTGGATAGTTGTAATAGCCAGTGTACACATTGGAAAACCAAGTTCTCATTTTTGGATATCCAGATCTGTGGTTTCTTTCAGAATTTAATTTTGAAAGACAAAACTTCTGTCCAGACCTCATGGTGCTAGTACATTTTTTATCCTTTCTGGAGCCAATGAAAATATTTAGGGTATTGTAAAAGACTGTTGTAAACTACTTATTTTAAGAGCTGTTTATCCTAATCTTCGCAAGTGACATCAAAATATGCCAGTAGACACCTACTGGGTGTGCTGCTGTTAGATACACATGCTGTTATCAGCTTTCTCTTGGCTGGCCACAGTTTTGAACAAGCGGTTGGGGTGTGTTGGGTGTGATTTGTGGATGCCTGCTAAAATGCCTGACTGAGGTGGGGAGCACTGGTAGTGAATTCAGCAGAGGCTTTTCTGAGTCACATCTGCACAGATGCTGAGCTGGACAAGATGCTCCCATTAAACTGCCTGCCACAGACCTGGGGTGTCTCCAAGATTTACTCAGCACTGTGGTTAGACAGAGGTCACAAGGCTTGAATGTTTTGACTGAAGTCCTGCTGGTGATTTATTTCAGAGGTCTAAATCCTTTCATGTGTCTGAGTAATAGGCAGGGATTTGTAACATGAAAGCTGAGAGCAAACTGCTGTGTCTTTATGGGGACAAGGTTTTGGACTGACACTCATTTTCAGATTCATGGCATGTCAGTCTCTGATGGGAAGGGTTAAATATCAGCTTTGTGCTAACTCCCTGTTCTGTGGACTAAAATCTTGCATAGATCTGCAGTAGATCCTCCTCCCCCCTCCTCCCCATCCCTGAAGATGAATTTCACCTACAGGGATTGGGAGCTCACTGAGAAACAGCAATGGCATTACTCATTTTCTAATGTGAGCTAAGACCAACATCTCTCTTGTGTTACACAAGGAAAGAAGGCTATTTTTAGTGAATCACTAAATGAATTAAATGCCATGGGTATAAACAAAATAAATAATCATGTAAAGGAAGGCAAACATTTTATACCTTTCAGACAACAAATACAGAGAAATTAGTGAGGGACTTGTCATCCACATTGTATTCTGCTGTTCTTTTTTTTTTGTCAGTTTAAGCAGTGACATTTACTCACAAGTTTATATTAAACGAATGCATGGTATTCACCAGTTGTTGATCTTAGTGTGGTATAGGCAATGAAAGTCTAATTCTTATGAACACCAATCTTCAAGTAAGAAAAGGCACTAGCCAAGCTAGATGGCTTCAGTTGTCTTTGAGCAAGTAATAACAGGAAAAGATGCAGAAGCTAATTATGCAAATATGAGAAAAGATGTACAAGAACAAACACATATCATAAACACCTGCTATTTTGTAATTGCTATGTAACACCAAACACCTAGCCAGAAGGCTGAAGATCAGACTACAACATGTGTCTCATTTTGTGTCATGTGTGATAAACATGTGATAGAATGAAATAGGAGAAAGAGAGAACTCTACACAAATCTTGCACAGTTTGTATAAGACAGGATGTTTGCAAGACCCTTAGCGCTGGTCAGAAAGATAATTCATTATTCACTATCTCTTATGCCATTTGGCATGTCTGGAGTATTCTGCCTGTGGTCACGCTTGTAAGCACAACCCAGCAGTTTCCCTTCACCTCTGTCGTGGTCTGCAAGACCAACTCTTTGTGTAGCTCATGGCCCTGAGCTAGTGGGCTTTGGGTGGAAAGAGCCAAAGTGAAAGAAAAGGTGAAACTTTACACACCTTGGTCGTCCTTGCTCAGTGGGATTGCAGTCACACACAACTTGGATACTATGGCTTTATGCCACAAAAAGGCAGCATTAGGATTGACTTCTCTTCCCAATCCACACTGCTGCTGCACTGACTGCCCACAGGTAGGCCATGTCAGCTCTAAGGTGCATGTTAAGATGTCCAGCAACCAGCCAAGGCTTTGGACATACCGGTGCATGTGGTGTGTTTCATAAAGTGGCCTCTGGCTGTACTTTCTATATGTATGAATTGTGCGTTTGGTCTTGAACCTTGCCTTGGGACATCTCTTACATATGCAGGGTACATATAACTTTTGTGCCTGTGGGTGGAAGATAAGGGCTATTACCACAGAGCAGCAGAGGTCTGCACTTTGCACAGCTGCATTTTGTAAGAATGTATAAAGAAATAATCACATGTACAAATATTTTCATTTAAGAATAGCATATTTCTCATGAAGGATATGTAAAATCCTGTACCTTTTATTTTCTGTTCCGTAAGTAATACAGTGGAAGAAATCAGAATCTAATATAAGAAAGCCCACATGATTTTTTTGCTGAAGATGATCTACAGATCTTTTGTGGTGTGAAAAGACACTATTTTTACTTTCTTTTTATTTTCTTTTCCTTTTTTGTTATAGTGTTCTTAACTGACTTTATCTTGGCCCAGGATCAGTGTTTTTGGGACATGCAGTATTACATATTTATGGAACTTAAGTACTAAAGATGTACAATTTGTTCTTTAAAATTTGGCTCCCCTTGTAGACTTCACTTATAAACCCAGATAAATAAAAGAACACATGCCTGGCTGAAATGCACAATCCTTGCAGTTCTGACTAATTGCTTCCTCATTGCAGTCCTCCTTCAACACTCCCCCTTCTGGTTTTGTTTCAAGACTGTGGAGACATTTTTGCCTGCTTTCATGTTTGGCAGAAGACTGAAGACAATTGCTAAATAAATTTGGTTACCACTCTGGGGGCCTATAAGACCAATAGTTACCCAGCCTTCTGCATGATGCCAAGACAAGAACTTGGCCAGAATAAATTGTGTTCCCATTAAGCCCAATCTTTTATGTGGAACATTTTTGATAAAACAGCAGGGGGAAAAAAAAAGTTTTTTTGCATTTTAAATAACACACTCAAACTACCCCGGCCAAGAATCTGGGGAGTAATTTGTTTAAGGCCAAATGGCAGGCTTGTGCAGGTAGGCTAGCGTGCTTATCAGAGGAGGAAAATGCTGAAGCAGCAGTTACAGGCATTGCCAGCAGTGGGGTATGCCAGCACTGGCACTATTTTTGGAGGCAGATATATGGCAACTATCAAACTTTTCCAAGAGATGTGAATCAGTCTTGTTAACTATCAGAGAACATGGTCAATTGCTTTCTTATAGTTTTGATTTATTAACTTCTACTCTGAAGCTTAAAAATCTGAACCAGTAGCATATCCTACTCTCATTTGAATATGCTTGTTCTAAAGTACTGCCTTCAAAAGGTAATGCTCTGGCCATGCCAAAAGAATTTCGCCTGGATGACAACTTCAGAAATGCACACCCTATTCAGTTTTATCTGAAAGGTGACTTTTAAAGCATAGAAGTCTAGGGAATTTAGCAAGAAAAGGTTGAACTTTAGTCTGTGTTTGTTTACATAAGGAGTGCTTTCCTGGAATGTAGACACCTAGATGTTGTATATCAGCAGTAGAGCTATAAAGGCCACGATTTGCAGTTTACACATATAGCAAAGCCACCGTGGCCTCCCACTCACCTGCCCCTGGGGGAAACAAGCTATTATTATTCAGAAAAAATGTTGTTTTTCCAGTAAGGTCTTTTGTCAGTACAAAAGCTGTGTTGGGTAGGGCTTCATATCCTTAGCTTCACAGTCTTCTCAAACAAATTCCTTTTAGTGTAAACTTAGATGAGTATTGGATTTTTATTTGTAATATCTGCACTTGGAGGTAATTTTCTTGTGTCAGACGTTAAGGAAACTTTGCTGTCTGAACATCCGGGGGCTGCTCTGTCAGCCACACTGGCACCACCTGCTTGGGACCGAAGCCCCTTCAAGCTGGTGCCAAGGAGGAGGAGGAGGAGCACCCCAAAAAAGGGATCCCATGGCTTTTATACTCTGGCAGTCTGCACGGGTAATCTGGGGTCTCCCTGCTGAGTCCTCGGCTGCTGCAGTGTCCCTCACCTGCCTGTGCCAGAGGTCCCTGTGCATTTGTTTTGCAAAAGGTTGGCAGTTCATGAATGCTTGCCTCAGGCTCTGCCACCTCGACCTCTATCTGCACAGTGAGCTACCTGCACTAAATATATTCCTCAACATCTGAGACATTCTTCATCCTAGTTTTGTAGCAAATACTCATCCTTGAGTATGACCTTTTGGCTCAAATTGCCTGCTGAAATGTTTTATTCAAACTGATTTCTCTCCTCTCTTCATCTAGTCAATTACATATTTTCTGGAAAACTCCTGCCACAGATAATATCATATTGTGAAGAGAAACTGCCTAAAATATTTTATTAATATAATATGGCTCATAATTTGCTTGATATTGCACTGGTTGCTATACAATTGCCTGGTAGTATGAATTCTTGGCTGTTTCTAATAGTCTATCTCATAGTTTACTAGCCATGGCACTTATTTGAACTTTGCCTGTGTGCTGAGGTCAGCACCATGGCATGGAAATTCAGGGTGGGAGATGGAATAAAGCCCTTTGGTAAACCTTTGAAGAATGATAGGAGCGAGAAGTTTTTGCCGAGCACATCATACACAAGGCTCTTTTTCAGGTTGTGAACCAGCCCATTTTTTTTGTCTCAAGCTGAAGTTGCCCATGCAGCCTTTTAGGAGACTCCTCAACAGAACTTTGGTAAACATTGGCTTTCCTTGACAAGTTCTGGAAGGAGTTTGTGAGTCTAGGAATTGTTCCAAGTGCACAGTGTGGCCTTTTAAAGGTGAGGAGGAGGACAAGGGCAGATGAAGAGCTCTGCACTAATTTGTTCAGCAGTATAAAGGTACTGGGGACTGGGTTTGCCTAGGCAAGACAGGAGCACAAGACCTTTCGTTGCCTTGGTTCTAGCAGTGTTTGATGCTAGCAGTGTTTCATCTCTCCTGAGGAAGGTATTTGTGTTCGCTCACTAGCAGATTCACAGCACAGGCCCAGCGTGGCTGTGCTGGTAGACTTGGCCCTGGTAAAAATGGCATTTTGACCTCCCACTTTTTGTTGAGTGAATGACATCCTGATACACATGGAGGTAGCACATGCCAGGCGACTTGCTGAGCAGCTGTATGGCACAGGTTTTGGGTGGAGGTGGACAAATCAGCTGTCTACTCCTGGTTCTCCTGGCCTGAATTATGAGCACTGCAATGTTGAGCTGTTCTGCAAGGCAAAAAATCTTGTTTTGCCTAATCTGCTAAAAAACATGTGAACAGGCTTTGATCAGGAGAGAGGCTGGGACTGGAGGGTAGCACGGACCTGAGGAGGTTTGTCTACAGTCTCACTCGCTGTGCTTCCTGGTCTGTAACCTTTTGGTAAAGACAGCTTTAAAATGAAAAATGATGTAGAAAAGTGAGTCTAAACATAGTTGGAGAATATTTGTGTAGAAAATGTTAACTTCATTTAAAAAAAAAAATCAGTTTTGGCAGGTTCTCTGGAGATCATCTAGTCCAATCTCATACCCAACTTGGATCAAGTCACTCAGGGCCTGGTCTGGCTGAGAACAAGACATCTCCTCCAAGGATGGAGTATCTTCTTGGGGCACCTGTGCTGGTGCTTAGCCTCTCCCACAGAGAACATTTTCTCTGGAAATCTACTCAAAATTGCTTTTGCTGCAAGCTGGGGCAGTTGTCTCTTTCCTCTCACTGTGCATCAGAGAAGAGGCTGTCTTCATATTTCCTAGAATTCTTTCTATGTTAGTGATGAATATTCACTGTACATGGCTACTCTAGTTTAGTCTGGTTGTTCCCAAGATGCAGGTTATGAGTTAGGCATCTCCAACGGCACAACTGCCCATGGTGGCTGTGTTTTTTCTAAAGCTTTTGCAATTGAATAGATGAAAAAATCAGAGAATTCAACTTAGCTTGTGATGTCCCTAGCTCAAGCAGGCTGATCTTAATTCAGCCTGTCACTCTGATGACACATACTGAATATTTCTATAAGGCAAATACAGTTCCATTGCTCTGGTAGTGATGTCACCTATTTGAAGTGACTGAATTATTATTTTAAGTTAATACTACACTGTAGAAAATGATTGTGGGCCTTTTTGCTATTTCCAGCTCCATTCTCCACACTGGTGGAGCTCAGTAAGATCTCCATATCTGGGCAGGAATGGAGCAGGCCCAGGAGCTCTCTGCTTTGTTCAGCATTTTCTTTGCAAAACCTACAGGAAGCCAAGGCAGCCTGCCTGCAAGGCTTCTTATTGCATATTATGTTGTGTGGTTTCCCTATGGAAAGTATATGGCTGGAAGGAATGTCTTGTGTAGAACCACTAGAATGTGAAGAATTTGGGAGCCTGTTTTTCTTACATAGCTCTATCCTCACTCTTCAAAAGAAAAGTGACAGAAAGGAAAGGCTCTTTGTCATATCCTGGGTTTATTATCTCCTTTATTTGCTATTTACTGCAGGAGGTTGTGACAGCCTTACGCTATTCTAAAGATTATTTTAGTCTGGCAGAAAGATGGAAGAAGAGGGAAAAACAGGCAAGAGAGGAAGGGAGTGAGTGGTTATACCAAGGGAAATTTACTGCTAGATTCTAGTAGAAAGAAGCAAAGAGAGCAAAGCAAAGGATGACACAATTTCATTCCATTTAATGGCATGGATTTTACTAGCAGTGTAACCATCTCATGGAAACCTCCAACAGTGAGAGGTAAATAGTGATGCTAAGAAGAAATTTTGATGTACATGACTGACTTTGTTCTTTTTCACGTGATAGTTCCTAATGTCTTCCTGTCACATTTCAGTGATCTCCAGTGCCTTCTGCTTTTATTGGGGTTACAAGACTATCTCAACACTGCAGTCTTTTCTAATATTCTATGAGTTTTCAGTAATTTTTCATGTGAAAGGAATTTCTGTAGAATATGTATCTCAAAATGAAAACTTCCAGGTAGATAGATTCTATTTTGTAAATAATTTTAATTTTTAAAATCATGAGATGCATCTTAGAAAAATGACATTTTCATTCTTTGATAATGTAATAGTGTACATGGAGGTCACAAGAGACTGAAGGGAAAACCACTGAAATAATTACTCTCCCAATTTAAATTAGTTTTATGATTCTGAAATTGAATTTAATATTTTGACTGGGTTACACTCCAAATTCTTCTGCAAATCCTTAATTCTTTATCCCAGGAAACTCAAAATGTCTGACAAGAGCATGACTGACATTTACAAACAATAAATAATATGGTTTCAAAATACAGCCTCCACAGAAAGTACATACTTAAATTAGTAGGATATTCTTTCCCAGTGGTTCTGTGCTTTGGCAAGATATTTTCTTGGATGTTGGAAACCAGCAATTACAGATGGACTGAAACAGTCAAAGAGGGAACATCTGAAGTGATTTTTTACACATTGCTGTAAGTCATTCTTCTGTTTTAAATTAGTGAGATCTAAAATATCATGGTAACAGATGTTGATATCTGAGTATAAACATTTCAGAATGGAAATATCTCTGCGTGTCTCCTGCTCTGCATACATAATATTAACAACATACAAACATATCTTGTCATTATAAGAAAAGTTTTCACCTACCTTGAATAGTTGGCTTAGTTAGACATAAAAGTTAGTAATCTTGAAAGGGTTAATAATCTTCTTGTGTCTGACTGGAGTAAATACAAAGGGGCTATGAATATGTATGATGATAAAAAGAATAATTCCTTATCTTTTTTGTTTTGCTATCCATTTTGATTTTAAGAGAAGAACATGACTAATCCTTTGGACAAAAGCTTTTCATTTTTGCATGAAAACCTAGGTTTCACAAAATGTGGGCCATGATAACAGGATCAGGGGAAGTGAATGCTAGAAGATATATACATTAAAATAAGTAGATTTACTCTTGATGTCTATTGCAGAAGGGAGAACTTTCAAAGGTTCAAAGGGTATTGATTATTAGATTATTGGAGAAGATTACTTCTATTTCAACAACACAAAATATACTGCTATTATAAATGAGCTTTCTTAATTTATCCTTAGCATTGAAAAGAATCCCTTTATCCCACTGCCAAATTGAACATATTTTGTGTGTAGGATCACATAAAAATACTTTGAATTTCCAAAAAAAAAAAAGCTTGTATTCCACTCAAGTAAGGTGAGTTTGTGCCTGGTAGCGGCATTTAACAGTGATTAAAAATGGTAAGCAATTAAACTTATCACAAGATAAAGCTTCTTGTTTGCCAATTAGAAATTAACCAGAAGTGTTAATCAAACTCATGATCTTGATTTTCTCTGTTCTGGAAATTTGGAACAGATAGAACCTGGAAAAAACGAAACAAAAGCATACATCGATATCCTTCCCTTCCCTTCCCTTC
>VXAX01000641.1:743975-818650 GCA_013399835.1 Leptocoma aspasia | reverse complement strand
GTAAACCCTTGCTAATTTTGACTTTTGGGTTGTCCTGGTGTCTTGTGTACTATTTCATCAGTTAGCAAGGGTCAAGGGAAGCCATTCATGAGAACAAGAAAATACAAGGTAAAGATAGGGGTCTGGTGTGACTGCAGCATTTTTCTTCACTCCGTCCAAGCATTGTAACAGGTAAACCTGCAGCCAGTATGGGGCACTGGGAAATGGGAAGTGAACAGTGCAGGGCAATTCCACTGCACTCCCTTGCTGAGGGAAAACTTACCTGCTGGGGTTACTCCCAGTTGCCCGTGTCTGCCCCACACAGCAGCATTATTCCACAGAAGTAACATTACATCCATTCACACGGATTGTCCTTCTCCTGTGTGTCCTTAATGTTAATCTCTTTCACATCTAAATTCAAGTTTCGTGTTAGTGCAAGTGCTTCTCCTTGCCCAACATAAATCAGCAAGGGCCCATAAGCCACTTCCAGCCTCCTGCAGATTTGTACCAGTACAAACTACACAACTGATCATTGCCAAGATATAAATGGGGTCTCTCAGGAGCTACAGACATTTTTCTTTTGATTACACACCAGAGAAGGAGCAGGGAACAAGCAGATGGGATCAAAGTCCCCTCCCTAGAAGAGAAAGTCCCGTTTTCCTTATCTTAAGCACTGTATCAGCAAGGTTCTCCCATTAATTCCCCTTCTGTTCATTGCAGTTATTTCCAGCCAAGACAAAGCACCTGGCATGTTGCTTCTGGTGATGACTGCCTGCTTCAGAAAGCAGAGGTATCTTTATTGGGGGTACTCAAATACTTCCTGGTTTACAAACATTGCTGTCTTCCTGGTTGGTGCTTTAAAGATTTGTAAGACACCTCTGGGCAACCAAAACTCTGAGCCAATGGAGATGTATTTTTCATGAGTTCCAGTGTGTTCCTGACACATATTTAACAAAACAGCCATGACCTGCTCAGAGGAGTTCTGAATTTGCCGTGCAGACAGAACTAAGTCTAAAACAAGGAGTGAAATAGTTATCAAAAATTTGTACAGCAAGTGTCTGAGCACTGACTTTATTGAGCAGATAAATATCATTATACATAAACAAATTTAGTCTGTTAGCTACTGCAGATATCCAATACAGTAATTAAATTGAGGGGCAATACACAACAATATGGGACGGGAGCAACAAAATAAATGGGTCAAGTTTTTATTGTGATCAAGACTTAAAATACCCAAATATTCTGTGGAAAAAACGTCTTGGCCCTTATTGTGCTATAGATAGTTCAGTATGAAGAAGTACAATCTTACTACATTCCTTACATAAATTCCCTTCTTTACTTATGTAATTTTGCATGCAGAAGAACTGTAAAAATGATAAGCAGTATAAACACAAAACCAAAAAAGTTGAGATAGAAAAGGGACAATTTTTTCTGTCACAGTTAAACACTGTTATCAAATGGAAGTTAAGAAATAACTGATACCAGCATGTAAGTAGTTGAAAGCATTTTTACTAGGAAGCCTGTCTTCTGCATAGACATATAGAGCTGCAATAGCATTAGTAGTGTTACCTTTCCAGCAGTATTATCTAATCCAATGTAAGCATTTGGAAGACATAAGAATGAGGAGTTTTTAATCTCTCCATTTATTCCTGATTTCATGAAACTTAATGAATTCCCTAGACCCTTAAGATGATGCAGAATATTAGATCTTGGCATGTCCTGTAGGTTTTTAACTCAAAAATCCTGAGAACTCCAAGTTCTGTTTCCAAGATTTGAAAATCGATTTCTTATCCATCCTCAGCCTTCTGTCTGCATGGCCTTGTGGCTGCAATTTGCTTTCTCTTTTTCTCTATTCCCCTTTCTACTCTTTAAATCACAAGAAATACTCCTCTCTCTTGTAAATTATGAATCTCCTCTCGTAAAATACGAATAATTAAATAGCAGTCTAAAATTAAGATCTTCAATGGAAAATAAAGAGAAAAAAAAAGATAACAAATCTGGTGTTTTACAAAATTTTCCTTAAAACAATGACTAAACTTACAGATCTCTGTAACTGTCAAAAGAAGTCAGTTGGAAACATACATGTGAAACCTTAACACATTTTGCATGACCTTGAGTTAATTTTTACCTTCCTGCTTTCAGTTAATTATGTTACACATGAGACCCCTCCTGGCACTTTGTCAACATCTGGATGCCCTTGTTATATATTTTACCCTGAAGTCTGTACATTCTTTTGGACTAAATGATTATTTCCCTGGAGAAGCTCTTACTCAGGTGAATTTTTCATCATTTCTGTCATTAATTTGTCCTTTCTCACTACAAGGAGCATTTCGTTTAACTCTTGCAAAAGTATAAGAGGAGTATTAATTGTCATTAAATATCTACAAGCAGTGCCTAAAAAATATAAGCTGTCAAAGAAATAAAAGCTACAGCTTTCTTTGTTAAGAGAGATCAGTAGATAACAACACTGAACAACATATTCCTGGGACTTACTGTACTGCCTTTTTCTCCTCAGACTTGAATTCATTCCTGTGGACTATCCTACCATTTCAACTTATGGAGAGCTAAGTCTTCCTCTGGCTTACCTAAGATCTTTATTCCACAGTAAAGTAAATTTTGCTTCCTTCTGCAATCAGAAAGCCATTTCCAAATCAAACTCTGACTTGTATGTGCATTGTCATGTTTGAAAATACGCAAAAGTTATTTTTTGACATGGGGACAGAAAAATATTCAAACAATGTGATAAATGAAGTGTAATGAAGCTACTATTTCTCCACAGAAAATATCATTTGAATTATTCACATCCGCTACCATTCAAGACATGACTTTTTAGGAGTCTGAGAGGGATATGCCAGTTTCCCTGATTGTTTAACTGTTCCAAGTTCTGACATATTTTAAGAAGTCATTTTGTAGGAAAACACCCTCAATGACTGTATTTCCTTAGACTCCACAAGAAAATTCTATTGGAGCATGCTGCAGATAGCAACATCCAGCAAAACTGGAGCTACAAAGTCAGTTTGTTCTCAACAAGTTGTCTTTATTCTTTGTCACACAGGATTGTGGAAGCCACTGTGTAAATCAAAGAGCTGATTAAGTACAGAGATTTCCAGGAAAAAAAACCTAGTTTTCAACCAGTGCTCATGTTTACACTTCATGCAATGCACCTGAAATATTTAAACAAATGAAAAGGAAAGGGAGAAAGCTCAAACATCTCACTGTGAGTGCCTGGAAAAGCACTGTGGCATGCATGTAACTTCAACTGGTAAGAGTTGATGTATTGGATTAGTGGAAACAGTTAAATTTAGAAAAGAAAGAAAGGGGGTTTTAAATGCTTTTTCAGATATTTTTAAGTCATTTCTTTCAATGTATTAAATAATTCTCAAATGTCCACTGAAGTCAAGTTTCCACTGAACTAAATCAGAGCAGTCTGTTTGTGGGTACAAAATGATCCTGCTAAATTGAACTGTGGCTTCTTGCTTGTTACAGCTGTGGTGCATCTGCAACAGGAAAAAATAGCAGCTACACTCACCAGAGGGGCAGCTGAGCTCTCATGGGCCAGCTGGCCATTTCCCAAACTCTTGGGATGTTTGTAGTTCTTTGTCTTAACAACAACATTCACTCCCTTTGTATTCCTCTTAACGACAGGAAAGTTACTCTTCATCATTACTGGAAAAATGATGCTGCTTCTAAGCAAATGTTACTGTTTCTAGAATAATCCATTGTCTGGTCTTCTCTTTTCTGCATCAGATTATACTTACACAAATTCTTATATTTAATCCTTTCATAATATGGTTTTCCCTATTAGGCTTCCAGTAGCAACTTTATGAATGCTACATTATTGGAGAGGGAGGAAGAAGCTGCTTGCTTTGCACATATGCAAAGTGGTGGACCTCTTTCTTTTGTAAATTGTGGTGGGTGTTGCAAAATAGTTTGACAGCAGCTGGCCCTGCTATTGTGATACACTGATGAGAATATTTGACCCAGGTTCCTGCCAAATAAACCCCAAAAGCTGACTATCACCTGAAAGAAATAAAATATTTTCTTATACCTGTTCTAAGTATCAGTAGCGAAATAAGGAACTTTAGTCTAAAATGAGTTTTTGAATTAAAAAGAAATATTCTTTTCTGACTTAACAGCATAAAGTGACAAGTTTTTTTGGAGTGGCTTATTAATAAACTGATTTTTTTTAAAGCAGGATTGAGCTGTACCATAAAACTACCCCTTTCATTAAATTATCTGCTCATATCAAAAGTCTTCATTGTAGTCAAATTAGGCATTCAACTCACTTTCCTTTCTATTTATATACAGTTGCAGATTGGATTTTGCTGAGTAGAAGAGACACAAGAGACATGAACAGAGAATCAGCTAACTTTCCAATATACCTGTTTGTAGGGAAGATAAATCATCTATGGATTCAAATGAATGTACAAGTGTAATTGCACTCATGCTATTCAATTGCACTTCAATAAAATAGTAAAATGTATCTGAGAAATGTTCGAATCTTGTGTGCATCACAGTGAGCGGCTGCATGTGGTACATGAGAACAATAATACTGAAACATCACAAAGCACAGCATAGGCTAGACAAGATAGCTTTCACTTGAATTTAATGAAGCAATAGTCATAATGAAAGACAAATTAAATCACAGTTTACTGAAATTACCCATTCTGAAAAGAGTATTAATGCCACAATGAGTCTCTGAGTTGCAGCTAACTGAGATGATACAGCATGCTCCACTGTTAGATACTAAAAATGGTAGAAAAAGGCTAAAGCCACTTTATACTGTCAAATGTATACCAATGGCAGAGGATAATTACTTTTATACATAGGTAGCCCGTTAACTCTCAAATGGTACAGTGCTTTATTCATAGCAAGAACAAGACTGAGGCATTGAAAAGTTACAGATCCAGAACTAAATACTCCTGTAAGTAAGCTCGTTCACCTACACGAGGACTGTTGGTGTTGAGAGCAGGAACTCTATCAGTATAATACTAGAAAAATAGATTCAAGTTACTTCACAATAATGAATTGAGTGAGAATCCTAATCAAAACAGGGCTAATATTTCCTTTCATAAGGATTATTAATATTGCATCACTAACGATGATTGTTATTCAAAATTATTTCATGCCAGCACAAAATCTTTGGATGGGGAGAAATTTTACAAGTATCCATTTTATGGTCTTATCCATACACTGCAGGGTGTGCATATAAAGATATCTGCCAATCAGTTTGTAGGAACTGTTGAAGCAATTCTGTGCCACCTCTGCCACATGTTCCTCTTTCCCTTGTTGAGTGACTATTGGTAATTAATTACAGCCTACTGTCATAAGTCTGCTTTTCCCTCTGCTCTGATCTTTTAGCATGAGCTTGTGGTTTGACATGGATTAAGCAGTTCAAATGCCACCCTACAGGAACCCTAAAAAGGCAAAGCACGGCTTCTCACGACAGACTGTGACACCACTGGAGACCCAGAGGTCACACAGATCGCTGTGGATCCACCATCTGGTATCACTTTCTCTGGTGTCCTTTCTCCATTCAGATGAGAGGATGAGGGAACTCCTTGCTTCTGCAGTAAGTTCTACAGTTTGCATCTAGCAGGAGCCCTGCCAGGGCTGGTCATCTAACTGGCACAGAAGCTCTACCAAGGTCATACAATGGCTGGGAGAGGATTTAGGATCACTTACCCTAGTCCTATTGTCATTAGCTTTCTTACACACCATGGGAGGGAACCATCACCCCTCAAACCTAGCCATGTGGCCAGATGTTACGTAATTGAATAAGAGAATAAATGTGAATACCTGATAATTTGGGGCAGCTAGGCAGGAGTCATGGGAGTAGCTGCTATACAAATCTTACAGTTTCAAGTGTTAAGACAAATCTTGAAAATTTCCATTTTCATAATGGTAAGAAGTCTGTTCCTCCATGTCTTGAGTTACTTGCTTTTGCTTCCTCCATTCCCTTCTCTGTACTTCACTATTTTGACTGGTAGCACCATACGTCTTCTTTGGACTTACAAAAGTTTCATTGTTCATCTCTGTTTCTTCAGCCAGTTCATCCTGATCAATAATGCCACATTTCTCTTCACTGAGGTTTTCGGGGTCAGCCCATTCCTGCTTCTCCCCAGAAGCAAAGATAGCATAGAATATCACACCACTGTAATGCACCAGGGCTGCAATCAGAAAGACGTTCTGCCATTCTTCACGGGTCTGAAAGAATGGTGCAGGTCTCATTAAGTTTTCAGTAATAAGAAATATTGCTCTCCAAATTATGCCATGAATTAGCAAATATTGAGAAATTACTATGATCACTGTTTGATTCCTGATGCTGAAATAGAACAACTTATGAGAACCATTGCAAAGATTTTTTTTTTATATATAACTACAGTAAATATAATAAAACTTGGGTTTCTTTGTTGGTTTTTTTTCCTCACAGTAAAGTTTCTCTCTTGCATGTGAAATGTTGGTGGAGTTGGAAATTCAGGGATTTCTCTAAAAACTACATAAATGTTATTGTAGATCAATGTTTGCTTAGAAACTCTACCATGGGGGTATGGATGCATTGCAGAGGAGTTTTCCAAGCCCTATAAGCATTGCACAGTTGTATGGAGATACTGCAGAGACTCAGGCTCAAGTGGTATTAAATAATATCTGCCTACACAGATAATTAGCTATAATAGCTGAGAATTAGGCCAAGATGGTATTTAAATAGTGCATGTTTAAGACAAACAAAAACCAGCTGCAGAGACCAGTGATGGAATGGCATCCCTAGGAATATTTAAAAAGTCTTAAATTTGTTGCATTACCTAACCCTTTTCCTAGAAAACATGTGAAATGTTACCTTATGTTTTGTCATTGCACCAACGATGAGTGGGCACACCATTCCTGACAGCGTCCCCACGCCGTTGGAGATCCCCATCAGAATGCTGGCATAACGAGGGGCTATGTCCAAGTGATTCACATTGAAGCCTACAAAAAATGAGAGAAACAGCCAGCTGTACAGCATTGCACTACCAGGCCAACAGGGCTTTCTACAGCCATTCTGGCTGAAGAAGACTGAAAAGGGTAGCAACCTCCCTACTGCACCTCTGAAGATTGTGTTGTATAGAAAATAAAGTTTAGTTTGGCCCTGTTTAAAGTGTCTGTACTTTCCATTTTCTCATACTGAAACAGTGAACTTGGCAAATATTTTTAATTAAGGAATCAATGCCTCAAATTAGTGAAATGTCTTCTATCGTTTTATTTATGTAGTAGTGCTTTTAATTCATTTCTTTCAGTGTTTCAAGTAGCAGTTTAACAACATGATAAAAAAAAAAAGAATATAAACCAGTAGGAAAAACAATTATCCTTACTGTAGTGTGTCTTCTGAGCACATATTTTATTAAGTATTTTAAAAACAAATACTAAATATCAGCTCAGATAATTATCATTCCTTAGGTAATGAAAATTAGTCATATTAACTATGGTTGATCACAAGAAGTGACAATGAATTTCAACTGTGTGGTAATAAATAAGGTAAGAAATAGACTACTGGCAAAATCCTGCAATAAAAGTTGATTGATAGAAATGGCCAGCTATGCAAGGACCTCATAACTGAGCACCAAAACTACTTCACATCGGCAGAATCCTGAAATAACTGAAGACCAGCAGTTACTTTGCTGGTCAATTTTGTTCAACAGATCCATGTTCTTGTCAGTCTTCTTGGAAGATCTTCAATCTTCTTAACAAAATCTTTTATCTTCATAACAAAAAGGGGTTTTTTCAGTGATGCTGGTACTGATGGTTCCACAAAACAGCTTGAGACTACAGAACGTGGGGGAGGACTCATGAAAGTGTTAGAAACAACTTCTGGAGAGGGGCTGGCTGTAAGATGCAACAGAGGGAGGGCTGACATAGAAAGCAGAAATTGAATGCTAGGGTTGGGGACAGGATTGCAACTGATAGCCCTTGTGCAACTATTCACTGCAGAGTAATTCTTTCTCTCCCCCTCTCTCTCTTTCTCTCTCTTTCCTTTTAGGCATACAGTTAAACAGGTTGAAAAGGTGACTGACAGTGTAAAAGTAGATCAGAAAATTAGAAAGCTGATGTAAACTGGAATCAATAAAGAGCAGGTTCTTTTCAAAGCTTCATGTCCTGTGTGCAACACGTTTCATAGATACCAAAGTAAATTAGTTCTGATATGGGAAGAAATAACGAAGACCCCATAAGTTGCCACATTAAGAGCAAACAAAATAGAAATTATGACAGTAAGAACAGAGAGGATAATAACATTATTTCTATCACGAATAGTAAAAGCAAGAGTAAGATTAATTCTTACCTGAAATTGCAAAGCCGCTAAAGCCTACTGCTAACACCAGAAAGGAAATAGCCACACCTTTTGTGTGAGAATAACCAACCACCAAAAGCAAGGTTGCTTCCATTCCAAAGCCTTCCAATGAAACACATGAGAATGAATTACATTTAAATTTTTTTTTGCCATGAAAATGCTAATAAGCACTCCCCAGAATAGCAGCTTAAAATGAGAGAAATTTTTTTTGTATCTTTTAGCTATTCTTGAACGCACTTGGGAGCTTTGTGCATTTGCAGAAATATTTGTATATTTATTGTTTGAGAATACATTCTTTTTTTCTCCTTATTCACTGCTGTATAAATGACCCAAACAGTTGGTGAAGTTAATTCACTGCATTCACTGAGCAATACAGGGAGACAATTGAGAAAGTGAGTATGTGCAAAGGGCAGAAAAATTCACAAACCCACAAACATTAGAGCAAAGAAGAAAAACACTTGCCTTTAATTTCTCATGGTTGTAGTGATACAAGATGTCCTTGGTAAATGGAACAAAAGAGTGTTTAACATACAACTGTGCTACAAACACAACAGGATATCCCTGAGCATCACAGGGAACTTCCAGTCTCTGCCATTACTGGAAATTAATATTTTCTAATATGTAACACTACAATCCTTCTGTTTTGTTTTATTTTATTGACACTATTAATATACCCTGAAAATACAATTAATTTGATCATCCTTTCTGAAGATGCATAGCCAAGTTATGTGGTATTACTGGCTGCAGGCATCTCTATTTCTAGGAGCCCATGCCATCTGTAAATAATGCAAGCCAGCAATTGGCAGTGGGCAACTTCCTGCTCCACAGGCTGCCTGGCTTGAAATATTTTCTTAAATTCAATATCAACCCTACATGTCACTGATTTTTCAGTTCAGTGACTGAATTGGAAACAAATTATTTTGTGCTGAGTTAAAATTGTCCTGTTCGTCCTTCACTTTTTACCCCCACCCTAAACCTTTCAGTCTAAACTTGTCAGTGGGTTCTGCTGGAAGTAGCAAATGGGAACATGGCCCGTTACTTCAAGAATGGGAAAGGAAAATGTTACTTTCAACACTGGGAAAGGGTCTCTCCAGCACCATGGTACAGGGTTAACTTTGTCTGTATGAGTTTGCAGGATGAGGCCTATTTGATCATACTATGCTGCTGCCCATTCAATTATGAACCAGGCTTCTTGTCTCCTCCCTTTTTTAAAGCGTGCTCATATGGATAAGGATTTATGTCATGAGGCATCAGCTCTCCACTTAATGCTTTGGATTAACCAGCTATAAATGCAATCTTGAGTAAATTGTCTCTTGTTACAATTAAACACGGGCAAAACTATGATACTTCCATTAACTGCAGCACACAATTGAAATGTCATATTTTCAGAATCCAATAGTACCTCCACAGTTCATGACCTTCCTTACAGCAGTAGTGGTTAAGATCTTCCTGCTCCGTAAGAAGTCAGCTAGTTGCCCTCCGATGGGCACAATGATTGTCATGACCATGTGAGGAACTGCTGACAAAAGGCCAACCTGCAATTAGATAATGATGCTTAACTGTCATTTCTCCTTCAAGATTTAGGGGCAAGACAACAGGAACCATAATGTTTCTTCACCTCTTTTTCCCTGTATCACTTTAACTGATTACAGCAGATGCCCAAAACTGGGTGAGGGAAGAGA
Source organism: Leptocoma aspasia (assembly GCA_013399835.1). NCBI lineage: Eukaryota > Metazoa > Chordata > Aves > Passeriformes > Nectariniidae > Leptocoma > Leptocoma aspasia. Next base: position 808,666 of record VXAX01000641.1, on the reverse strand, counting down.
TATCTCCTTGTGGCCCAGGAGGAGAAACTAGAGCACAAGTGAGAATCTCACCTTAGAAATGCCATGCAATATCCCTAGTTCTCATGGTAACTCTCTAAAGGAGTTGTACAGAAGACTGCTTATATTAAATTCTATCTCAGACATCACAAAGCCCTATCATATGTGTCCTGATACTGGAGTGCTCTATCTTGGTTTTCAACTGTGTTTATATATTTTTGTTATTCATGTTCTCAAGGACCTTCTTGCTAAGTAACAAATCAATCCCTGTAACCCGCCTCTGTGTAAGGGAAGGAAGCACCTGCACATTGCATCAGGACTGAAGACCATACAGCATAAAACCTGACATCATGATATAACTTTACAAATTATTAAATAATCATATATGTAAAAATACTGATTTTTTGTTATTCATGTGGGAATACAGCCTACAAACTGATAATCATCTTCTTTTCCTTTTCCCAGAATCCCAGAATGGTTGAGGTTGGAAAGAGCCTCCTTCTGCTCAAGCTGGATTGCCTAGAAAATGTTGCCCAGAAATGTGTCTGGACACCTTCTGAGTATCTATCTCCAAGTATGGAAATTCCACAGCCATTCTGGGGAACCTGTTCCAGTCCTCCTCATAGCAAAAAAGTGTTTCCTCATATTCAGAAGGAACCTCTCATGTTTCAGTTTGTGCCCAGGACACTACTGAAAAGAGCCTATTTTCGTCTTCTTTACACTCTCTCTTCAGATATTTGTACATATGGATGAGACCCCTGCTGAGCCTTCTCTTCTCCAGGCTAAACAGTCCCAGCTCTGTCAGCCTTTTCTCAAAGGAGAAATATTTCCGTTCCTTCATTGCACACTCTCCAGTATGTCCATGTCTCTCTTTTACTGTGGAGTGCAGAATTGGTCACAGTACTTCAGGTATGCCCTCACCAGTGCTGTGTAGAGGGGAAAGATCACCTCCTTTTACTTGGTGGCCTGTGCATGATACAGCCCAGGATACCATTAGGCTTTACTGCAAGGACACACTGCTGGCTCATGTCCAGCCTGGTGTTCAGCAGGACACCCAGGTCCTTTTCTGCTGAGATGATTTCCAGCTGGGCACATCCCAATACGTACTGGTGCATGGGCTTGTTCCTCCCCAGGTGCAGGATTTTACACTTTCCCTTTTTGGGCTCCATGAGGCTTTGCCAGCCTGCCAGGGATCCTCTGTACAGAAGCACAGTCCTGCAGTGTAGCAGCCACTGCTCCTAGTTTTGTGTCATCTGCAAACCTGCTGAGGGTACACTCTACTGTGTCAGCCAGGTCATTAATGAAGATGTCAAATAGGATCAGACTCAGTATGACCCCTGAGGCAGAGTTTTAGTGATCAGCATGTCATCTTCTAGAAGCTTTTCTTTGAAGCAGTAATTTAGTGAGAAGTTTGAGTTTACTTTCTGCGGTGTGTAACCTCTTTACATTGACAGTCAGTTTTACACTGGTTTTAAATTAGTGAGGTTCACAGAGATGCAACTCTAGCATTAATGAAAAGCAGCTCAGAATAAACAGAGGTAATTTTTTCTTAATATCCCTCTTCTTCATCTCCATGCTGTACTTGGCCATTTAGACTGTCATTGCTACCATGCCACAACCATTGCTCCTCTTGCAGAGCCTGGGCACACAGTGCTCCCAGGAGAGATAAATAATGATGTTCTTTGTTATCAGCTTTAGACTTACTTGAAAATAATTACCACATAGCAAGTATGTATGCTAAATGAAAGAGTTTTTTAAACTTTTCTAAAACTATTATTCTGTATTCCTCATTCATGCTCCAAAGAGGAAGTGTAACAATTCTGATTTTAATGAAATTGTAGTGGCACAGAATATGAATCTATAAAGAACTTGATCTTCATTGTTAATGAAAAGTCACAAAAATCAAAAAGACTATAAAAATTACCTGGTTAAATGCTAAACAGTCAACGCTAAACAAAATGTGCATTTCTATTTACTTACTTACTTAGTGGTTTTTCATGAAATATGGGGGCTTTTAATCAACTATTTCCCAAAATAACTTCTCCATTCTTTCCTTTTTCTAATAATTTGATGCTCACATACTTTTATTTTTATCAGGCCAGCAGAAGTATTTCATCCCAAATACTGGGAATAATCTACTGTAATGATTCCAGGTCTGTCTGGTTCTATTCAAACAGCTAAACCATAGCACTAAGTGCCATGTCCAGTTATTTCTTGAACATCTCCAGGTATGATGTTCACCTCCTCTCTGGGCAGACCATTCCAATATTTAACCACCCTTTCAGTGACTAAATTCTTCCTGATGTTTAACCTAAACCTCCCCTGCTACATCTCCTTGGTCACTGCTTATTCTCAGACATTTACCTTGCTTATTGCAAATCCAAAGACTTCTTCAAAGTAAGCAGGCTGACTTATAAGGAGCAAATAGAAGGTCCAGCTTCTGCAGAAGTTTGCCACAATGATTGCGTAAACTGGCATTGAAGTGAAAAATCTCTTCCAGGGAGTACTAAATTTCTAGGGGGAAAAAATCCACAAATTTGGGTAGATAGAGGCAAAACAAAGAACCAGTATCTTTTATTATCAAGCCTATTAGGTACATTGCATACAAATTACATCGCAGATCACTTAAAATACAAGTGAAATATACCTCTTGAATTACTGGTAAAAAAGAGATAGAGAAATTTTCTTAGAACAGTTAGGATTTTTAAGGTGGACACTGCACTACTATTGCCCTGCTTACTAAAATTATGAGGCCTTCTGGAATCCTGATATTGGGATAACAGGATCAATAGAAGAATCAAAGAAAACTAGAGAAAACCTTCTGTTATTCCCCACTTTTTGGCATGACGCAGTTTGAGACATTCTGTTGAAAGGAGTAGGAAAAAAGGGTTGTCCAAGCTAAGACGCATGCAGTAGCACAGCAACAAGCAGCTACCTACTTCAACCTGATTGGTTTAATTTGGAAAAAAAGGGCCTGTGGTACAGAATTTAATTTCTGTAACTTGCTTTTTTTGGCATTTTCAATTAGTGTTATGCTCCAATACTCCATACAGCAGGAAACATACTTCAGAGACCTATTGATTTTTACTAGAATTCCAAGCAGAAGCTGAAATCTGTAGCTATGGCAATACACATTGATATTCTCCTTTTTTTGTAAAAAAATGTTAATTGTGCTCTACAGGTCACCGTGTGCCTGCGGTTGTGCACGCCCACCCATGAAGTTGGTACCGGTTTCCTCTGCAGTAAAACCATCATACTGCAGGGAAAATCCATGACCAGGAACAAGTGTGTGTGTGTGTGTGTGTGTGTGTGTGTGTGTGTGTGCGTGTGTGTGTCTCCAGCCAAGACTTGATCAGCCAAATTTCAGATGCATGCCCAAAAAGACAGTCTGGTATTTTACACTCCTAGCAAGGTTTTTACCCAAAACATGTAGAGGAAAAAAATGGAGTTACTTTGTTCCAGAATGTTCAAAATTGAAAGCTAAGAATAAACAGTTTATCAAGAAATGCCTTTGTTTTTCACTACTGGCAAAAAAAGTTGCCTAAGAGAATGGAGGGGCGTTTGGTGGGAAATAGGTTTTAACTCAAAGTTTCCAGGATCTTCTCAGAGAGGGGATGAGAAGTCTCAAAGGACCTGAGCTGCTGTGAGAGTGAGCAGGGCAGAAACCCTGTCCTTAAGCTATTAGATTTGCAATCATCCTTAACAGGAGTTCAAAAGGCAGCTGGATAAATTAACATCTGCAGTCAGATTCTTATTTAGCTAAATCCATGAATATTTTTTAGAACAAGCATGACAGTTACTCAAGAGCAGGAGAGCAGAATGTGGGGTTCCCCCTCCCAACTCATCACTTCCCTCCCTAGATCAGAGAAGCTCCATAAGCCAAGAGCTTAAACAGCATTACTGTGTTTTCCTGTACTCATCCAGGCCAGCTGCAAGAGTCTGATTCTGTAATTTTCTTGAAAGGAAAAGCCCCTAGTTCAGCTAGCAGTATCCATCCAGTATGCTCATCTTCTGCAAAGTGCTCATAAATGGCAACAAGGAAAGCCTTTTTTTTACTTACACTTGCATTAGCTAGGCTGGCTCCTTCTCCTATACTTGTTTCTATATATATCCTTTCTTCAGTGGTGATTGTTGGATGTGCAGCAGGGCTCTCATAGGCGTGAAGCAGCCAAAACACGTACCAAACAATCCCAAACATTCCTGAAGAGGCAGGAAAAGCAACTTGGTTTTCAAAGCCAATAAAGCTAAACTTCAGTATCTGCAAGCCTTGAAGTTTGTTTCAAGTGCCAGTTAAATGAAACCTGCAAAGAAATTATGCCCAGGGAAGTAACAAACTATGGCAACTAACTCTATGCCTGCTTGCAAAGCATTTGAGGATTTTGTCACTTTTATTACATTGTGCATGGGGCAAAGAAAAGGCAGGAAGAAAGCTTTCTGTAGAACCTAGGGAAAAAAAAAAAGGCAGACAGGCCATAATGTGGTGGCAATCTGCATGAAGGGACTTCACCATAAGATGGCAATGGCAAATCTTGTGCTGTGTCCTGTATTTCTGGGGAAGACAGAGAAAACCCACTTTAACTGGGCTGCTGATGTGCAAAGCTGGTTGCAGCCACCTCTGCCATACACTGTGAGGGGAAGAATGAGGCACCACAGATCAGCCACGCCATACCCATGGGACCACTTTGTAAACGTGGCACTGCTTTATTAAAGATGGGCAGCATGGGGAAGATTTATCAGGACAGAAGTTTTCAGGTTGATTTGGCTCCCCGTCAGCAGCATTTGCTGTAACTTTTGCTAATTAGTGTGCGCTCTGGGGCAGGTCCCACACAAGTGTTTGTGCTACAGAGGAACCTTTGCAACCACATCCAGTCCTGTCACTGGGTGACCATGGGCTACAGCCTGGTCATTCCAATTTTACAACCTTTTCTGACAGATGATTATGAAATGAAAGCTCTCAGAATCTGCAATAAGTAGGGAATAAACTGGAGCACCCATTTGCAACCTCTTAATTCATCAAAACAACTTTGATCCATCCTTGTCAGATAGGTTTTAGTAAACCACCGGCAATACTGATCTAGTGGCAGATGTCCTTCACGTTAGGCAACTCACCGTAAATATAAAAGACCGATGACCATCCTATATACTGTACCAGCACACCTGCCAGGGGCATGGCCACCACTGCACCTGCATAAGACCCTGAAGAGAAAACAGATTAGTAAAACATGTCAGCTGTGGTAGGTGTATCCAGTTTTCAGAGCAGATGATCCAGACAGGTGCTCATGAGAGCAGAACTGGAGGGGTGTGTTTGACTGATTTGTTATGAACATGGAGAATGGGATGGAAGCTGCAAAATTTTGACTCGGGTGGCAGGAAGCACGGACCCCTCATGGGTCACCAGTCTCATTTTGCAGAGTTGTGCCCTGTAGGGAAATAGGATTTGCAAATCCAAGACTGATGACAGACGACTACAGAGGCATAAGCTATACGTGTGCTCTTGAGTGGGAAATCCACCCACCAGCCTAAAGTACTGAAGTCCTTTTCAAATAATTTTGAAGTGTGCTTGTTTAGGAGCATCCATTGAGTATGTATAGTAAATGGAATCCCTAAGGATGATGCAAATAAAAAAATACAATGTAATTTCTCTCATGTGAATCTCTAGACCCATTTTAGTTTATTGTGAGAGCCATTTTGAGCATTGGCTTTAAATGATAAAATGATGGCATATTAAACAGAAAAGGACTCACAAGTTCCTAAGCTTAGGGTACAAGCTGATTGTAGCAAAGGGCAGAGGGTTTGTGCATCTCCTTCAAATAGCAAAATGAATAAAATAAATCTAATAAGGATACGTGCTTACATAAACCATATAAGCTCATCAACTCACCACAGAATGAAGTGGTAGCCAACCTGCTTCTCTCCAGCGGTGGGGCCCACTTACTCCACATCCCATGGCAGGCTGGGTACGTGACGCCCTGGCAGACATTTCACACATCGCATGATTTGCTTTCACTGCATTCCATTTGAAGCAGTTGCTGATACTATCCCTACTGCCTAGCTGTTTGTCACCATGGAATGATATAGGAAGGGTTAGATAAGTCTGGAAGAACTCGATTGTTTGAGTATGAAGATGTCAAACTAATCTGAATTACCTATTACTTGAATAGTAATGTGTTCTGAGGTAAAAACACTGTTTAGTGTATATCGTCGTGGTCCATGCATTGAAGAAAAGACCCTTGACGACAATTTTAGAAGGCTAATATGATTTATTAAAATGACTCCATAATTCTAGTATTTTTCTATATCTGCTTAGCAGAGAGCATTCTATGCTCCTGCTGCTGCTTCGTCCAGGGAATGTGTCTGCGAATAGTTTATAATATCAGAAAGATAAAGTAATTTCAGTTTTGTCTTCTCATAGGTAGGAGGAGGCTAACTAATTCTATGTCTTTGAAGAACAGACACAGATATTTTGTTTACAGAAAGCTTATACAGAGTAAAAGACAGCAAAAGGATGTTCTCCCATGGGAAAATGATCAGAAGGCTTACACACAGAGAAACTTATAATATGTTCATAGCAACAAGTGTATGCAGCTGATGGCACAAGAAAACTAAAATAACTCAAATTGCAGCACCAGAAACATACGTTTTTCTTTAAGTAGACTTAGAAATATAAATCAGTAGAATTAAAAAATTATCTCAAAATGTGTAGCAAGTAAAACCATATATTGATCAGAAACTGATTGAAAAAGAGCTTACAACTTCTAGAAACAAATCTCAAAATCAAACTCTCTTTGAAAGGACCAAAATGATGTGTGCTCCTACCTCCACCAAACCTTGAAGAATCCTTACAAACATCACACAGCCGTAATGCACTCTTGCTGCAGAAGGGATGATCATGTTCAGTGTAGATGTTAGAAAGATAGCTGCCCCAAATACCCTATGGAGAAAAGTAGCATGAAAGGGAATGCAATTATTATCTATTCTTCAGAAGTTTTCATGTTCCACTACAAAATATTTATAAACTTATTTTAAAATATTTTGTTAGGACTTTTTTAATGAGTATTTAAATTGTTTGCATTTCAGTCTCTGAAAACCTATTCACAGGAAATATATGTGACTTCATTTTCATGTCTGGTCTTATTAACAGTAGAATTAATGATTGTGTTGTAGCATGAAAAATTCACAGTCAGAGAACAACGCTGTTTTATCTAAATTCTCTACACCTATTGACAAAAGCAACAGCCCATGCCTAGACAGCTCATTATCAGAGTGACAAGAAAGCACTAAACAGATGAGCACAAAAGCAAAGAAGCTGAGTAGCCTGGCAGAGAGAAGTGACAAAGGAACTGATTTATATAGAAAACAGTCTGAAAATGTGAATTGGAATACAAAGCCCACAGTCATATCTTGACATTTAGGAGACTGCTTTAAAAGCCAAGTAAACATTTAACTGAGAATTAAGTATTACTTATCTCTCTGTTGTGATCCCTGAAGAAAAGATTTTGCCTTTTGCTTTCTTACCACTAATAGAAATATCAGGTCTGTTATCATAACACTATTGACTCAGGAACTACAGCAAACCCTGTGAATTAATAACCATGTGAAAGAAGAAACTGTAACAAAGAGAACATGTTTAATTATCCAAACAGCTATCTCTAAAGACTGAGTTTCCAATCTCTGCTACTTCTTTTAATGCCAACTCTTAATATGCCTAGGTTGTAAATGCATCATTTATACTGAGTTAGAACCAATCACTCTTCTGCTACTGTTTAAAGCATTGAGTATTGTTTCCACAGGGGCAGCATCTTTTCATCAGATCACTGCCATTTATCCCAAAGAAGTTGGTCTCACTTTGACAAGAAATATTCCAGGTCTTTTCAATTCATTCACATATTCTTCTGTCCTCCCTACCACGATCCCCGGGCAGCTGTCACTTTTGGATCAAAACAGACATCTTCAGCTACAGACTCCTCTGCCCAGCAGGGTGCTCTTACTGAAAACTGATATCAAGAGGTGCCTCATGTTTCATGCATCCACCAAGCAATGCTGAAATCACATTTAGATGCATGTTTGAGGATAAGCAACAAGTTAAAGGGACGGCGTCAGTAAATGGTTGATGAACTTTTTGGTGGAATGCAGATCTACATCAATTTGGATGAATGTATTGAGTAAATTACGTAGCGTTAGAAGGCTTTAGTGCAAACCCATAAAGCACTCAATATTTTCAGCCATTATGAGATCAATTTGAATCCCACACTATTACAGATAATTATGTGCACTAGAGAAGCACCTGGGGGGGGTCATCCGTACATATGCTCAAGGTTGCACAGTTTAAACAAGTTGCAAAGGAGTCTTTGCCTAAATCTGTAAGGTCAGTAATAGCATAGAATCTCATTTCCAGAATGCAGCTGGGACAAAAGGAAGTTTTTCCTCTTTATAGGGCTGGTGGGTTCATTGGCCACAGAACCCCTGTTTTCCTGCCCTTAGCAAGTGTCTTAGCAAATAAGCCCTCCAAAACTGAAACTTGGCACTACTGGTGAACCTATCTAAGCTGAAATTGGTTGGGTAAACAAGGAATAAAGGAAAAACGTGGACTTAGTGAATCCTATTACTGCAAATAGAAATTCTCTTTGCTCAGCTCAGCTCTTGAGCTACTTTTGTTCCTCAGCAAATTCTACTCCTAAACCAAATTATGACAGGCAAATCCATAATGTAGTGATGTTGTAGTACAGCATTAGATTCAGTTGGAAACTCTCACGGGGATAAATGCAGAGCTTTCTGTGCTTGTGCACAGCCTGTACTTAAGGAAACACTCTGCTGACAGAACACATCAAGTTACAGTGTAAACATGGTTATTTTACTGTTTGCAAGTAAATTAAGGAAACAAAAGCTAAACTAATAATACGCTGAATTATTCAGCCAACAGTGTGCACATCTGTGTTTTGGAGCCCTTCTGCTGCAAAAGCTGGTGGCAAGACTAGAAAGGCTGGAGAAGTGATTAAGCTTAGCTAATTTGACTGGCCTACTCGGCAGATGGAAAAATATTCTGCCTAGGCACTGTTACGTGGTAGAGAAATTAATAATAGAGGATGAGAACAGTGCTGAAGAAGCAGTGCAAACCAAACTCTGAGTAGCTTTTGGTTATGGACAGATGAGAGTGGGACTGAACAGTCTGGGCAATTCTACGGGATGACTCTGTTCTGGAGAAATTTCCACAAGCGCATATGGGTGGGAAGAACATCCAGGCAGTCTTGTAACCCTATAGCTCTTTGAAGAGAGAATGAAGAAAGCCAAGTACTTTGATTTGGGGCAAAGTACAACATATAACTGGTCCTAAGAACTTTTCCAATTCTGACACTATTTGTAGATAAGCCACATCTTGTTTGCAGAGAATGAAGTTAGTACCAGCCATCCTTTTTTATTTTAATCTGTAGATCCCAAATACCCTTAATATGCACATCTCATTCACAATCAGCTGCCTTCAAACAACCTCCCTCTCTCTTGTGATCATGTTTAAAGTTCTGAAGACCTCTTGAAGTAAAGCCCAAAACCAAAGCTAACATTGACAAAATTAGCTCATTTTCTTACTCACATTTTCAAAAGCAGTTGAATTTAAAGAAAAAAATAATAAAAATTGGCTTACAAACACACTGATCATAAAAAAAAATCTTTAAAGATTCTCAGACTTCACCAAGCAGAAATCAGGAGGCTCTATCAGAAGTTTAATGCAATCTTAATTACAGTCAGTACTGTATTCAGCCATGGCAAGGATATTTGTGTGCACCAGGATTGATTGTGAATTCAGATCATGAATACTTCTGTATTTCCTTTACACCCAGCTTCAGTCCACAGGGAATTTTTAAAGGAGGAAGACCAAACACTGCTGGAAAACTATGGTTTGGTATTGAGCTAAAAAGCACTAAGGCAACTTCTTAAAGACAAATGCTCCAACCATTGTTGGAAGCATTAGGTGTGATTTTCCTTGAACTCTCCAAGAAGCATTATTGTAGAGAGAAGAAATGTGTAAATATTTGAGATGAACAAGTTAAATTGAAAGAATCACCAATAGATCCATAACGGAAGTCTTGTCCTCTGAAATAATTTTTTATTACAGACATAAATACTGAATGTTCATCTTTACATGTGCATTTCTGAAACACATTAATTAGCTATTTTAGTAATTCTCATTTACACATTTACACAACTGTTAAACAGTTGTCAGGTTCTAAAGCTTAATTCGTTTGCTTGTTGTTTTCTTACCTGTTAGCAGCCAATTTGTTTGAGATGAACCCTCCTGGAATTTGTGTCACAATGTAACCCCAGAAAAAAGAGCCATGAATGAGTCCTACAGTCTCTGGATCCCAGTTGAATTGGGCTGTCTGTAAAGGGAATGGGACACACACTGCAATATAAAGCATACTCATTGTAAGGTAACTATTGCGTAGAAGTCAGGCAGAAGCCACCCTGTGCTCAAAGTCAAGCCTCTTTACACTGGCTGCTCACATTGCTGAGCTTGAAAGCCCCCAGTCAAGGCTAAAGGATGTTCAATTCCTCTGTGAGATTACTGCTTTTTCTCTTGGGGGGGGAAAGGTTTCAGCCACAAAGTTGAAGGTCCAGCCAAGCTAATGCTGGACCTTCAACTTTGCCACTTGCCACTGCTGCCCCCTGGGGTCCTTAAACTTGAAGCCTTTGCTTTCAAGACTGCTCAGAGTTATGAGAAGCACCTGGTGCCTTTCAATGGACATATCCATTTTCCCAAGACTGTCAAGGTTGCTTAAGTCCTTTGAGTTGATCTGCTTCCTGGTCAGATTTGTTCATGGTTCTCCCAGTCAGGGCTGAACTCTGATCATCTGCTGTCAGCATTAAATGGCATGGGAGCAGAAAAGAGTTGGGGGAGAGGAGACAAAGCAATCTGAAAATAAAACCAGGTAACACCAGCCAGTGACTAGTTTATCTTTTGTTAGAAGTGAAGCCACTCATAGGGCTGGATTTGGATACAGGACAGCCATAGGCTGGTCATAGGTGACTCCTAGCCAAAAACGCCTGCAGCCAAGAGAAATGCTTTTACCATATACCTCATCCTTGAATACCAAGCAGTTTCAGTCTTCTTGAGGTTCTTCCTGAACAAGAATTTTTCTGTTTTCTGATGCCATTTTTCGACATACCTTGTTCAGAAGAGGGATAGTCAATACCCAGGGCAAAACATTGAGAAAATAAAGCAAAGAGAGGGTGCCCTTTCTGCCCTCCATTCTGGGCCTGAATCAGTATAAACACTATTGCAAGGTCAATGTTAACTTTTTCTCTGTGAACTCTCAGCTCTGAAGAACTCTTTTGGAGCAATAAGAAACCACGATGTTGTGCTTTATGATTGTTTCCATGCTACCCACAGATCTGGGAAAGGTGGTTAAGCATTCTGTGAGGAAGCAACACAGATATCTTTCAAATTCAAAATTAAAACTGTTGCTAAAATACCACAGAGAACTGGCAACTGTAGTGATAAGCCTTAACTTCTCTTTTTTTCTATATTACTTTCTGCACGTTAAAAGAAAAACAGTTTCTCCCACTACACTGATTTTTTTGCTCACAAAGAAGCAAGCTGAAAAACAGCTCATTGTTTGACCTACAGCGAGATGGAATTAATCAGCCAGACATGTTTACAGAAAGCTAAAGGGTTTCCCTCCCCATCAATATGCATTTTTATGCGTCCCACTTTCCTGTGCTGAAGCACTTCTGTTTAAACACCTAACTTCCTACTAGCGATTTCCAGCTGAGTTTCTAGGTAGTGTTAATTTATGAAGGCAGAAATGCCATAAAATATGGAAGAAGGCTCCTCCTGATTCAGGAGGTGCTCATGCCCAAACACTATTTTAGAGTTTAGGTTTGTGGAAGGAATTTACTCCCATTTTCTGAAGTTACCTCTTCTGAGCTTCCCAACCTATGCAGGCACATACTTTCTCTTGCTTAAGTACAGAACCTGGAAGTCCCAACAGGACCATGGGGAGCAGGGATTAGATTGAATAAATACAAATTAAGCAGGAAGTCTAAGCATGGCTCCTATGGTCATGAGTCATGCAGACAGACATACTTTTAACATTGAAAATTTATGATAGACATTTTCTGCCCTATTCTTTGCCAAAAGTTAAAATATGTAGGAGAAAAGCTGATGAATATTTGCACAGCATTTCATTCAGGAGTCAAGATTCCTGTGAATTTGTCAGGACAAAAACATTCAAAAGATATCCAAAAATAAGTCAACAACTAGAGCAAATGTAGAGATTCAAGTTCATAAAATCCATGAAGAGACACTTGACATCACAGCCAAATACCGAGGGAGGATGGGCAACACTAAGGTATGGATTGAACCTTCTGGGGTGCATTGATAAAGCTGTATAGGATCTGCTGTGGACCACACGCCATCCACTGCAAATTTGAAAATGTCTTGGCACCTAGCTCTTAAGAGCTCTAGACAACAAACCACATTGTCAAAAACCTGATGCCTTATTGCCAGTGACTGCTTTAAGATCTTGAAAACTATCCACTGATATGAATGCAGTGGCCGCAGCCCTACATAAAATAATTGATAATTTCTTCTGCAGCAGCATCAGAGAGCACATTTCCCTGAGAGAATAAAAAGCAAAAGCTTCTGCCATACAGCAAAATCTGTCTACAACTGACAGATCAGGAACCTAGGAGACATGCAAACCAATTCAGTTCTCATTTCTGGTACTTATATCCTCTCTATGACCCTGCAAATCCTCAGATCTTGAAGATTTTTAACGTGACTTCATCACATAAACAGGAATTAAGTGCCTGCACATCTACGTGCATCAAGACTGATGTTTCTCTCTCCTTCTGTTTTTTTAATCTGTGCATACACAGGACTTTGCTATGTGGCATTTGGGTGATTTCACAATGGGATTTTGCTCAGAGGAGCGAAAGGAGAATTTTTTCTCACCCGCAGCTCTGGCTTTCCATCGACATAGACAGTGTTGTTGTTGACCATCTCCACGATGGCCACGCCCAGGTTGCACCTGATGCCGAAGGAGATGCAGAAGCCCAGGCCGCTCATGATGGCGATGATGTAGCGCTTGGGCAGGCCGCAGCAGTAGCACTCGCACAGCACGGGCCGGCGGCTGCTCGCTGCCACGGGCCGCCCCTCCGCTGTCAGCTCTAGGGGCTCCTCCTCCACGTTGGTGCCATCGATCTTCCTAAACAGATGGAGAAAGGAAAAATGAAGGTGCCCTGTCATCTCAGTAAAATTTGCTGAAATGTGGGTGGACAGTTCCATGCTGCGGTCACCCGCTAACTCCTGTTGCGAGGTGCTTGTCTCCTGGTAGTTGTGAGGTGAGGTAATGCTGGACAGGCTGTGAAAGGTTAGCAGAGACTACACTTTTTCCCGAATGACTTCTGAAGTTTGCACATCTGACCCACCAAGCCAGACAGCCAGCTGCAAAAATGTTCACAGGGTATTCATGAGCATAACTATGAGATCTAACTGGAGGTCTGTTATGATATATTCCATTGATTCTTAGGAAAATTCATATTTATTCTTAGGAATGAATTCTTAGGAATGATTAGAAATCTTAGGAATTATTAGGAATGAAATTCTTAGGAATGATTCTTAGGAAAATTCAAATTAACCATAACTTCTAACTAGATCTACTAAGCACAGCTGCCAGTAGGTTTCAAGAAAAAGGGCAAATACAACACAAAGCATGGTTTCACTCAGCCCCAAACTTCCTGGGATTTGTTTTCTACTGTGAGACAAAAATCAGGGCTGTACAGCAGAGGAGAAACGTCTCTGGCATCAGATCCCCTATTAAAGACGCAAAAGAGACAGGCTCAGACTTTCTCTTCCTGGAGGCATTTGAAGTCACCTGTTCTCTGAAATATCCTGCCACTACAAGGACTCCATTTGTCCCAAAGTGAACCCCTGCAACTCCTATTGTGGAACGTGTTCCTCTTTGTGTAAAACGCTTACTATGAAACGAGATCTGAAGGCAGACAGGGGCTTTCTGGGCAGTAGTTTCACCATTCCTCAGCAGCAGAGGCCAAAAGGGCTTTTCCTGGGATCAAATTTGGTATGCAGTGCAGTTGGGGAGAACTGGGAGGGAAGGTGCCAGGAATGGGGCCTGAATGGGAGCAAATGCCACCCAGTCATATCAGCCTGTGAGAGGTTGCCCATCAGCTACCAACTAACACAGGAGTGCAGCTCCTCAGGCTTTGCATATTCAGCCTTTCCTTTTCCTACAGACAATCTAGCTGAGATATTCATATTAAACAAAATGGCACTTCCATGCAATCTGGAATTGCATGACAGTGCAATTAAAATTTAATTTGGTCTCTTAATCTGATTAGGGCTATTAACATCATGCTGCAGGAGCAGGCAACTTTTGTGGTAGGAAAGGTGAGGTAAGAGAGAACTAGACACACCCACCAGACCAGAGCTAAGTAGTTCCTTTTCTAACATTGCCTTTCTAGGCCTATTTTAAAATGCAGATTATGGTGTTTCTGACATGTTGAAACACTTAAGGACATGGCTAGCTGTGAATACATGACTAAACCACTGAACACTAACCATGAGCTTAAGGTTAAGCCTTTACTAAAAGAGACCTTAATCAGCAGCCTTTCAGTTTTGGCATCACTCTGAAGCACTGAGTTCATTATCCAGCTCTTTTTGTGCCTGCCATGGAGTACTGTGAAAATATGAACAGCTAATTAATCTAAAGGAAGCCCAGCTTGCCATGTAAAATGATGAAATTATTTCATTCACTCTTTTCTGATAAGGAATAACTTATTTCCTTCTTTCACACATCTGGCTGAGTGTATTTGAAATCTAATGTATATATTTGATACGTACTTGAAACATCAGTTTTCAGTATGAAAATCAACTGTTAACAAATGCTGACAGAGCATACATGGATGGGCTACATCTCACTGGGTTGGGTTTTTTGGGACAGTGTTGGTTTAATCACAGCTTTTCCCAGTTGCTTTAAGTCTAATATACTACCCAAAATCTAACAGATAATACTGTACACTAGACAGTTTGCAGATATAGGTGGTAAGCATGGCTTCTTGTGCACTTAAATATATTATTCCACTATAAAGTTCCACTTTAAAATCTCACCATTTTTAGGCTCTAGAGCTAACTGGAGCATCATTTACTATATTACTCCTTTTTACATCACAATATAAACCCATTATTTCAGCCACAGTCTTAGCATAAAGAAAATAAGCATGCTACAGTCCATCAGCTCACGTTTTCAACAAACACTAAAATCACAGTGTTTTGGGCCAGAAGGGAACTCCTGGGATTAATTTATTTAATTTCTTTCTCAAACCAGTGCTCACTGCAAAGTTAGATCCTCAGCTCATTGTCAGACTGGAGCAAAGACTTTCTATTCAAGCAAGGTAACACAGAAAATATGATCCTACTGTGGTGTTATTGGGGGTGATTCTCCTGCAGGGAAACAGCATTTGTTAGTGAAATGGGAGTACAGAGACTAATTCAGTCAGGCACTTTAAAAAGAAGACACCGTATATTCCATGCTCTATGTGTTAATAGCAGTAAGTGTAAACAGAATGAGACACCAAAAATAAAGACCTCAGGAAGTGAAAAAACAATTGAATAATTATTTTTCAGAACTGTTGTCATCTCCAAAGTGTTATTAACAAGCCAAAATAAATAATTTGTCTTCCTTTATCAGAATATAAGATATTGATGGAATTAAATCAACTAACAATTTTCCACATATTACCAGGTTCTGTTTATAAAAGAGACATTAGACTTCAGTGGGTGCATTATTTTGGGCAGCTGGCAAAGATTAGACACTTCATGCAAAGCCAAAACATCTGGACGTTTTCAGCTGGCTGTCAATTAAGATAGGCATGAAAACATCCTTCTGCTCCAAAATCAGTGCTAAAAGTGGTGACTTAGGACTAGAACCATGGACCAATATTGTCTCTGCAGAGAAATTAATTATTTTGCTATTGTATTTGACTAAGTAAAAGATGCAAGTTGAGGACTGATCCATCACCCCAAATCCACACAGTTTATTTCCTACCCCCAGAGATTAATTTCAATGCCTGTATACAAGGTTTGTTTTGAATAAAACTATTTTTCAGTAGCAGTCCAAACACATAGGTATTAGAGCACTGCAGACATTCACACAGCCAGGGTCTGCACTGGATTTTTGGTTTTATTTTATTGAACAGGTACATAATGAAGATATGGCAACGCCATGAGATGATGAGAAATTTACCTTCCAATTGATCCATGTATTTTTGTAGTGTCAGTGAAAATTTTACTAGTTGTAGACCAGTTACTTAGACGAAAACAGCCTCAGGGCCATTGCTCTCCTCTAATTATCAGCCTCATGCAGGAGATGCAGGTGTGCATTTTCCTGCACAGGAAATGCTCACTCCTTAGATCTGTTTTTTCCTTTTTTCAGCAAATGTACAACACTTGGCAAGTAAGAAGAGCTTAGTTATTTGAATCTGCATCCATATTCTGCGCTCAAATGCCATAATAATTTCATGCAAAATTTCTCTTTTTTATTGAATGCCTACTCTGGCATATACAGAAAGCATGAAAGAAATTTTAAAAATCCCTATCAGTAATAAATAAAATTCCTAGAGCATATATACATTCAGCACTCTGAATGTATATATGTATTTAAGGGGGTTTTAGCAGAGGAATTAGTTCTAATTTACCATTCTTTAAATGGTAAATTAGGTGTACTAGAATTTAATTTCATTTTATTAAAAATTCATTGATTCTACAGTAACAGGCAAATGTTAATGTGTTGTGTTAAAACACATTCTAGAATGGATTTCAACAGATGTGGCAGTCTTTCACAGGCAGCTGGAGCACAATCATACACAATGTTCAAACCTCACACCTACAAATCCAATAACTACAATGATCCCTGCCTAACTTCAGAAACCTATATGGTAATGCAGATACAATATCCTAAGATCTTATTAATTCTTCAGGAATCTGTCCAGGTGATAATTTTCCATAATAAATCCCGTGTTTGTTGCATTGGTACCAAATCCCAGCACAAATATCCAAACTCTCTCAAGTTACTCAGGGCATGGGACCTCTCTTGCTGGTTTCTGCACGGTATTTACATGAAACCCACAGCAGGTCTCAGCCTGCATGTCGCAGGTGCTGCACTCCTGGGCTGCAGGGCAGTCTCTCCTCAGCGCAGTGGCAGTGCACTGGAGGGATGTTCGCCCCTGGGCTGCTGCAGTGCAGTGCTGCACGAGTGCACTGCGCCCTTGCACTGCCACAAAGGCACGACTCATACTGCAGCTGGGGCTGGATACATGCTGTGCTCCCAGCACTGCACAGTCTGGGAAGCACTAAGCTCTCCCTGCTTGTGAGCAAAGGGAAAATCTGAGAGGAACAACTCCATGATCCAGCACAGGCAGAGGAGCCCTGTCCAATGCAAGCGTCTATCACCCACCTTCTAGATGCAGTCTTCAGCCATTTAGGCTAATTCACCAAGGGACATCTACAGCAGCCAGAACTGCACCTGCCAGGGCTACAGTTCATACAGTAGCCGTGTGCATGGCTCATATGTCTTTTTACATTAAAAGTGACAATATTGGGCTGTAAACCCACTTAGACGCTTCCCACTACATCAGGAAGCTCACAGCTGCCGTTAGCTGTTCCAGGACTCCTGAAATCCTTAGAGTAGGCAGAGCCTAAGATCTCACTTCAGTATTTGACTTTTTCCTTGGCTGCAGTAAGTTCACAGAAGGACCAAAGTGTTTGTGTCTGTCAAGAAGATCTGCATGAAATCTTTTCTGAGAAACATGATGGTGACAGAGCCACAACTCTGACATTCATTCACCCAAGCCTTGAATTCTCCGATTTTTTTTACTGCCCCACTGTATAAAATTAATCAAGAAAAAATATTTTTTCATTAAAAAAATTTATACAAAGCATTTACAACATTTTCTAAAACATCTTCTAAGATCTCACAAATTAAATAGCTGCTAACAGCCTAAATAAAGGATGGCTCTTAGGTCTCTCAGTTCAGTCCCTCCTGCCTCCCTTCCAGGATCCAGACACCCTAAAGTCACCTCCTGTGAGCAGACTCTTATTTTGCAGCACCCACCAAATGAGCTGTGAGGAGGCAGTAAGCTGCTTTATGCTGCTTGTGCTTTAGCACTTGAGCTGGACTGTGGATAATTGCCATGGAGCAACTGCTCCCACCAGGCATCCCCTTCTGGGTCTGCTCTCTTGTTTGCAAGACAGAAGAAATGTGGCAGGAAGGCATAGGCCAGTCATATTTACCAAAGCTAAAACCTATTTTTCTACGCACTTTGCCAGTTTTGACATCAACACACCACAGTCAGTGAAATCACACCTGGAGGTCTAATCAAGGATGTGCATTATAATAATTCATCAAGTTATGATGAATGCTAGAAGAGAAACCAAATTATTTTCTGATTTTCACCACATTAAAGACAATTGGATTGGATGAAGAGCAAAGTCAAGGCTGCAGCTGGCATATAGGTATATGTACCACCATATAAAACCACAAGTGTATGCTCTCATTTGTAGACTAAGCTGTAGAGAATGAAGTTCATATTAAAAACACGTGTGTTTCATTCATTTATGGAAACTTTCAAATATGACTGCATACTTCCTACAAGACTGCTCAAGTTGCAGCAATTCTTGTTTAGCTCTGACTGCAGACATAGTAAAAAGATTTTATGGTTTGGATTATTTCCTCTGCTGATTGGTACATCTAAGGAAGGCTCTGAGATACCTACGTTTAAAACAGAAAATAATTAAGTTCAGCAAACTTTCTTGCATCTCTAGTGATATTTGGGTTAATTTGATTCAGGAGCAGTGTTGCTGAAGTTGGCTGCCTGCACTATCAATTGTGTAGGAACCAGCATGACATCTTTAATACATGGCTACAAGAGGAGAGCAATCTGGATAATCTAAAGTGAGCCCAGTATACTGCCACATCACGTACTCACTAGATACAAACCTTACAGGAACTTGGTCAAATTGGCCAGCAGAGCCCACAGCAAAGAGAATTTATCATTGAATAAATTACTTGAATTAATATTTTAAAAGATAAACAGATTTCCTGGAATTACTGTATTGTAAAAGTTAAAAAAAAGCAAAACACCAAGCTTCATCTGTAACAATGTAAATTTTAAAAAGTTAAGTAGAAACTGTGTAGAACAAAGATACTCTGTTCACATGATAAAGAAATAGAATAACTGCAGTAAGGTATGTGTGAATTCTTACACATTTTCTTGTGATCAAAGGCTTGTTTAAATATACCAAGAACTACTTTTTGACTCAAAATAGAATTCCCAATAGAAGGCAAAGGCGTGGATATGAAAGCAAATACAACTCAGTCATGAGAAACACCTTCAGTTAAAATGTTGACCTGATCCACACAACGATATAAAACACAACATCAAGCATGGAAGAAATGCCACTAACCCCTCTGGCTCTCATCTATGGATTACAGGAATAAGTGTTTTCAGCAGCCATTACTAACAGAAATAATCTTCTATTTAAATGAGAAATATCTTTCCCTTTATGAAACTGGTCATTTGTTACATCAGATTTTCATTTCTCTAAAAATAAAATCCTCCATTTCTTGGTTCATTAAACTATCAGGTTAAGATGAAAATCTTTAATCTTTTTTCTGCTTTTGATAGCAAACAGCTGCTTCTCCTTATTCTCTCTCTAATTTGCTAGTGTCAGTAAACACACACACACATCTCTATTCAATACATTTTCTCTTACTGATTTGGAACAAGTTTTTAAAAACTCCAACTTATAATTTAGAAACATTAAGTCTAATTTCAAGAGCGGCATCATTGGGAGTATTAACTCCCATTAAATTATTGCTTTTTCTCATGCAAGCTAAACCACAGAATTAGTCATATTTAATTATTTAAATGTTTTTAATTAAACACTTTTACAATATTAGAACATTATTTCATAATTTATTTTCACCTTTTTTGTTTAATATAAATATTCTATGATCTACAGTCATATGCTGTTGTAACTGCTCCTTTTACATCTGTCTTACAGAAAGCTGTCTCACTCTCTGTATTCGGACATTAACTTTGCAACTCTATGTTCTATGTTTATACATTTTTCTATACTGCATTTCTCTTAATAAATTGAATCAATGGACCTGTCTGGGAATTTTCTGTTGGGTTTTACCTTCTCAGATTCCCCAGCGAGTCACTAATGGTGTTCTTCACCTCTTCCTTTCCTGGGTTAAAAAATCTTTCTTTCAATGAACCAAGCCCTTTGAAAGGCATTTTGTCTTTCTTCTTCAGTAAATCCCTTATGTTAACGAGCATTCACTTCTGCTGTCATATTTCCCAATGCCAGAGTCAGGAGCCTCCACCAGTCCCCTCGGTGACCTCTGCAATAACAACCAGTTGCTCAAGAAAGGAGCAGGTAAAAAAAGAATTTAAAAAAAAAAAGTCAGATCTTGCAAAGCCAGAAGGGAAAATCTGTGGAGCAAAGCCCCCCCCAGAAGCACTGAGGGACTTGGCGTGGCCCCTGGAGCAGCTCTGCCGTGCTCAGTACCTGTGTGGGGCGGCTGCTCCGGGGGCTGCAGCTGGGAGCTGCAGGTGCTGCTCAGGACCAGCGTCCCTGGGCAGGACGTGCTGCCTGCTCCACAGGCAAACCTCAGCCTGGCTCGCTGGGGCTCATCCTCAGTGCATCCCTCCCTCCCTTCCTCCCTCTCTTCTTCCCTCCCTCCCCTGCCTTTTTCACACCGAGATCCTGTGCAAGGTGGTGCTATAGTAACAGACACAATACCTGTCCCCAAGCCACTCCAGTTCGCTAATAAGACCTCATCTATGGCAAGGGCCAGAAGTTTATTAAATATTTACGAGTCCTTTCTGCAGAGAGGGAATTATTGCAAGCTACAGTTCCCATTCACTGTGTACCCCCCGCCCAGGGGAGGCCCCTACCCCATCATGCTTGCTGGTTTGAACCCAAAGCTGCCTTCCCATGCCTGGTCATTTATTATTGATGTTGCTGGGCCCTTGGGCAGACAGACATGCAGGGGCATTGGTGCAGTGCTGTTTGAATAAGCAATGGAAGACCAGCCATAGATCGAATACAATTTTTGAAACACAAAGTGGCTCAAAGAGGTGAACCAGTCCAACTCAGAGTGACTTCATGACAGCACACTCTTTCTAGCGTGGCAGAAAGTACTTAATGAAAACTCTTGTGGAAATGCAGTCTGCCACTCCACTCATCATGCCTGCACATTGGCTGGAGTCAAATGAAGAATTTCTGCTTTTGGCAAGGCCTCCACATATTGGATTTGGGTTATGGACAAGCTTAAAAAAACAAAGAAAACAAAAAACCAAACAAACCAAAACAAAGAAAACAAAAAAACAAACAAATCAAAGCCACAAACCATTTCATATTCCCTCTCCTATCAGTCCCTCCCTTTAGGTGAGGGGGAAGGCAGAAACTCTGTAGATTGTTAGAAAAATGGAGAGCTTTGTGTTTGGCACGTTACCTCCCTCCTACAAGGAAAGTTAAAATTAAGAACCTGTCAGTGCCTCCTCAGGCCACCAGCAAATAAGAATTGATTTCCCCTGGAAGTCCCCAGCTGAGAGATGCCATGTGGAGGGCAGGCAGCTGCCCACCCACCAACCCCAGCTCCTGTTCTGCCACAGGCCACCTGGTGTCCCTGAGCCAGTGGCCGTGAGACTGAACCCTCCCTCCTGCCCTGCACTGTCCTTATCCTTCCAGGATCAGGGGCCACGCTTTCCCCCTGACTTCTGTTCAGAGCTTGGTCTATCCAGACTCTACAGAGAGAGAGGAGAAAAAAGAAAATCTAGAAAGCAACTCCTCCAGAGAAATGAACTGGATCTGAGTTCTTTTCACTTAAAAACTCCTCATTTGGGTGTTTGAACTGAGTGAGTAGGTTTAAGTGGGATGTAAATCTGGGCCAAAGGTGTGCAAGGACTATCCATCCACCACTCCATTCCTCTTCTGGCTCCTTGCATGGGCCCCCAGTCTTTGGGTTTTAGAACTCTCCATAATACAAACACCAAATGTCTGGATTTTCCAAGCTCCACTTTGAAGAAGGCGATTTTGGAAAATACATTTTCTCAGGGTTTTGTGAGGCAGGCAAGCATATTTCACTGAAATCCTTTATTCCTAGTTTGAACCAGGAGGGAAGAAGAGAGGGAGAGGGAGCATACTTAAGAGCTGAAAGTTTGGCTTTGCTGCAGTCTCTTTAGTTGCAGCACTGGTTAGAGTTTCTTTCTCTTTGAATAATTCATGCGATGTAGAGAAGGGTTAGCTCGGCACAGCCAACACATTTGTCCTTGCAGAACAGTCCTCCCATAGCAAGCATTTAGAACATGGGTACCTCCAGATCTCAGCACTACCTACCCACATGCCTCTAGCAGGGCTTCTCTGGGTGTGTTTCTCTCTAGTTCTCTCTTCTCTGTAGGGAGGCAGCTCGACAGGAGCAGTGTTGCTTCTCTGTTTCCTCCTCCTCAGGCTCACAGAGTAGCAAACTGCCTGCATTCCAAAACACTGCTGCAGAGACTGCCACAGCAGCTTTGCAGTGCCCTGCTCCTGCTGAGGACCATCCACAGGGACACTACCCAATTCCCAACAAGAATGGGCTGGATAAGACCGTGGCAATACCTGCAGGACTAATCCCAGCACACATTTCGGAGCATCAGCTGAGGAACTCTTCCTTGCTAAGACCTAACATGATAGCCCTTATAGACCCAGCTGTCATTGTCACTGCTTTTTTCTTTCCTGGTTTTAACCTATGCCCTAATTTTCTTTTTCAGAAGTTATACCACATTGTGATTCCTTTTGCTATCTCAGACCTCCTTAAAACACAATGTATTACATAATTTCCTTTTAAGTCTGCTGTTTGCAAGCTGGAGCCCAAGTCTAAGACACAGCATTTGCCTGCACTTGTAAGGAAATATTTTATAAAATTAAAACTATATGGCTCACATAGCTTGTAGATACTATTGAAACTACAGACTCCTATCCCCAGAGACCACTAGTAAGTGTATTAAAACCATATTTTAGACCCAATACAGACCTAAACCAGTATGCAGACAGCCACTGCTGTGCTCATATACCATCACTACCTCAGGTGTTCCAGAGTAAACTGAGCTGCAAGAAAACTTGAAACTGGTCAAGTGCACATACAGGAGATGCGCCTTCCTAACAAGAACTGTGCCTTGCAGACACATGGCTTGATTCAGAGTGGTAGCAAACCCTTAAGAAAACCAAGCTTGCGAATATCAGAACTAGCAATAAACCTAACTTACGTGGAACAGTAGTTTCTACAGGTACAAGTAAATGTACACCTAGAGGATACTTTGTTACAGTTATTTCTTTTGTTGAAAAGCCTTGAAATACCATCTTTATGCTGCTCCTACTGATGATTCCTCAGCATAATGGACAGGGCAACATTTAAAAGAGATTTTTGCTTCTGGTTTCAGTGCAGACTGGATAGTATACACATTTCATGTGCTGATTGTCTTGCAAGCAGTCACTTCTCCCAGTGCTTGTAAAATATAAAATTTTGATCTCTTTACAAATATTTAATTATCACAGTAATTGACACCCTGACACTAACATCCTGAGAAAGTAAATTTAATATTTTGGTGTCTCTGCTGAATTGACATAAAGATGCTTCACTTTGTGCTGAATGATCAACCTTAACAATAACCAAAGGCTGCTGGGCTCCTCCAGTGGAAATACACAAAAATAACTTTGTTAATTTTTAATCAGTTTCTTTTCAGTTCAAGGCCATGTGATCACATCCCTGGTGCTTGTGAGATGATTTTTAGATCACAGTTTGGTCTTGTTATTTGGAGGAACCTTCTTTTGTTCAAGCGAGATGACTTTGCCTTTTTAGCTCTTACCAAGAGCTCAAAGGCTAGAAAACCCTGAGTGACCTCTCTTACTAACTGAAGATTTTTTAAAATTAAATTGAATTAAAACATCTTGATGTTTCAAAACTAAGTATTTTTGAAAGTTTTAAATGCCTCCATTTCTTGCAAATGGAGCAAAGTAATGAACCAGAGATAATGAATATTGGTTTCATCTGCACGTAGGTCTTAGGGTTGGCAGACTTTAATGTTTACAGCACTGGGAGTTTGACAATGCTTTGCCCAAGAACAAGGCCTTGGTGAAAGTTGTCTGGTAGATTTCATTGAATCATGGAATCATTCTTTCAGGAAAAGACCTTTCAGATCATCGAATCCATCTGGATGATGGCACTTGCAAGTGCCAGCACTGGCAAGTCCACCACTAAACAATGCCCTTAGGTGGTGCCTAGGAGGTCCACTCAGATGACAAGCACACATTATTGTTAGGCATGAAACTTGGGGCTGAAGTCAATTCTTCCTTTGTATTTGTACAGTGTCTGGTGTACTGGAGACCCTATTTCTGTTGGCACCTGTAAAAGTCATTTTAACATTACATAAAGAAGAGGCTACTGTAGGACTTCTTCAGTCTTCAAGATCTACAGCATCTGATGTCAAAGATAAAAGAGGTGACCTGGGATCCCATGTTATACAAGAGTTTGAGTAAATGATCAATCTGGTCCTTCAGATTTTGAAACCTATGGCTTTACATCTACAATTTTCTGCCATAAATGAAAATGGATTCAAAGACTTCAGAATCTTGATTACTATTTTACTGTATATGAGAACTGACTGCTTTCCTGCCAGGTTGAAACACTGCATGTTGAGTCAGCCCAAATCGAATTTTCAGATGTTATATTTGTTTCCCTGATAACTGCAGCAAAACCAGCACTAATTCCAAATGGTTAAAAAAATCCCTCTTTAGTTTCTGCTTCCTGGTCAGATTGCTGGTAAGAAAGACATCTGATCAGCTGGACACAAAATAAAAATAGTAGCTCCTGGGATGCTAATGACATATAAAACAACAATGGAAATAAGAATTCCTATTTATAATTTTTCTTACTGAAAGCTACTAATTAAGTACTCATTTCTTACCTTACACTGTAAGAGGGCTTTTAAACCATTTCTATGAGGAATGTTCCTATGTGAAATATGTCTGTTTTTCCACAAAAAGAAAATGGGCAGCATTTCTAAGCCATTGCACTAATACAGATGTATTTGATGATGATTTCTGTGCATACAGGAATACAGTTTGTTAATTAAAAATAGGTAATTTTTTACTTTCACAAAGCTGTATAAGGAAAGACTTGTAGCTGGACAAGAACATTTCTATAATGTTTGACATTTATTTGAAAGTTTCTTGGGTTATAGTGACACCTTATGGCAGTTTTATTGTACCTTACAGATAATTTTGAAATTAACATCTCATAACATTTTACAGCCTGTCTCTATCAGTAAGGAACTGCTTCAATATTTTTAGAAATCTTTTAGTTACAAGTTACTCAAAAGATCATTCCACCTCTTCAAA
This sequence comes from Leptocoma aspasia, assembly GCA_013399835.1. Classification (NCBI taxonomy): domain Eukaryota; kingdom Metazoa; phylum Chordata; class Aves; order Passeriformes; family Nectariniidae; genus Leptocoma; species Leptocoma aspasia. The sequence continues at coordinate 783,213 of VXAX01000641.1, read as the reverse complement.
TCTGTGTTTTCCCTTTTCCTCTTACTACAAAAATACATTTTAAAGGGGAGTAGTCTTTGGTATTATCTTCTCTCCATGTTTAAGAGCTAATCTATGCCAGGCAGTACACTTATAACATACTATTCATAACTATCTACGGTGATACCAAATTTGTAAATAGTTTCTTACTTGATTGATTCACTAAAGTATAGCATGTAGCTCATTGTGCTTCTCTAATCCTAGATCTGAACTCTTTAAAAGAAAACATCATGATGGAAATTAACAAAATTTTTTCCCCTTTCAAATACTGTTGGAAACCAAAACTGTGGGACATGAAAATAAAACTCACTACTACATGAAGATCAGAATTTATAAAACCTGTATTCTTGGGGCTCTCCCTTACATGAATTTTCCAGTGTCTAACCAGAGCTATCTCTACCTACAGCCCTTCCCTCATCTGAAGTGCAAAGTTGGTCCCTCTAATGAGGCAACAGTTACCATGAAACTTACATTAATTCTTTATCTTTGGTATTTTAGTAACGCTTTCATCAAACAAGGGTTGAAAGTGGGCAACAGGTTTGAAGTTGCAAAGGGCTGAGAAGGAATGAGGGAGAAGGATGACTGAGCAATCACATTAATCTTAAAAAGAGAGATGAAAATCTACAAATGCTCAAGCTGACTTGAAGGGGGAGATGTGTTTATGTTGAACAGCAGTTAGGGCTTAGTTATGTTAGAATAAAATAAGCTCCAGAATACCTTTCATGTAACCTTTTCTTGTTTAAAAATTGACATAGAGACAGCTTAAAATGATAAACATTTTTTTTCTTTGAGCAAGATATTTGTTTAAAATTAATATTTTAAGTTCTAACAGACGTCAGTGACTAAATCTGTCAAATCTCTTAGATCTATAAATTAAAAATTTAAAACCCACATGCTTTTGCCATACTTTTAAAGGTATTTCCATTGCTAAGCTAGCTGAAATCACTGACTAAACACCTATCATCACCTGCAGCTCTTTTGAAAGAATGAAAAGGAAACCAGTTCTACTTCAATTTAAAACCACTAGTTTTTCAAAGCTAAGAAACTGAGCAACACAGAAAGCAAAACCTCTTCCCTCACAATGCCTGCATTAAAATGTACTGAAGAAAAATGAACTTAAACAACTGTAGCTTCTTGAAAGACATGGTGACCCGTAACTCACAGTTCAGGACAGTACTTTTATTACTATTACTTTTGTTCAAATAAATTTTGTTTTAAAACACACAGATTTAATAATAATTATAAATTTAATAATAATAATAAAATTCCTTTCTAATATCTCTAATCTTTATGTATATTTACATACTTAATATTTGATCTACCTTTACCAGAAAATGTCTGCTACAGCAAAACAAGGAGTGGGAAAAAAAGTGAATTATTCAACTTCCCAATCATAGTCATTCAATTTTAAAAAGTAGTAATTTCCAACAAAAAACAAACACAGAGAAATGAAACATTCCAATAAGAGTGTTAAGAGTAGATTAAATCAGAGCTCAAACAGCTGCCCATCAGCAGCAGCAATAGTTGTCAAGACCAGCCAGGCTCTTCCATAAAACAGCATCTACCAGCTGTACAGGCCCCAGGAATGTGAAGAGAGCAGGTGGGCAGGAGATACAATTTCAAACAAAATAGGTCCAACACTATTGGGGCAGGCACTAGACATTCTGGCATTTTGCAGATGACAGTTTCCACTGTCCTGCCTTCTTTTTTTTTGCTTTCCCTCAGCAATTCCCTGAACTCTGCCTCTCTGCACTGAAGGGTTGCTGTATCACTCTGGCATCTGGGTTCAGTAATCCTTCAGATCACTCACCTGCGGCTGCTTTTAACATTTCTACTCCAGGCTCACGCTGCCTGTAGAATAGATGACAAGGGAAACAGACACCTGCTCATCAGCCCACCCCACTGGCTTGCCAGAGCTGGACCATCAAGCCAAGATGCAGAGCCTCATGTTAGGTTCCTTTCTGCAGCCCCTCATGGCATAGCAACAATCTCCAGCTGAAAAGCAACAAGCACAAAATTCAGGCTGTCACTGTAATAAATTCAGCATTCCCTTACCAAGCATCACCAGAAAAAAGAAATTGTCAGAAGCCCCCGAGGTTTTTTTCCCTTCTACTTCTACAGCCATGCACTGCTTGGGAGCACTGATGCAGGAAAAAAATCGAAGAGGAAGTAGATGCAAGAAATGGCTTCACCAGAAAGGGCCTGGAAAAGTAGCAGGCACATGGTCCAAAGGAAAGTTCTGACAAAGGGATTGCTATATGTGGGATTCAGCTCAGTTAAACTGGAAATTATGTGTGAAGAGACACACCAAAATTTAAGACACACTTATTTAATCTCTGCAATGTGCAGGAAATGACAGCTTTGTCATATCTACGTCATGAATAGAATAAGGAAATGCTTCCTACCCAACAGCCAGTTAATTATCTGGTGAGCTTAAGAAATATTTAGTGTTTGCTAAATCAAAGAATTTCAGCTATATGGCTCTGGTTTGCAAAATGTGGCAATGAAGATATTGCAAGAGGTATTTGCTGTTTCACTGCAAATCTTTTATTTGTAATGGTTGTAAATCAGTAAGACTCAAGCAATGAATTCTTTAGGAAACATAAAACCAATAAGAACAATCAAACTGAAAAAAAAAAAAACCAGCTAATTTAAGTTTCCTGCTTGCCAGATAATAAAAAAGGATAAACAATAATTTAATCCTGCGCAGAATAATTATGAAAATGTTGGTACTTTATATTGAAATCACCTCAATTGCAGAAATGACATTTAGTATCTATCAAGTCAGAAAATACAAAGAAAATACTTCTGTTGCTAGTTTTAAAGAACAGATCAAGAATTTAAGCACAGCTTGCATCAAAATTGTATATAGTTCGACAAATACTTTAATTTTTTTTCAGGATTTGTAGCATAAGGCTATTTGAGGAAGGATTGCAATTGAAGTTCCCATACAACAATGAAAGTATGAAAATTAAATTCTAGTCTAATTTTATGTTTTCCTGATTCTCCTGCTTTGATTTTCTAAGATTTTCATTGTCAGTCACCATCATTGTTTAGACACAATTATTTGTAGACAATTATTTTTAGAAATTCTTTAAAAATAAAAATAATAATATCTGGTGCCAAGTTAGGATAGATTCTTCAAATGAAATTTACAGTAATTACAGAGGCATCTGATTGCTTCATTAGCATTTTCTTATTTGCAATACTTGAAGTCCCTGCTGTGACATTGCCTAAAATGCTTATTCACAGCTTTGGTGCCGTAGGTAAGTGTTTATTTCACCAGCATGGCAACCGCAGGAATTGCAATTCTACCTTTTTAGTTCTCTGCTCTAATATTTGATTTTTCTGTTCAGAAAATGAGCAGTTATTCTTCTGTGTGGTGTTTGGTTCTAAAGTCACCTGCTGGAAAGCAAGCTCTTCAAGGTTTTGATTTTGTTTACTCTTAAAAGTGTTAGGTTGCATCAAGGAGACAGAGACTGACATGAACAAAGGCTGCCTGTATCATAACTTCAGTTCCCCTACCCCATGCTTCTCAGGTAAAAGATAACAATGTTTTCATTGATATAGTTGCAAATGGAGGTGCTTCTTTGATTATTTGGCTAATTATTGACTGTAAAACCTAGCCTTTGATGTTGTGCAAAATGTGAAGCATTTTAAGAAATTCCATCATAAAAAGGCAAATAATAACTAAGCCACAAGCAAAATGATGAATAAAAAAACCCTTTTAAAAATTGGTACATAAATACAGGCAGGTCATTAAACTTCTACCATTTCTGAGTTTCGAATCATTCCACATCCACAACAGCCTTAATTTACAGGAAGAAACTGCAATAGATGCATAATAGTACAGTTCAAAGACAGGTGTCCTACAGAGGAAAAAATAGGAGATTTTGTTTTTAAAGTGAAGAGATTAAATTTTATATCAAAAATATTTAGTAAATTATTTCACAGCTTGAAAAACTAGTATTTATTGAGCTGATTTTCAGTTTCTGCATCTGTAGGAGTATAAACTGAATTCCTGCTATGTTTTGGAGGATTCGTGTTCCCCTTGGAAGAATCTTAGCACCTGCAGTGTGCTTGGAGCCCGGGGCTTTGTGGTTTTCTAAACTCTAACCCTAGGTAGAGTTTAGAGTTAGAGTAACCCTAACCCTAGGTACAGCAGTAAAAGCCACATGGGTGTGAGACTTAATCCAAGGAAAAATGTCGTGAGGGATCCATATTGTGGCAGACTTCAGTTCTCCTTGGCATAAGACTTTCAGTAGAAATGCACTTCGAGCCCTGAGCTTTGTGGTTTTCTAAACCCTAACCCTAGGCATAACCCTAACCCTAGGTAGAGCTGTAAAAGTCACAAGGGGTGAGGTTGGGTCCAAGGAAAAAGGTGTTAAGGTTTCCATATTATAGCAGACTTTGGTTCTCCTTGGCATGAGTATTTCAGGTGCAGTGTCCTTGGAGGCCTGGGCTTTGTGGTTTTCTAAACCCTAACCCTAGGCGTAACCCTAACCCTAGGTAGAGCAGTAAAAGGCAGATGGGGGTGAGACTGGATCCAAGAAAAAAGTGGTGTAGGGATCCATATTATGGCAGACTTCAGATCTCCTTGGCATGAGTTTTTCAGCTGCCTTGCGCTTGGAGCCCAGGTCTTTGTGGTTTTCTAAACCCTAACCCTAGGCGTAACCCTAACCCTAGGTAGAGCAGTAAAAGCCACATGGGGGTGAGACTGAAACCAAGGAAAAAGGTGTTGAGGGATCCAAATTTTGGCAGACTTCCGTTCTCCTTGGCGTAAGATTTTCAGGGGAAATGTACTTGGAGCCCTGAGCTTTGTGGTTTTCTAAACCCTAACTCTAGGTAGAGCAGTAATAACCACATGGAGGTGAAGCTGCGTCCAAGGAAAAAGGTGTTGAGGGATCCATATTTTGGCAGACTTCAGTTCCCCTTGGCATGAGTTTTTGAGGTGAAGTGCGCTTGGAGCCCTGGGCTTTGTAGTTTTCTAAACCCTAACCTTAGGCGTGACTCTAACCCTAGGTAGAGCAATAAAAGACATATTGGGGGAGTGCTTTGTCAGAGGAAATCAGAATCCTTATTACCTTATGAACCATTCTCCTGTCTACTTAGCAACTGCAGTGGTCTTCAGCTACAGCTGTACAAATGCTGATATAAGAAAGATTATTCTAAAGTTCCGGTGTATGACAATTCATAGGTTCGACTAGTGATGTTTAAATGATGAAATACAGATAATTAGCTGCTATAATTAAAGGATTCCAGGCAAAGAAAAACCAACTGCAAATACCTCCAGTTTCCCTGGTTGAAGACTTAGGCTATCTGGATTAATGAAACAAACCAACCCAGAACATCTGGATTTCAGCACTTGAAACCTTCTTGCTTAAGAAACAGTTAGGAGTTATGGATCCTACCAATATCAAGAAATTTAGAGACAGAGAACATTACCAGGGTGAAGGATATACCAGTCAGATCAGGACTGGGGTCAGCTGAGCAAATTAAGGCAGGCATTTTCTCAGCAGGGGGCTGGCATATGACAGGACTGTGCTCACTTGATGGATACAGGTGTGGCTGTTGTCATCCTCAGCAAGTGAAAACAAAGGGAGAACTGTCGCCAGCTGATGCTACTCTTCCATTTTCACCTAATCTACCCTGTTGTTCTTTTACTCTCTTCTCCCACACCATCTCTGGTCAACAATGATGCTTCTAATCAGATCAGACATCAGAAGTCTTGTACTTGAACAGTTTATACCACACAAAAAGCTGAGAACTACATTCCTTCAGAGTGCTGGCAAACTCTAACCTGACAAAGCACTGCATCTTGAAACTCAGGTTTAGAAAAAGGGATGGTTTCTGGGTCAATGAGCTGTGAAAATGAGATCACTGTGTGTCATCAGAAAAAGTAAATGCTAATTTTAGAGGCATCTAGTGTGGCAGTTTTTCCCCCGAACTTTTATCCACTGCATGAAGGCAATATGTGATGACATTTTAAAAATGTCTGGACAGCAATCTCTAAGAAATTAACTCAGAAGTAAATGGGGTAAAATGTATTTCAAACAAAATGTACAGGGAGAAAGTTTTCTACAGAAGTTACTATTAGTCAATTTAATGAAAACTATCAATAAAAATATCTTCCAACGTGAAAATATGAAAAGTTCATTTATTTCCATAGGCAACCTAATTCAGAGTACAAAGTGGTGTGTATTTCTCAAAACTGTCACTGTACCTTTTACATAGCTTTAAAGTAACTGATCTAAAAGTTGATACAAGAATAATTTTGGTTTTGAAGAGCTGTCCAATAAACCAGATATACACTAATGCCATGCTATGACAGTTCTATTTATGAATCACAGCTGACACAACAACAGTATCACTATAAATCTCATGAGAATTTTAATGTTTTACAATCAGAACATAAAACTGCCACTAGTACAGAGACTGTACAATTAGACAAATAAACAAGTATTAAATATTTTGCACATAGCCTGAGTTCACTATAACACATTTTGATTTACAGCTTCATCTCAGAAATCTGTACAGCAGTTAGACCTGTTTCGGAGAACTTAAAGACAATACAACTTCAGGGCTTATTTGTTATGTTGATTGATACAAGGGTGAGGCCTGCAAGGCAAGAGGATTTGGTGTATGAATCCAAGGTTTTACTGCCTTGTGTCATTTTCTCGCAAAGCAGTCAAAACCTTTTGGAAGGTAAGGTACAAGGCAGAACCTCACCTGAAAATCAGCAAACTCATCTGAAATTCTCCAGACAGGTTTCCTCACAGCTTTCCAAAGGAAAAGTTCACAATGAATATATAAAATGCAGCATATCTCTTAACAAAGAAAAAGAAGGGTTACATATACAACAGGGTGGGTTTTTTTTCTGTACTCTCCCTCCCTATGCTTCTTTCATTGGAAATGGCACAAATCAGCAATATCCCACCGAAGGCAAATAAAAAAACCCTAATCAATAAGCAAAGGTCACTCCAAAGTCCAAAAACTTCATAGTAATGCAAGATCCAGTAATCCAAGATCCAGTGCTCATTAAGTTATGTTTTAAAAATTTTCTGCTCAAGTCACACAGATGTAGGCAGACTAAGCATGTATTATTTATAATAGATAACACAAGTATCATATAAGTCTTAGCCTGTACGGGAGCTTTATGGAATTTGATTCAAATCTAACTTCTCATTTAGTCTGTTTTTTTGGTGCAGTTGAACTGAAAAATCCAAAAATCCTATAATCTAGAATATAATCACACTTATCTATCTACAGACACAGATAACATTACAACAGGGGTTATAATACAAAAGTCAACATATATTTTTCTTACTTTAAAAGGCAATCAGGGTATTTGTTAAGGTTCCACATAAATGTGAACCAATTGTTGCTAAAAAGACAAAACAGAAAAGGACAGTTTAAAGAATAAGGCTTGAAATGTTGTGCACCTACACATCCAAAAATTCAGCCTTTTTCTTGGGGTACTCAACACTTGTGTAAGGCCACAACTTTCCCACAACATTTCTTATTCACAGTGAGGAGAACATAGTATCTTCATTAAAACAAACTAGCATCTACCCATGCTCCCAGTAAAATTTCTCTCCCCTTCTCCCAGATAATTGGTGGACTCCTTTACCTTTCAAAAGGCTCCACTGGTACTGCTGCCCTCCTGCAGGTTCTAAGGGCTGTTCTGTGCCTTATTCACACCACTTGTGTGATGAAAAGGAACAGAAGATTGGTTCCCTCCTCCAGTGACACCTGTGCCATTTCATTCCTGGTTTCTCTCAAGTCAGAACTAGGGGTTTCTAAGCTAATCTGAAACTCAGCAGTTTTAAGGCTCTCCATCAGCCCAAACAGAGAAGGTTTTTCAAGCCTCTTTAATACAGTCCTTCCCTCTAAGCAGGATTAGTTTGCTTTCTGTGACTGAGTTTTGAGAGGATGCTTCAGACACTTTCATACTTAAACCCAAATGGAACCAAGAGCTCTAACATGGAAAACACTGCTGTCTTGGTGCAGTCATGTCATGCAGTCAGCATACACCAGAGCAGCCAAAGCACAACTCATGTACGAGGTGCAGCTATTTTCACTTAGCTTCTCCTTTTGTAGCACACAAAATATAGATGAATCACTCAAAAAATAGGAACTTATGCCCTCCCCTTTACCTCCCCTTTACAAATGAATGTAAACTTCAGCCCAGACCCTGTCCTCATTTCCACAGCAGAATGAAGACATGTTGACAGTGGCTGAGCAAACTGAGTGCGCAGTGGGTGCTGTGATGATATAACCTGACAGGCTTTCACATTTTTTTCCTTTAAATTAGGTTGAACGTAAAGCACAGAAATTTAGTGTAATTTACTGTCTTCCTCAAGGCATTGTAAAGAATTACTTATTACCAGGTTACTATTTCATTAACAGCATTTGTAGTTTTTTAATCAGGTACCAATTTCAAACCTGTGTTCTGCACTTTACATGAGGACTCTGCAGACCCTCTGCTTCAGGCCAAGCTACATGTAGCACTGCTTTCCATCCAAGTTCAGCCATAGGAGGCTCCTGGAATACCCACATTTTGTAACACTGTCCCTTCCCCTTTGTCTTTCCCAAAAACCAACTTGGATGTGAAGCACAATTGCTGCTCTCAAACAATTCACTCTGGCCACAAGTCTTCCAGCCTCTTGCAGGGCCTCAGAACAATGACTTGTAAGTGGAGAGATCAGTTGGCCAAGGCTTCCTAAAGAAAAGCTATTGTAGCAGGAGCCAAGTGGCACATGGCCACGGTGACTTACCTCTTGCAAGTCCTCTTTAAGTTAAGAAGAAATAATTCAAGAACTTCTAACACACTGAGTTTCCTGACACACTAAGCAGGAAGCATCTATGTGAAAAAGGGACTGGACTCACTGCTTTTGTTATTTTTTTTTTTATTTTTAAATAACTGGAAGATTTTGTTAGAGCTTTTATAAGCACCCTTTTCAGTTTTCTTTGTTGTTCTTCTACTCTGGGCATTCTGAAAATTGCAGCAAACAAGAGAAATCAAAGTTATGCTCTCAAGTATAAATGGAAAGAAGTCCTATTGCTTGAGTCAGATAAAGACCTTATTCCATTGAATCACCACTTCATAAAAGAGCTTATTTTAATTTGAACCTGTAGGATTTTTTTTTTTTTTTACTTTGTTCTTACAAAATTGATTATGTTCTGGTATAACCCATGCCAAAAGCACATACCCCAAACCACATAGTTTAGGAGGTCAAGTATATGAAATCAAATAAATTTTTTTCCACTTAACTTTCCCTGCAATAGGTTAAACTAAATCCAGTTCTGAAAAGCTCCCAGTCCAGAGAGATCAGTGACTGAAACTCCAGATCAGGACACTTACTTTAAAGACTGCCTTTGCCATACTTGTATTAATTTAACACATTGTAGAGTCCTATGAGATGTTGTTTTTAATATAAACTTGTTTTCCAAATAATTTTGAGGGATATAGATTCAAGTAATTCTTCCAAGGTTTGCCTTAGGTTACCCTAACAAAACACAGCTTCGAAGGGCTGACATAAAAGAAGACATTAGTGTGATTGAGAGCATAGACTGCCAGCAACCATAAATTAACTTAAATAATAATTCAACAGTTCTAGTATTGTACTTAAATTTACATGGATGTTTTAACACAACCTAAAATGCTTACCATGAATATTAACAGCACATAAGCATCACAATCTATTAGGTATTGTTTTCCAGACCACAAATTTATTGGTCCCAGGTATTTTAAAATAATAGGAGTAACACAGCAGCTATAATACATTAAGAATTCTTTAAGAAATATGCTTAATGCTATCACCACTTAGAACTGTGGAAGTATAACAAAATACAAGTCATATTTACAGCATAAGGCCCTTTGGTTTCTTGAGCAGCAAACGAAAGAAGAGTTTCTTCAGTGAAAGGCTTTGAAAAATAAAGCAGGTACCCTTTCCATAAAAAAGGTAACTAGTTCTTTCCTTCTCAAAATAACCATTTATAGTCTTCAAAATACTAGGTAAGAAAGCTCTTGCAATTCTTAGGAAAAAAAAGTTAAAACTCAACACTAGTATCTGACAGAACAGAGATTCCACCATGGGCAAGCTGAACATACACCTTCTGGAAGTAGAAGAAACTACTATTTGGATTTCTGGAGACCTTTATTGAATTTGGAATAATACAATAAAAAGGATCTGAAATACCTGTGTATTTATCATACACTCTAGAGCTTACAAATCCATATTTGAGAAATTACTTCATGTCAATCTACCCTTCATAAGGACTTGATTTAAACCAAAAGTAAAATGAAATAGTTCACTCTAGTCAAGGCAATTTATGGCAGTCTGCTTTTTCACAAAATCCTGTGCAAATTGTATAAGGCGATCCTTTTTCATTGTCTCAATTAAGCCAGAAATTATTAATTAATTCAAGATATTTCTGTGTAACTACATAACGTGTGTTTAGTTACACAGCTGGGGCAGTCAACATGTGAATTTTACATTTACATTCATTTTTTGAGGTTTCATAACTACAGGTTTGGTTTTTTTTTTCATCAGTTAGAAGCAGTATCATATTAGCCAAAACATGGGAATATACAGTAAATGTGATGAAATCACCACATGTATTTTAAAATCCCGCTTAAGTGGTATGTTGCTTTTGCTATGGGGCTTGTAACAAGGATCTGGCATTATAAAAGAGATTGTAAACCAGCATGACCTTTGAAGCAGTGTTCTCACTCTATCCCAAACTTGAACCAAATTTTAGAACAGCTTCTTATGCCTGATGAATCTTGTCATACTTTGCTACCACATTAAGTACATTAGCTTACATGAGAGAAGAAAGTCAAAATATGCTCCCTTCTTAGTCTCACCTACAGCTATTGGTTAGAACTCTCTCTGTATAATTTGGCTATAAAAATTTTTGGGCAAGCACAAGAATTTTCTTTTTGCAAACTGTCATAGGACAAAATGACAGCTGTGACAAATTCAAGCAACATGAGTAATTCTCCAGGTTTGCATCCAATAGCAATAGTCATTATCCCCGAGGCATTTTTGCTGAACTTAAACAAAATTTTGTAGGAAATTTCATTGGACATGACTGAGTTCACCTCTGAATAATTTCGATATACTTCTTCTTTTTCAGTTGAATATACTCATCCTACCTTTAGCACTCTCATGTTGGTAAAGAGACAGGAAATCTTTAGCATGAAAGATGACTTAGCACTTGCACAATTCCACTGCAGTACCAGGTGAATGAAACATCAGCCTTTTTTCCTGTCCAAAAGTCTTTACTTTGCTGGGTTGAAAGTTTCCCCAAGTCATGCTTTTATTAATCAAAAAAAGATGTTAAGCAGCTTACCCATGATCCAAATTTTATCAATCTTTGAAGGAAGAAAACCAAACATTCTACCCAAAAAGATCTTTTAAGTCATTGCTAGCTGAGCTGCTGTTTGCCATGGTGTTTGCTGGTTGTGCAAAGTTCTGAGGAGAAAAGAAAGGATTACCCTGTATACCAAAGCCTGGCTGTGCTATCATGTTCACCTGAGGTCCCAAGGCTGTACTGCTCGCATTCGGGGACCCTGGCGGTGGCACGAACTGATTAACCCACTGGCTTGATTTCTGTTGAGCCAACTGCTTCATGCTAACTTTGGGTTTTTGAGGACCAAAGAGATTATCTAAAGCAGACATATCTGGGGGTCTGTTCTGTTGTGTCAGTGGAGAGATTGCAGATGCAGCATTCATAGGACTGTAATTTGGCATATTGGCAGGTGGTATAATGTTCATCTTGGTTGCTCCTGTTGCACTTGGACCACTGAAGAAATTCTGAGTAGCGAGACCTGCTCCCATAGTGAATCCAGCAGTCTGAAACCCCATACTTGTATTTAGTCCATTTGTCCCATTTCTCTTTGTGTTGTCAATGGGTGATGAAAATCCCATTCCAACACCCATAGAAGGAACGGAAGAGAAGCTGTTTGAAGATGCAACTTGAACCTGGTTGATAGGATGGCTGGTCAAAGATGCCATATTATCTATCAAGGTATCTGTCAAGTCTTTCGTCTGCAAAACACATAAAATGCAGTTAAGTGTTTTTACTGTACAGACACTCTGGCAACAGTATTTTATCATTACCCCTGCAGACCTGGTATTAATTTTTCAGAAATTAGAATTCACTGTATGGAATTGGGCATGAAATGTAATGAAATAGAATAGAAATTACATTATTTGTGTTCTTTCATACCTAGAACTAATTGTTATGCAGCTTTAATTTGACATCTAAGACTACACACAAAGTACTACTGTGACTATTTGTTTAAATGCCCCACTCCTATCCCCAAATCCTTTATATACTTCCTTAATAAACTCTTCAGACAAAAACCTCTCTTAGTATGTCCTCTTTCCTTATCTAGTACAATGACCTTCGGATAATAATGATACCCTTGGAAACTCTAGCAATTTAAAAAGTGGGAATACTGCTAATGATGCAAATGGAGGGCACATGAAAATTTAATTGGGCTTTTCTCAGCTGTGCCATCGTATCACCAGAGAAAATGAAAAGTGGCCCACAGGAGGAAAAAAATGCTAAATGCATACAGCCCTTGAAAAAGCATCAGAGCTCCAATGGAAACAGTGCAGTTGTTTGTTCTCTCTCACCTGTTTCACTGGAGGTGTTACTGTAGTTGCCTGGGGCTTAAGAGGTTGCTGGCTTTTCAGCTTCTGTGCCTGTTCTTGTTCTTTAGCTAACTTTTGCTTCTCTTCCAGTGTAAGTGAGGCCTTTAAAAGGGAAAAGTACTGGTAGTAAGTTGCACAAAATGGTTATTCTGACATTCATATTTTCGTTTCATACTGTCATTTCAACAATATGTGGTAAACAATATAATTATTTACATGAAAGAGAAAGCCAGTAAGTGAAATCTAGCATAATATTTACCATATTGCTAGAAAGTACTTAAAGCAAATAAATATAATATTAAGAGCAGCATAATGAGAAATTTTGGCAGAACCCAAATAAATGAGATGTATCAACAAAACCACTTTAGCTTTGTTTCTTTAATATTGGGCATAAGAAAAAGTGTTCTTCACAGTTTTTTTTTAATATGGTTACTAACTTGATCTAGAAATGCAATTGACCATCGAGTTGAAAAGGGAATTTCATTTTAAAACTGCTAAAGTGTCTTTTGAGGATTTTAACTCCACTTTTGTTAATAATGAAGGATGAAATAATTAAATCATTCCCCCTTAGTCTAAAATTAATGCAAGGATTCTGATAACTAGAAATAGAAATGACAAAATATATAGATTCTGGGGAGCCATTTCCATCATTATTAGTATGAAAAGAATTTTACAATACTTAAAGCATATGTTTACTGTATTACTGCTTATATTTTATGTTATGGTATGTTTTTCCTTCACTTCTTGTATTTAACCACATATTGACTGTTTTCACTTAACTTTGAAAGGTACAGTAAAAGTTAGTCTCTGCTGCTACTTAAAATTCTACATTTTATCTTCATTTCTCTTTGTTGTTTTATCATAAGGATCCCTATTTTACTTTTCCTACCTAAATCCAGTAATGAAGTTTTAGTTTCACTTAAGTCTATAATTAAGGAGAAAGAAAATGACCATAAATTTATAATCTTAATTTCTGCCTACTTCATACAAAGATATTTTCAAGGAAAGGCTTACAGGGAATTTGAAGGATATGACTTGAACATTTTTCATGGACCTTCTCATGTGACTACATATGGTGGTGTGCTATTATAAAAGCAGTTAGTTTTTCTACTAAAGCTTTAAATATGGTTCCTATTTACACACACTCTTTTTCTGCAACCCTATCAGCCTTCTATTAGACAGATGGACAAAAAAGAATTACAAAAGAAAGTAAAGCAGACCTTTCTCTGTATTGATGACATCTCATTCTCTCTACTATCAGATCCACTAGTTAGAAGGTCAGTTCCATTATTAAATACCTTGTCAATCTGTTTAAGTTCAAAGGAAAAAAACCTTCATTATTTGAAATACTGGAATTTAAGGCTATGTAAATATCAACTAAGTGATTTTAAATTTCAATGTTCTATGTGTAAGTTACATATTGTTGCTTACCTGATTGCCTGTACCACTAGATCTTGCCTCTTCAGCCCCACTCATTTGGTTGGCTATGTCCAAGGATCTACAGAGTACATTACCACAAGACCACATTGCAATCACATCCATAATGCTAATCTAACAATGCAGATCATTCTTCTACATTTAAATAATACCAAACAATTGCATTGAGAGCAACCACTTTTATATAATGCCTTCAAGAGACTGGCAAATGTTCCTTTGAGAAATAGTAAACAGCTCCTAATAATTTCCCATGGTCTTAATTTCTCCCTTTGAGCACAGTGACCCAGACTTCAGCTATCCCAAATTATTTTGTCTCAGAAATCTCACCTCATATCAGGCTCCACAAAATAGCTCCAAATACTTTAAAATATCACAGCCTTCTAAAAGGCTGCAATGTTTATGTTTCTCTGATATGCTTTATTTCTCAGCAACTACAGGAAAGCAGCTTAGCACATAGAAGCAGATCTTCTGACAACTGTGCTTATTTGAGATAATGCTCAACTACTGAACCTAGAATTACCTGTTTTTTTTATTGCTATGGGTAGAGTTCTCTAGCATTTGCCAAAAAATGGCTACTTCTCCAACACAAATATTAACACTTACTTCTGTTGCTCTTGCATGACATGAAGTTGTTCAAGTTTTATTTTATGCTCTGCTTCCAATCTATTGAGCATATCTCTTATAACACAAATAAAAGAATTGAACTGGAAAAGAAATACACAAGAAGTTTGGATTTTGCAGTGATGGAATTCAGATAGGTGTAACTTAGCAGGTAATACACCTCATAAACCTACAATACATAATGTCAGATAAAGTGCAGACTTTTAAATCACTTATACTCCACCTTCATTGTTGTGCATTAGATAGCAAATTACAAGCAGAGTGCATACCGAAACAGGGAAAAATACAGGCCACTAAAAAAATTGAAATGCAATGCAGACAGAACCTTCACATACAAGTATTACCAGATTCATTTTCAAACAAACAAACCAACCTATTATTCCCTTTCCCAATATTTCATAGCAACATAGCATTTTATTTTAATACTTATTATGTTAGTAGCTAACTGCTTTTGCAGGGTATTTGGAAGGTGACGGTATTAATTTTGAAATTTTACATCAGATCAGTTAAATGCACTAAAAAATAACAAGCTTCAAACACAGAAATACAGTAAAATTGGGAAAGGTTTTTGCATTGCTTATTTTACAATAGACACAGACATGCAGTAATGTATGAATTTTTTTTATGACAACAGTTTAAATTTATTCTCTGGTAATTGTCAAGCAAAAGCATGTAAAAAAGTCATGTTCCTACCTGATTGAGATTAAGATTGTTCTCAATACTAAGAGGAATCAGATGGGGCAATACTTTTCCTGCAAGCTGTTCTTTGGTAATTCCCAGCTTCTTGTGAGTAAATGTACATTTATAAATACCTAACACAGAACATCAAAATAGCAGAAATTGTTAAGTTTAGTAAACCATGTGAACAAACTCGAAGTAGCACACTCATGTATGTATTGATCATCTGAACAACCACTGTGTTTGTGTGCAAGCAGAGACAAACATGACCAAGAGAATGGTAAAGGCTAAGTACTGATCCACAACAAACAGCAAGAGGCTTTGCTACAGTTCACAACAAGATGTCCAAAGTCATACTTTGCAGTTACGAAACCTGGCATTAGTCAATGTATTGTTCTGACCAATTATCTGAGAAGATGCATCTTTGACTAGATCATGCGCAAGTCATTTGCCACAAACTGACACACTGCCACTTGAGAAATCAAGCTGCATCAACTAAGGATGCATTCTCTCCTGGCACACTACAAGTTGCTAGGATTAATTATCATCCTGCTTTCTGATTTTTTTTTACAAACACTGTTAACTAGAAGGTTGGGCTGTTACACATAGTATCAGAACTCATGCATAATCTTCATCTGTTTTAAAATCACTGAAAAAAGAATCCTGGCAGGCATGAGGGACCCAGTGTTCATCCCGAATGTTCTGTAGAGTGTTTCTGACAGGAAGAGTCCTCTGCCTAAACAGTCCAGCTCTGGTGGCAAACACTGAACATTATTAGCATAAAAGACACAGCAGCTTTCCTAACTTTCTATGGTGGTAGAACAGAGCTGTCATCAAGACAAAGACAGTGAAGGATGGTATTATGATTCTAGAAGAAAGGAGAGCCTGAGTATTTAAAACTGATTTCAGCCTATCATTTCCAAACTAGGATTCACTTACTCACTGTATCTGAGTAGAATTCAGATTTAACACAACTAAAGCAAAAAACAGAGTCCCTTACTCTTATACAGCAAATAAAAGTCAAAGCTGCAAGGATTAAGGGAAACAGGCAGCTTTAAATCAGTACAGGTAAGATGCCTTCTTGCTGCTTTTGAGCAAATAAAAATAATGCTGCCATCACATATTAGTAGAGTGTTTAATGAGGGTTACTGGCAGTGAAGCTCAGCTGTTACAATTGGCCTACACCACTTTGGTGTCAGGAGGAGAAATAGTCACTGTCTTCCAGACTTGGCCAAGCACTCACATCTCTTCCTTGGCAGTGGCTCTGGTCATCTGGACTCCTTAAGCCCATTCAATTTGCTAAAATCACACACCCTGCAATAGGCAAGCACCAAGTGGCAGTAGGAAAGCTCAAGTGGGAGTGAGGTCTCCCCTTCCAGAAGTACCAAGCCATTAGGTTTTGTTAGTCATTTTGTGAGACCTCACCCAGACCATGTTCCATTTCTGTGCACAGGCACAACTGTGTACCTAAACATCCAACAAAATGAGTCTAAGAAAACCTGTAGTAAAGAACAGCAGATTTGTACACCATCATTTATAGCATCTGCTATGCAAGAGTGGTAGAAGAAGGCAACAGTAACATCTCAAAAGCTCCAGCATCAGAAAGATGACAGTTCATATACCCTTCTGAAGAAAACAGCCTCTCACTCTGTGGAGCACCCAGTCCATGTAAGTGTCACAGCCCAAGAACTGCAGTGAGTACTCAGAACTGCACCAGGCCCTGAAGACTAAAAATATATGTACTAGTGCTCAAATGTCATACATAAGATAACTGAACAGGGACATACTCAAGAACCAGAAAGTTTTTAATAGTAATTTTGGGGATACACTATGTAAACATGTTCAATGATAACACAGAAAGCTCTCAGATTTATAATATCAAAGCACAGAAGTTGAAAGTATTAGTTACCTAAAATTCCCATGAGCACTGCAGGTTCCTTTGATGGAATTTGTTGTAGAAAAGGTAAAATATCGTCAAGCACAAACCATTTATCCATGTACTCCAAAATCTTGCCCAAGCACACTAGTGAGTTTACCCGGACCTGTGAAGTATGATAAGAATTAAAAAAACTCTTTATGTATAGAAAAAAAACCCAAAACAACATTATAAAACTAATAAGAAAATCTTTGTACTGAAAAATTCAAGACAAGTTAAAAAATGCTTTTGTATCATGAAAGAAAAAAACTTGTTTTTATGCTCGTAAAAACTTGGCTTTTCTGCATGACAAACGTTATCAATGTGTATTACAGTGGAACTCACTTCAGTAATTTTTACAGTGTTATTAACACGGTAAGTTGTCAACAACTTCAAAAATGTTTAGAGCAAAGAAATGGTGCTTTTGCACTTTTAGGAAGTTTTTAAAAAATTCAGTAAGAAATCGGAACACATTGATGGGCTTTTCTTTAAAGACACAACAATAGTAAACCCAAAGCAGTTAAAGGTTACAACATTTTCTGAACACTAGAGAACATTACAATGATACTCACAGCAAGAGAAGAAGTTTGCAAACATGCATTTTTAATTCTTGGAATTAATGAATTTTTCATTGATGGGTAATCTATTAAATTGGCAAACGTGGGAATTATGTTTAGGCAAAGCTCCTAAAAAAAAAATCCACACAAGTTTAAAAAGAAACATGCATATTTATTACAAAATTAGTACTAATATAACTCAATAATATCAGTTAGTTTGAAATGTCTTCTTAAGCTTTCCTCTTAAGGAAATATTTAAGGAAATACGTTCAACTAAACTGCCCTTAATCTACCAGACTCACTTAAAAATAGCTAGAAAAATAAAGCATCATGGTATGTATACAGAACCTTCAAAGCTGGATTTTTGAAAAAAAGAGCATTCATAAATTCATAATATTTAAACAGCAAGAATATCCTGCATTTTCACGAGGCTCCTCTATATAAAACCCAGCTTTTACTACATCAAACTACCAATCTCCTTCCATGAGTACTATCAATAATACCGCAGTACAATAACAGACTGAATGATAAAATAGCATGTCAAGATTAACTATACTTTAGCAACAGAGAAAAAATAAACACACAATTTCAGCCCAATCTCAAAAAAAATACAGTAATACTAACTATATGTTGCAAGTAAACACCTCATTAACCAAAGTACTGATTCAGAAAGAAACTCATGACAGGTACTTAAAAATAAAAAGCTTTGTCCCTAATATTACAAAGGCTTTGCAAAGGCAGAAATCACATCTGATTATCCAAAACCACCTTTGAGAAATATTTTGTTTCTTTATCTCCCACTCCTGAACGTTTTTGGGTAACTGGAAGTTAATTGCAGTTGAATGATTAAAAAAAAAATCCCCAGAAGAACCTCAGAAAGACAGAGAAAGCCTAAGAGAAAAAAAATATGGATACATAAAAATGTCCCCAGAATGTACATTAATATGATTTTACAGCACATCAGGTCTCTTGAGGTAACTGTCAGCACAGATGTTCTCAGCAATAGGAGCTCAGAATAAGCCACCTCCCACTGACTGGTACAAGCATGCACGCCTGCATGGTTTCTGCTGCACAGGCAGTGAAATATAAATGCATATCCTACTTTCTGCTATGGTGACTAGTAAGAATCTAAGGTAAGAGCATTAGAACAACAGTCAAGTGGTTACCTTCCTGGAAAACAAAGCAACCAAATTTCACTTTACCAGAAACAAATGTTCTTTAATAAAGCATTCATCTCTTTCAAGATTCAGGCATATTATACAGTTTTATCTTTTTTTTTCTTTTTAAGTAAACAAACACATGAGTATACAAAAAGTTGGCATGTCAGCTGAAAGAGGAAAAAGAAAGTTTTAAATAAAGGCTGCACCTACTATACCTGGATCTGAATTGAAGGTGCTTCCAAGGCTCTATAAACCATCGGTAGAACGCTGTTCTTTATTTCATCTGGTGGAGTTTTGGTTAGAAGCAAATCCATTTTTTGCAGGAAGATTAACAATATCTATTCAAAGAAAGACAATTCAGAAGCCAAAAGTTTTAACTACAAAGGATATATTTACAATTTAAAGTGTGTTGTATCATATCAAAAAACTTTAGAAGTTTTCTTATAACTCAGTAAATGGGATCACTTACCATGTTGCTTGCCTGAAGGCATGGAAGACAAAAAACACTTTGACATGTTATTGCATTTTAAAAACAGCAAATACAAATCAAACAAAATATGCATGTTCTAGACTGACTCTTCTGAAATAACAAATCATAATGACGCAGTAAGGAGTTCTTGTTTCTACTTACAAAAATCTGTAAATAGTTATTGTTTCTCTTTATGGTCTTTTGTTAATATACATCCACAGAAAATCTTTATACACACATCACTGTTGCAAAAGCTAAACTTGCAAAAAACTGTAACTCAAATTCTGTCCTCAAAGCACTTGACCACAACTCCACATATACAAGCTGTATTCCATGTGTCTAGAATCAAAATAGGAACATAATAAAAATAATATTATGGCTACTAGATGGAAAAAAAATGCCTTTATTCTATTTAACATGGAAATTGTGTATCATAAAATAAAAAAAAACTCAAATAAAATATTCACATCACATTAACTTAAAAAATAACACTAGAATAGCACATATGCATAGTGGGATCCATCTTGCTTAAGATTAGCCATCTAAAAGTTAAATCACTCAGCCAGGTCAGTCTCAAATACAGAGTACTATGAAACTCATAAGATTAATATCACAGCTTGGACAGGTGCTAGAGGGGACAGTGAGTATTCATCGATAGCAGAACTCCTTCCAGAAAATAGGTTAAACTAGATGGATAAATTATATTTAAAAGTATCACATTTATAAGAAAAAGCCAAGTAGGAAGACTTAAATTTTTGTCTAAAAATACATGGCAAGCAGTGCTTCTATGTCAAATAAACAGAAGCACTGAAGCGTAGAAACAGAAATGTGCCAAGACCCCATTACAAATTTCTCCCTTTTATTTATTCCCCCTTCTCTTTAGAGAGAAGAAAAACAGCTTTTTATAGTGCAGCTAATATGTGTTTTCTTATTAGATATTTATAATTTCCCATATTGCACACACACACACACACACACAAAATCATTCATTCATTCCATGAACACTGATTCTGATGTAATACCCCCATATTTGGGACAATCAGGGTGAAATGGACAAGATCAGTTTTAAAGCTAGATTTTATAATTTTCTTCAATATACATTTTTTTAAGACCTACATGTGCTCTTAACACCCGTTCTTCTCTAACAACCCTAATCATGTAATATTGTGGAATTACAGCTTCTATGTTTAAGCTTCTAGGACATTATTTGACACTTTTTATCTATTTAGGTAAAAATTAAGACGGTACAGTCACAGATTCACACACACCATTTAATAAGCAATTAACAGCAGTTGCACTCTAAGTAATAATGCCCCATTCATTAATGCAGAGCCCAATACCTGTCAGGGAATGCTTCTGTGTAGTAAATTAGAAAATGAATTTACAGCATATTTTATGCTAACTGTCTCTAGAACCATGTAGATACAAATTAAAGGTTTGTCTGGGAAGCTATGTGAGAGTGAGATAGGATGTTAACATACAGCACACATTACTCCACACTAACCCCAAGAATGAGTTGATCTAAATATTCCATTTTCATATTATGAATTCCCCTACAAAAAGACAGTGTGAATACCAGCTAACAATTTCTTCATATTGAATTAGAGCAGCTGTCCCATGATATAATTATTTCCTAATTCAAATGTCCTACTTAAGTCAAGCAACAGGCCCCCCATACAAATCTGTAACATCTTGAAAGAGTCTTTGGAAGAAACACTTTGGAAGAAGGAATGCATACCTGTCTCAGCTGTGGAGGCACAATGCCCCACTTCATGACAGATTTCTCAGGAATTATCATGGTGATGACAAAAGGATGCAAATTTTTGCTCTCTTACAGTAATGACTATGTCTTAATACTTTTATGCATTTAAACAGCAGGGAAAACATCTTCCCTGAATGCCCTTCTCCAGGAGTTACAAGCAGACAGAAACTAGACATTTCTGCCTTGTACAAACCTACAGACCTAGAATTCTATCCTCTGGCACTCTGAACCTTTGTATTTTTTTCCAGAATTCCTGATACATTAACTTTGAAAACATGACCTAGATTATTTAAACTTTGCCATACTAAAAAGACCATAACAGAAATAATAGTTGAATAAGCCATGTAGTACTTTGCATTAAAAATTCCAGCATAAGAATTTAACAGTGTCTAGATAGTCACAGAAAAATTTTGCAATGCTCCATCTTTATGAGCTGACTCCAAGTTTGTATTTTGCTTCCTTCATCTCTCAAGACATAAACCAGCTTTTGTGTTTATTATGCCCCAGATGTAGCTTTGCTACAAACTTTTTGCAGCAAGGATTGTGTCACAAATCTAATGCTAAAGGCAGCAGAACACAGACTTATCTTTTAGGATGACACAGCAGAAATGACATGTTCACTGGCTTTTGGTTGGTTAAACATTGACTTTTTTCAAGACAAAAAAACTAACATAAAGCTTCAGTGTACCAAGTGTAAACAGCATTAAGTAGTTCAAATTTCCTGAGGTATTCTCAGTTAAGACAGCTGTCCCCTTCTCCACCTCCACAGTATAATGACAGTTCTCTGGTCCAGTTTTCTGAAACCCAGAAATAACAGGTCTGCTATGTTTACTTTGCCCTTTAAGTGCTCTGCAGAAAAATAATGGCACACAGGAGTGAGCGAGAAGGAATGCATACCTGTCTCATCTGTGGAGGCACAATGCCCCACTTCATGACAGATTTCTCAGGAATTATCATGGTGATGACAAAAGGATGCAAATTTTTGCTCTCTTACAGTAATGACTATGTCTTAATACTTTTATGCATTTAAACAGCAGGGAAAACAGCATATTTTATTTACACATTACATTTGTCAAATAAAAATGAAATTAATTTCACAAAATTTGCAGAGTCCTCAAATAAATACTATTCTTAAGATGAATAAATAGCACTTCTTAGAGAGTGTCAAAGCTACAATTTTTTCCACCCCACAATCCCAATGTCAGCAAACTGGATACAAGAAAAAAACCAACCCAAAGAACCCCAGGTTCATCTGCTGGTAGAACATGATGCAAACATCATACTCTACAACCCTGCTCAGATTGCCCAGATACCCGTTAAAATGCTTACAAATTATCTTCTACAATCAACCAAAACTAAGGGGCAAATGAAACCTTTTTTGCAAATCTCATCTCATCTATAAACACAATATATCCTCAGAACTCATCTAAACAAGTAGAAGTAGAAGCTTTGAGAATTTCCTGGAAAAATCTATTTTGAATGAATCAAGACTGACTGCCTGGACAACTACAGAGAAGATTGGGTAATGTGTGTGAAGCTGGAAAAGGGAAATAAAACAATTAGACATTTTTTTAGGGAAAACAAAATGAAAGATTAAAATTGTAACATGAGTAATATTAACATACCTGGATTGGTTCTTGCTGCTTAAAAACAGGACCAAGATCAGGTAGAATGAGCTTGATATACTCTTCTTTGGTGCACTCCTCAGCAATTAAGAGAACATTAGGCAAGACAAAGGGTACCATATCAGGATTCACAAATTCGGAAGTCAAGCAAGGCAAAATTCGCTGAATTATAACACGCTAAAAGAAAAAAGTAGACAGATAGTTTTCAGTTTTGATCTCTTATTTGCACAGTATGCTGTAGTTAATTTACACTGTGCTAATCTGCTTAATCTTCTGTTTGAACTCAAAACTAACAACTATGAAGATCAATAAAAAGCAATTAACTGTACAGAAAATAGGACTTTGAGTTAGGTGAAATACACGCCACTTATTTCCAAATTCAAAGCAGCAACCACTTCTGATCAAACGAAAAAATTATTAAATTAAAAAGAATAGAGTATTAAATACGGAGTTTAAACGTTGCACTGTGTAGTGCAAAACAGAATTAAAAATAAAGAAATTTAATGCACTGGTTGAGAAGCTCAGTTATTCTATTATGTATTAAGCTAATATTACTTTTCTATCACATTTGTATTGTGGTATACCACAAAAGGAAAGGGAGCCAGTCTAGACATAGTGCTTAATACTACACTGGAGAAATATGTAAGGACAGGCATTTTCCTTTGAGATTTCTGAGCAGTGCCGGCACAAGAAAGCACTTAGTCTACTGACTGAAGGAAGCTTTGCATCATTCAACATTAAAGTACTGCCTTGCTATGAGAAAACTTGAAGCAATCTTATAAGAAGAAAAGGTGGCAAAATGGCTTCAAAGAGCTATGATGGGATCTGGGAACACAGGGAAAGCCTTGTAGGTGGGGAAAAAGACAACTCCCTTTCAAACTGGGATGAACTACAACAGGACATGCAAATGATGGTTCCTTATTTGGCTTATTTGCCATTTTCCATTTAAAGTATTATTGATTGCTGAGGAATACTTCCAGAATAAGTATGTTCTAATCTCCCTTTATTTCCTTCTACTCTATTCTGACTGTCTCATGACACAATGAAACATGGTATTATGGTACAATGCTACAGAAAGTCCAGCATTCCAAGAGTCAAAATGCTAACAGATGTCTATATATTTTCAAACTTGCCATTTCAAGACATCATTCAGACATACCTTAGGTAGTTTCGGCAGAACTTTTGGTAGTCCTTTGAAAAACTGTGATTTCTGTAGATTATCCCTTTGAAATAATGAATCAAAATACTGAAGCGTCATTGCTCCTACATCATCGAAGAATGGTATCTGAAAATAAGATTAAAAGGTTGTGATCTGGAGGGGGACAACACTGACACTGCTATAATAATTCAAAAATATAATCATCTATCTACCCTTTTAATGCACGACAGTAAGCCTTCACAATGACGAGTCTGCAACTAACAATTAGAAAATTAAATTTTTACATATTAAGTAGTATAACATTCTGATACAAGTTGATTATTAAGACAGAATTTTCCTAGCATTTTTCAAAAACTCATGCATGTTATGTGTATCTATGACATTATTTCATAGATGGTAAGTGGCTTACAAAAAAATGTAATGAGAAATAAAAACTTCAAATAAATATTCTTCTATGAATAATTATGCTATATTATATTACAACACAGGATTACCTACTAGGTCATCCACATCTGGCTCCCATCTCTGGAAACTCCAGAAAACCTGGAAACTCTGATATCTCTAGCCTATGATTCAGTGTGCAGATATGGTAAAAGAGACTCAACATCTTTATAAAACCATACTGCTTAATACAACCACTTACAGATTTGTTTGTTGTAGTCCTTCAGACAATTGAGTTGATACCTGAGAAATATCTGCCAATTCCCTCACTCCTGTCTTTCAGCATATAGGTGGACAAAACAATCACCTCCTCCCTCTCCCTTCTTCACCCACTGTTTCTTCCAATGGTTAAAACACTGATTTCTATTTCTGCATACCATCTTTTCACACCACAGCAAAAGAATAAAATCCTTTAGCAAAACAAATCTATAAGCAGGAATCTGAAAGGCTATCAGATTGGAGAAAATGGGGCATAAGACAAGGGAAGAAAGATTTTACTTTCGGATAGAAAAACGGAGCAACAGTTTTGCCAAATTAAAACTTACATTATACCCTACTTGCAATTAAATTTTGCTTTGTTAGGGCAAACAATTTCTGAATACACTTTATTCTTCTGTGTGCTAAGGAATACATCAAAAATCATAAGCCAAAAGTTAATCCTTAGGTTTATTGCCCTTTATAATTTTCTTACTTTCAAATCCTTTCAATATAATTTTGAAGACTGAATTGTATAAAATCGTAGCACGGAAAAGCTTCCAATTGAATGGAAAGGAATAAAACAGTGTTACATTGAATTATTTTTGAATAATTGAATAATTTTTCTAAATTCTGTCTCAGCAACCACTTTTCTATATAAATAAATGTCAGCATAAGAATAACTTTTGGCATCAACTAACATTACACCTAAACGGTTACAAAATATTTAACATTTCAACTAAAATGATTACCAGAAAACACTTCAAAATAGCTCTACAAATCAAACACTGATTTCTCTCTTTCCTATGGCTCCTGTACTTTCCATGGACTGACCTTAGTCATTTGATCTGCGTCTGGTCTGACTGCCGGAGCTACGTTCAGGAGCAGCTTTACGTGCTCACGCACCTCCTCGGGTATGTTCTCAAGAGTACTGGAGCTTAAACGGCTCAGCTGTGGAAGCAATTCAAGCATGTACACCACGAAATCAGAAAACCCAGCATGTAACTATTTCCAATATACAACAGGCCTATACTTTGTTCTCTTGATGGTTTCTCTACTCACCCATTTGATATCCCTCCCTTCTTGCTCAGAGTCTTCTCTGTTTCCCAAGAGCCTACCTGTTTTAGGTCCCACCTCTGTTCTTTCAACTTCCCATTGTAGTTCAGGTTATCAGAGAACACAAACATGGTATTTTCAACAGGGAAATGTAATTATTTGAGGTGTTGTCTACACACGTTAAAACACAGTACATACTGTGTGGCAATGGGCACCCAAAGAAGTTACAACCAAGGAAACCGGCACATGAAGAGACATTATGTCAGCTGATCCAATTAACTATGACACTGTCCTCTGTTAATATTCAGAGTCCACAAAGAATGTGAAATGGTGATAGCTAAGTGGATACCAATTGCCATGACCAAGTGATCAAATCACTCTAAACCCAGCCCTCTTCAATGGTCCTACATAGGTAAACTCACCGCCAGGTGTTTCATATGGTTCACCCTGACAGGTAAGCATTATTTCACAAGACCAGCATTCAACAGGTTTACAGAGAAATCATGTGAAAAATCCAATTTTTAGTTTATAAAGTTGGTAAATATAACCTCTTCTAAACATATTTTTATTTCTCGTATTTTGCTATGATTTTTTTTCTTGTTATAACAACAGTATGCAGAGTAAGATACCATTGTCAGATGGTTGATGTTGGAGCACTGATAGCATTCTCAATATTTAAATCTATTTTACAGTAGTAACTTTTCAAATATGAAAATCAACAAACAAGAACCATAAAAAGAACAAGTACCTGGTCCAGCTGCCTACTAAAGCTTTTATAAATATCTTGCTTGTTGACCTCAAAAATTGGTTTCCCTTTATTAAACACTGCATACATAACAGCTCCCAGAGAGTACATATCACTGGCTGTCTCACAGCTCACAGACAGAATATATTCTGGTGCCAGATACTCAGGATTTGGAAGACACAAGGATGGCAAGTTTGGATCCCATTCCTTACAAGGGAACTTCGGCTACAAGAGAAGTTTGAGAAGTAAAACAAAGTACATTTATCAAGGATTTTTGAAGACCATTTTCAAAAAGAAACTCAAGCAGCGAAAAATAATTAAGCCACTCAAATTCAATTATGAATCAAACAGCAACAGAGTAAGGCAAAACTGTTAAGAATCTCTGTATCTTAGAGTGATTTGCTGATGCAGTTTCATCTGAATATTAGAGCTGGGAAGTGTAATGTAAAATCAAAGCATTGCTGTAATGGGGAAACATGAGCTATGATGGAATTCATTTTAAAAGGTATCAACCAGGAACTGAGTAGGTGCAACACACTAAGTTAGGTAGGCTTGCATGTCATCCAACATGAAAGGGAGCACAAGTGGCACAGGCTCCAGCCTCTGTTTGAAACCATCACTAGTCTACTGTGACCCCACTGAACCCACTCAGGCTCTTTTTCTGAGATGATCAAATGCAGCTCTTCAATCCAGTCCTGTGCCACATGTTCTAACTTTTGGCCAACAAAATACAGAGGTGAATATTAAATAAGTGGTTATATACTGGAATCCAAGATCGTGAAACTGGTTTCAGGCAAAGACCTGAATTTGAAATTGAATGATGATAAAGATTATTACCTCCTGTTCGGATGGATTTGTTGATTGGATACAAAAATCAAAGCCCATAATTTTCCATGCTCCACTCTTATTCAAAATTATATTTTCAGGAGTAATATTTCCATGGACCATTTTGACACTGCTATGCAAAAATGACAAACCTTCAGACACCTGTTCACAAAAGATCATTATTTTAGGTTAAATATTTCCCCAAACATCCTATGAGACATTTACAAAAATTCTGTTCTTATGGTCACAGTTAAATGCCTAAGTAACTAAGAAACAATTTTTCATCACTATTTTAGCCTATGCCTTAAAAATTATGCATGAAGGAAATTAAACACAGATGGGTAATCAACGGGTGAGATTACTAATGTCAATTAACTACCACAGCATAAGTGTGGTAGTGCACTCCCCTCTCCCCTCAGACCACATCATCTCAGAAGAACAAAAATGCTTTATGAAGCTGGTCAATACATTCACCAAACAAAACCTGGGAGCTAATGGTTCTCCACAGAACGTAAAGAAAAGATTCACATATGGAAGAGATGGCACAGACGTTTACATGGAAAATAAAAATTAATTGAATTTTCTATTTTACATGTCCGAACAATCAAAAAATGATTAGCAGCTTAGAGCTTCTAGTTTATCCTCTTTTACACTTAGAGGGCACTATTATCTCTCACCTCACTATTATTTCATTTACTATAGGCAGAAAAAACTTTGGCAGTGTACTGACTTCATTAAAAAAAATCATTAATACTAAAAAGCAGAAAAAAAATTTAAAGACAACCTGTACCATACCTGAAGCAAACCATATTTGGTCTCCACGTCATAAAGTTTGTATTCTTTAATGTCTGATGGTAAAGGAGAAGGTAGGTTGTCCCAGCTGCCAAGAACATTAGCTAAACTTGCACAGACTGGTTCTGTACAAAATGCCAAGCAATCCCTGTATAGGAAATGCATTAAAAAATTTCTTGTACATAAATGTAATATATCTCTCGACTGCAAATAAAGAACCATACAAACACCGTATTATACATTGCCAAAGCACCTGGTGCTACCAAAATCCATGTTATATTTCAGGTTTTGAATTATTTTAATATTATACTAAAGAGAAACACATAAATGTCTGAAGTTTAAAAAAATACTAGAATTAGGTTATTTTTTCTCTAATATTCACGTAAATCACTAATGATTCATACAATGCTTCATAAAAATTTTTTTTAAAAACAATGCTTTTCATGTCCTGATCCAGGAAAAATTGATCAACTAATTCTTACTACTATTAAAATTTGTGAAATCAGACTTCTACCTATGCCTAAAACCAACATGTCCCTGACTGAAGCAGTACTTAATGAGGTCAGACAATGATCAGAAACTAAATTAATATAATGTAAGGGAGCACCTGAATATTCTTTTACTTTGACAACTGATAGAGAAGGTCTGCAAACACAAACACACTTGTTATATGAACTGCAGTTTGCATGTGAAGTGACTGTTCTCTAAATTATTTTATTGATTTTTCTCCTTCATGAAAAATTAATGGTCTTGCTTATGCATTTTTGTGTCAATTGTGTTTGAGAAGCACAGAAGAAGCAAACTTCCACTCAGAAGGACTGGCTGTAACACTGTCAAAATTTCAAAACTGGTCCTGAAACCAATATATGTCTCAATTTCACGAACTCCATGCAACACAGACAAAGTCATTCTTTACATTCACATTTTCATACTGCTCTGCACAGCGGTGGAGGCCCTGGACAGCCTGAATTGCCACTGCAATTTACTCCTTAATTGTTTTAAAGGGTTTTTTTTGAGAAAGCACTACATGGATGGTAGCACACATACCTGCTTTAAGGATCAGTAATTCATGAGAACACTAAACACTGCATCAGTATGAACACAGAAAACAGAAACACATATGTCTTTTATTCGGTGGTTTTCATAACAAACTCTCTGATTACTGCAGTTTTGAGGGAATAAAACATGGCTGTTTATTTTTGACTTTAGGAGGTAATTAAAAAAAGGGCCCAAGCCACAGTATCAGAGGGATGTGGTAAATCTAATTAAATAGTAGAATATTGCACAAGGTGATGTCAGCCATACAGTGCAGCTGCCTTAACAGTTTCCTGAATAACATCAACATGAAATTCAGAGTAATAAGATAAAAATGTTTTAAAAATAAAATGTGACAGTCAAAAAACACTGTAGCATATGCTTTTACAGGGCAAGAATGTAACAAATGCATTGTCTAGTAAATTATCAGGGACAATTCACACTACCACTATTTTTAAAGGATAGGAATGATATTAAGAGTTAACCCACAATTTGCATTTTTTATCCTTTTCTTCAATAACAAGCTAAATATAAATTAGTTTTGTTTTCCAGTGCTGTTAATGGAATTCAAGACCATTTGTAAACAAACATACTCATATGAACTATTTAGTATAAATAAGGAGTCACTCATATATAAATGCATGGCAGGAGGTATACATCATTATAGGCATTGTGTACATTTGTATTAAACATAACTATGTTGGATAATAATTTATAGTAGAAACATTCTATTAATAGTGGGAAAATTATCTACACACTAGGGTCAGAAAGATATGGCCTTTCTTTCCATATCTACTTCAGCCCTCCAGGTGCATCAAGTATCTATCTGCATCACAAAGGAGGAATAATGGGTGACCTGCAAGCCGTTCATTACAACCGTATGTTACCTTGGGGAAACACAAAAAAAGAAAAAAAGAAGAAAAAAAAGATCAGGTACAGACTAGCTAGAGGCCCATGAGAGATTTCTTCAAGAATAAGCACTCTGGAAAGACCTGATATCCTAAAGCAATCTTACAGCATGCTTGCACAAGGTTACATATATTATACATAAATCTTTATTTTATTAATCTCCTCCAAAAACTGTTACATCAGTTTCTGGCACAGCAAGCAACTGTACAGGTTTCGTGCTTCTGGTGTTTCTACTAGCAGCTGAGTGCGCTGAGTATGGAAACAAAAACAGCAGAAGCAAAGTGTAAGACATTACTAAAAACTCAAAAATAAGAACTCTGATGTAACTACACTGTTACTTTTACTCAAAAGGCTTAAATGCTTCACAAGAACACCAGGAAAGCTTTCTTAAAGGTATGAATCTTGGTGTTTCCTTCTCAAGAGCAAAGTTCAGTGGAAAAGTAGCTGAGTCAACTGGAAAACTGTGACAATTTTAGCAAGAAGCCTGAGGTATGCTCTGGGATTCACTTGCATTCACACACTATAATTTGAGATGACCCTAGGCTATTTACCAAGTAATAGCTTATTTACTGTTATAGAGTACTGAGAGCTGTCTTCAACTACCTAATTGATTTTCTTTAGGCCATTGTAAGGGACATACTAGATCATAGGTGCAATGACAGCTTTGAACCCCTGTTAATGTGAAATGTGTTTATCCCTGTAGGGAAGATAGGTATGAATATTCAAGTGCAATTTAATCCAATAAACCTGTCTCAAAGCAAGCAGTGCAAAGATGAAGATGCATTCCTACGGTATTCTCAGCTCCTAGAAGCCATTTGGAAAAAGTCAACACAGAAAGGAATGACATCATATAATAAATTTTTATCAGTCTGCAATTTAGGATTGCAGAATGGCTGGGGTTAGAAAGCACTTCAGAAATCATCTAGTCCATAAATCATTATAGATCAATCATAAATCAAACAAGCACTAGAAGAACATGCTGAATTTTGTCTCACTCAATTGGCACTTGAGGGCCTTTTCAACACACACAATTTACCAAAAATCTCTAATCTCACATGTACTAAATACATCTCATACATGGAACAAAATGTATGAATAAGTTTTTGAGAGAAAACTATTTTAAGAGAGTTCTTTAAAACCAAAATTAATTAAAGCACCAAATTTTCATGCTGTAATGGTCATGTGTAGCCTTACAGCTGCAACTGGACTAAAATCAAGCAATAGATTATTAATTAGATTCACACCAGAACCGCATTCCATGGCGGGGGGGGGGAATATGGGGATAGGATGAATACCTTGTCATATGAATAAATACACTAAACTTGAATCTCATCAGAGGTATGTGTTGAATGTTCCAGACAGTTTACATCCAATACCAAAACAATGATTAAAAATAACTGTTCTCCACCTTACTACAGCTTACCTGGACTCTTCTAATGGATGTTGAACAGTAAGTAGTCTAGGGTGTCGAAGCCTAGTTAGCTGTTGAACACCTCGTTTTAAGGAATCAATAATCTGATCTTTTTCAAATTTTTGGTACTTGTCTATTAGCTTCTTATCAAAGACAAAAACAGCCACTTCCTGAAAATAAGCAACAGAATTCTCTCAGTATGTAACACAGCCAAAACCTAAGCCTATACACAATTATAAACAAATGTGTTTTTTGAATCAACAGTACAGTCCCACCAATACAATAACCAAATGAAGAAACTGACTTGTTCTTACTTAGTCCTAGTCATGGGAGAGGTTACTGTATATAAACTCTGAAAAAGACATTTTGAATTAAGGTACTAATGCTCCTTTATTGTATAAACAGTAATGCATAAATTATAACCCTACAGCGACAAAGCAGCAGATCCACAGTCAGAAATTAACTTGATTTTAAGTAGATGAAAGAATTTATATCAACTATGAACAGTTAAAATATTCTGAGTATATACCAAGTGTTGCTTTATTAAACCAGATCCTGTCTCAGTGTTCTGCTCCAAGCCAGTACAATCTGACAAAATACTCACATTAGTCTATTAATCTGATCAGACCATTCACATGATAAAACATTAAGAATTTTGTAATGCTTAATGATGTGCAAAAAAAAGTCACAAAAATATTAAAAACAGAGAAATCCTCTCCAACTTCTGGAACTGGAGCAGGAGAAAATTAAGAAATTTGTATGAAACTTTGAAATTACAGAGGACAATGTAAAATAAAAAATTAGATTACATCACCATCTGGGAAGTCGTTAATTTGAAATGTATCAACTGATGCAAAAAACTAATTAAAAACTTCTATCATGAAACAGACTTTCATATGCTACAATAGCATTATGAATAATAATAAAGGTTAGAAAGCAGCAGAAAATAATATGAAAATACAGTTTTCAGTCCCAAGAGGAACTCTATGCTCTTTTACTGCACATTTTATAACCATTACACTAATCAAAATCTCACAGGAACAGCTTCATTATTAATTAAATAAAACCCTATAAAGTTTTAGAAATAGGCTAATATGAAATTCAGCCCAATACACAAAAAAATGGTTTTTAGCTATTTTCATTAAGCTGTTAGCAGGTGAATACTTGTAACTAACTCAACTAAGTACACTTTTCCTGCCTCTATCCATATTGGCTCCCTGCTCCAGCTTTTAACTGTGATGGATCAAACATTAACACAAGGCAGAGAAGAGCAATGACAGGGGATGGAAGACATACACTGAGCAGTACATGACCAGTAACAAAATTTCAAACTAAGACAGCACTTCTGAAAAAACTTCTGTTTGATGACAAGTGAAAAGAATCAGAAACTGAGTATTTACATCAGCTATGGATTGAATATTTTATAATGGGTCTAAGTTAAGTCCTATTGGGGCTTGCTGCAATCCTGCATGTTTTGTTTAAACTCATAATTCCCTGCACCTGGCAGAAGAGGACACAATTTGTGCTCCAGATCCTTAACCAGCTGATTCAATGCCATTACATCCCTCTTGACTGTCTGTAGCCTTGTTGTTGGGACTTACCTTTTGAATTCTGCTAGCTTTACAACTGAGCTGGCAAGTGCTTTGTGATCTTACCCTATCTATTTATGACTATACTTTCTAAGATGGACAAATGCCATATTATGACAGAAAAAGGGCATAAAGTCTAAGTTGATAAATCTAAGATGAGCTGAAATATATACTATGAAATTATACACCTATATATAACCAGAGTGACTCATAAATCTTTCAAACAAACAGCAGCAGCAAATCAGCTATGAAATAGCACCAGACCAACATATGCACACAGGTAAGTAAATTCCTCACATTCTGTTAGGTTGTTACTAAGTCATCTACACAGTAAAGAAGAAAAGACAAGGTACATTACAAAATAATAACAGATAAACATTCAGAAATCCTGGAAAAGCAGCAAGGCAGGAACCACGTAGAACTTGGAAAAGAAGAATAAAGTTACAAATATTCAGTCTCTGGTGACAGTAGATACCTGTAACTGACCACTGACTTAAAACAGGAACAAAAATAATCCTGAAAACAAGGATTTCTGATGGGATCTACTGGTGTTAATGTTAAAACCTCAAAATTTAGCTGTTTTATCTGGCTACAATGACTTAAACTACTACTTGTGTTGTGGTAAAGTGACAACAACAGGGGTAATTAAGCCCTTACATCCTGCTTGTCTCATTACAATACACACTGCAAAAAAAAACCTTGTAGTTTCAGGATAGACAATACATACTTGTCATACAGCAAGTGTGTACAACTTCACAAAAGTGACTGCTATCACCTGGAAAATGACAGCCAGCCCAAAGAACATTCAGAAGGTACACAGGAGAGAAACAAAAAATAATGCTAAAGAACATATATTGCAATACAACACACCATAAGACGTATTGCTGCACAATTTGTTTTGCAATGGCAAAGTGAATGTTCACATGATGTTACCTAACTGGTAATAATAATGAATGGTAACTGCATGTCAAAACACCACCCATCTAAAATTCCATGCAGTACAACTGCTGCTGTACTTTTAATTACTAATGATGGCATACAACTGCACAGATGTTTAGAGTTTACAGTCAGGGTTTACAGATATATTGCCACACGGAGCACCTGAACTAAAACTCTGTGAAATTATTGGTCAGAACACCCATTCAAGGCTTGTGAAACATGATTGACAGGGACCTAGTTACATATACTCTGACAACTATACAGTGAAAGAAACTTGCTACAACTCTCCAGACCTTAAGGATATTCCTGCTACAGGTCAAATGCTTACTGGGCACATAGATTGTATAAAACCCATCAAAATTACCATGCTTCCAATGCTATCACTTCTTTGTATAGCTGAGTAAGACCAAAAAAAGCCCCAATTAAGTGGTATGTTGGGTAAATTCAGTAAAAAAAAAAGATTCAAAGAGCTCTGCAAGAGCTAAAAAGTACCTGATTAAACATTATTCAGACTCTGTCGCACAGTATCAGATCACACATTCTTTGCAGATTATTTATGCTGTGTATTATATATATCTATTTACTAATGTTTATTTGCCTATGATCTAACAGATTGTATAAACATTTTCCAAAGTTATTCTTTTGTGTCCATTTATTGTTGGTACATGTGTAGCAAGCTGATGCATTGTCTACGTGACTTCACATCCCTTAGCATTACGTTTAACTAAAGATCATAATTTATTAACACTTCTATTTACACTTTGAAAATTGTATTTCCCCCCCACATTTGAAAAAAGACTTTTCACATTTCTCCTGTGTAACAAAATAATTTCCTCTAATAACATTTCTTAAACTCTGTTTTTGGCAAACCTTCTTCTGAAATCACAGTCCCATATTCATTTATACATGTGACTTCAAGTGAGTCAAAAGTTTGAGTATCACTGCTGTAAATCGTAATACTTTCAGGAAACTAAAAAGGAACAATACTGATCTGAAAGCAGCACAGGGAAAGCATAACTAACTTCCTTCACAACCTCCTCCTCTATCCCATGCCTTCCTGTTACAGTATCTCATTACCTAACATTTCTAACTGCTCAATTTCTGTACGGTAGCTGAGCAAAAAACTACAGTGCCTTTTGCTGACAACAAATAATGACATACTTCATGGCTCTTTTAAACTGCAAAAAGCCAGAATTGTTACCAAAAAAAAGCTGCAAGGTGTAATAAACTGGGGAACCAATCCATATTAAAGCAAACTTCTTCCTTCTCCTCAGATCACTTTTAACTCAGATGAATTCTTGATCTTGGTTCCAAATTGTATGCTATGAATGCAGAACCACTTCTTTCTCCAACAAAAACCTTAAAGCAAGTATCACTTACGTAGCTGAGAACAATGTACATAAAGAGTGCTGAGTTCTTTGTGTCATTTCACTACCCTTAACATTGGTCTGTCCAGTCGGACTTTAACTGCCACTTACCAACTGCTACCAATCTGTCCTCTAATGTTTACAAACATAGGTCTTTAGTTGATAACTCACCTGCTTTGTCGATTTTTTAGTTCCATTAAATATCTTCCAAGCAAGACCATTACCTCCACTGGCAATATGTCGCCCGACATCGAATTCCCTGGTAACGGGATTTCCCATGACTGCACTGGTGACATCAGCTGTCACCTTTGTGACAGTGCTCTTCAGCTTATTCAGCATGGACTCCATGGTTTCAATTTGCACCAATGGCTTATCCTACAAAGACAAGAAAACAAAGGTTTCACAGTCCTCTCAATTCAACCATTTCTTGAAAACTGTAATCAAATAATGCAAAGTATTTATGAACTGCCCCCCGACAGGAAAAGTTCACACCTTGTGTATTAGTATCCATCAAAAAGAGAAACAATCTGAAGGAAAACAGACTCCTTTAATTCCAGTGCTCACAGAATTACTCGTTTGCCTGAAGCAAAGGACTGCTTAAGATCCCAGGCCAGCAAAATAATGGATGTGTACTACGCAGAGAGCAAGTAAAAAACAAACATATTCTTTCCTACACAGTGACTTCCAAAATACAAGCTCAAAATTCAGTATTTTGCCCATCAGACTGCTGACATTACCATTTGTATGATCCAACTATTAATGAACTTAAGTACTAAGTGCAGGGGAAGGCAACAAGAAACCATTTTTTATGTTTTATCAAAATTGTACAAGGAAGCTTTTCACATCACCTTTCAAATTTTAGAGATAAAAGACTGTGGCAGCTTTCAATTTACTTCACCTTCCCCTGTAGTGTGTACTTTCAGAGTCTTCTATATTTTAATAATAAATCTGACTTGCCTATTCTGCCAGATACATGTTCTGAAGCCTGTGTCCCATTTATACAATTGTTTATCTGATAATGTATACCCAAGAAAGAATGAAGGCAGCAAACAGCAAAAAAANAAAAAAAAAAAAAAAAGATAAAGACACTCATCTTCCTTATCTGCGTGAGCAAAGAAAAAGAGGGAATGCAAGAAGAAATTATTTCCTGGAAACAGTATTTTGCAATATATTCAAAAGCAACACTTGAGGACATTTCTTCAGTCTCTCCTTCAATAAAGATGTAAAGACATCTTTATCCTTCAAACTTAACCAAAATCAACCAGACTGAAGTTACCTGGACATACACTCCTTCTCTCCCTGGTACTATAGATTTGATTCCACTCAGGAAATCAGGACAAATAATCTGAATAGGTTTCAATTGCAAAGACAGACCTGTAACACAAGTCTGTAAATGTAAAAGAGGTAAGAAACATACTAAACAAAACTTCTTTAAAAGGTCCCTGTGTTATGAAACAATTCACTCCAGTGCAGCTGTGTGTACCAGTATTAGCCAAGCCCCAAGCAAACCTTAGTGCAGTGCTGCATACAGAACAGCTATGCTGCTCTGCCTTGACTCTTTAGACATGAGAAGCTGCATCTGAAATCAACAAGACAATCTTAAGAGTAACTACAAACTCATTTGGTACTCACCTAGTTAAGAGTTTTGTTGAGAACATACCTTGGAATAAATTATGGAAACACAGAATTCCTTTATTAAGTAATTTTATTTCAGTATTTGAAATTTTATTATTACAACAAATTAATTTTACTTTATGATTCATGATACAGAAAAACACATGCAAGTCCTAAATGTGCAGCCCTAGACCAAACTGCTATGAAGACATTGGCTAATATCCCTGTATAAAGGAGCTTTTCATTAGCCTGATAAATAGCTACAATCAAGGATCATGGATTATTCTAAAAAGAAGCTATACGCATTTCCAACTCTCAGCAATTTTATTCAGCAGCTATTCTGTGGGCAAACTCTATATGCTAAAAGACTATAAAATCAATCCTAATGAGTTCAAGATAATCCCAAATCTAATTTACTTGGGTTTAGATCTTGTGCTTTTTCCATTGTTTTGTTCACTCCCAGCCATCAAAGTTCTCTAGTACCAATGCAACACCATCTTGTGTTAGGACTCTCAAAACTAATAAAACACTTTGCAAAATTAACTGCGGGAACATTACGAAGAAAATGCATGTACATGCATGTTCAAATTCCTTTGTGTAAATCTGAAAGGAAGCTTCTCTACACAGATGGTGGAAAAATGGTGTAGTATTCATTAAATCAGAAGTGCCCTCTGCTGTGGGTGATAGACTAACTGCAGTGAGTAGCCTGGAAAACCACTAGGTGAGAATGTCAACAGCATTCCAGTATCTGAAGTACTAGAATTTAAATTTCAAGCCTGGTAGACCCTGTCCAACCTGTTTCCCTCCAGCTTGACAGTAGGCAAACTATTGTTTAATTTAGATTCTGAGCAACTAGTACCAAGGAACTTATTTCTCAATAAGCAGATGGGGTTTAAAGTCTACATCCACCTAACTGTAAATTTGCAGAAATCCTCTTATCAACATTTGAATGTAAGCTAAAATAGTATATTTTGGTCTATAAAAACAATTGCTATCACCAACTTCAGTAAAAACTCTATATATGGCAACAAGAACAATGTACCATGCCCCACCAAAAATACCTGCTTTGGATAGTATCTATAATAACACAAATCACGACAAGTTAACTGAAATATGCAAGTCAAGACTGAAATATGCAAGTCTAGTTCTCAGCTGTAGGAAAACTCATTTGTTAAGACTGGTCTAGTATTTCTAGAAAAAATTAATAACCAACTGGCAATAAAGTCAGTCATCCACAATGAAATTAGCATTTCAAGTTAAAAGGTAATAAATGAGACAAATGCAAAATCTTACGTGTAACAGTGTTTGGATAAGCAACACAGGACATGCAATAAATGTTTAAGAATTCTTCCTGTTTGAATTTCATGAGTAATATTAATGCTACTGATTCTGAGCCCACGCAACCTGGAACTAATCCTAAAAAATTCTGAATGTTCAATATGTTTTTCCATCAATGCCCCTTACAATCAGTAATGGTTTTTATGCTGATGTACATCAACAATCATACGGCAGCATGATAAGAACAATCACCTAGCAAGGTAGTAAGCAACAACCAACACTGAACTCAGAAAGGAGGTAAAACATTCAAAATGTTGAAATACAGGCTGTTGAAATCCAAAACAAAGACTGTCCACCATTTTTCAATTATCACTCATAAAAATATCTGCATAATGCAAACCCATCAATTTATCCTCAAATTAATTCATACCTTCATCTGACGCATGGCTGTGGGCGCACGCTGTACAGCAGTACAACATACACTACCGCTACTCTGAACTACACCAAGCTGGGATTCCCCTCTGGGAACCAAGACCAGCAGGCTGCTGCACAGCTACTTCACGCCACCCAACCACATCCCATCCACCTGCCCCAAACCAGGATCAATCCACAGAAGTAAGTGCTGGAACAATTGAGTCTCAGCAAACAAAAGGACAAAACCCCAGCATTTTGCAAGCACAACCAGTTTTCCGCATTTGTTACAATAACACTGAGAGGCTCAAATGCAATGAAGCACTGTGCAAGGCTGCTCTCGCCGCACGTCACCTTCTTAACTTTCATGCACCATTTCGGTACTGAGCTTCATCTGAATCCCTACCAAATCCTCACGGAACGAGATCCACGAACAGGGCTCTGTCTGCCGCCTGGTGACAGGTGAAACCCAGCCCGTGCGCTGCACAAATCCCGGTCAGCCTCCTGCGGGCCAGTCCTCCCGGACGAAGTATTTGCTGTTATTTACAGCGAGAACCGACTC
>VXAX01000641.1:720940-743718 GCA_013399835.1 Leptocoma aspasia | reverse complement strand
TGTTATTTACAGCGAGACCCGACTCGCCCCGCTCCGCGCCGGTGCCGGCGCTCCCTGCTCCGCCGGCCGCCCGGGAGCAGCGCGCCGGGGAGCGGGCGGCGGCCGCGGCCACAGGCGGCAGGTGACCCGCGATCCGCCGGCTCGGGCAGCTCAGCGGTCCCCGCCCGGCCCTGCCCGAGCAGCGATCGAGCCCCCGGGGCGGCCCTTCCCCTCCAGCCCTCAGCGCCGGGCACCCNGAGGATCCGCAGCCAGAGCGAGTTGCAGCCGCGGCGGGGGAGCGGGCGGCGCCGAGGTGGGCGAAGAGCGTCACTCCCGTCTCTCCGCCGCGGCATCTTTTCCCCCGCAGTGTCGGAGGGGCCGGGGAGCGGAGCGGGCTGCGAGGGTCCGGTGCCTGCCCGTTGTGTGTCGGTGCAGAACGGCGCTAGGGAGGCTCGGCAGCCGAACAGGGGGAACGGGAGCTTCCTGCAGCCCTACCCCTGGAGCTGAGCTTACGGGGGTCGCCGCTGGTAGTAGGGCTGGGCGTGGAGCCGGGCGGGGTGTTCCGACCGGGAGGCAGGCGCGGTTAATGCGCCGCAAACACTTGTTTGTCGTCTGCTGAGCTGGGCGCGATCTGTGAGGATAAACTGGGGGCTTCGGAGCACCTCCCCTAAGGCTGAGAGCGCTGGGGCTGCTCCGCCGGGAGAAGAGAAGGCTCGGGGGTGTCTCT
Source organism: Leptocoma aspasia (assembly GCA_013399835.1). Taxonomy (NCBI): domain Eukaryota; kingdom Metazoa; phylum Chordata; class Aves; order Passeriformes; family Nectariniidae; genus Leptocoma; species Leptocoma aspasia. Next base: position 743,012 of record VXAX01000641.1, on the reverse strand, counting down.
GCAAGTATCTAAACAGAGAGTGCAAAGAGGATGGAGCCAGACTCTCTTCAGTGGTACCCAGAGAGGCTGTGATATCGTGTGTGGACATGTCGGCTTCTGGAGATGTTCAAAACCTGTCTGCACGTGGTTCTGGGCGACCAGGTCTGGGTGGCCTTGCTTAAGCAGGGAGGTTGGACCAGATAGACCTCAGAGATCCCTGCAAGCCTTGGCTGTTTTGTGATTCTCTAATGATTTAATGTGTATGTACACAGCGCATACGTACAATATACGTGGTCATAACAATGACAAAAAAATCCGTCCTTGCCTGTTTTTAATGGATTTTTGTTCTGTTATTTAGTGGGTGCTAAGTCAGCTTACAAGAAGGACTGAGTCATGAAATACTGTCTTTGTAAAGTTCAGCTGATTTCTGAATATTTTTTTAAAGATACAAAACTAAGTCCAGTGTATTTTTTTTTGAGTATCAAAGTGAAGGTTTATAAATTTTTGAAACTTTCATATAAATATTTTGCAGACTGCGATGGTCCTTTTCAAGCAACTCAGCTGTGGAATAGTATTATACATGCCCTTCACAATCAAGTGGAAATCAAAAGACGTAGACAACACCTGAAAACATACAGAAACTGTTTCACTGGCTCCAATGCTGTTGATGTGGTACTGAGCCATCTTATGCAAAGCATGTACCTCAGCTGCAATGATATTTCTCGGCTGAAGGGGATCCGTGTATGCCAAGCTTTGATGGATCACAAAGTGTTTGAGCCAGTTGGAGCCAAGCTTTACATATTCAAGAATGGGAAAGAAACAGAGTTTGAGGACACAGACACTAGTCTCTATAGATTTGTAAATAGCAGTCTTGATCCTCTTCTTCCAAGAAAGAATAAGGACAATAAAAGCTTATCTCCTGAGCAAATCTGCAAACAGAAAACAAAAAGATGTTCCAAGTGAGTTACTCTGAACAATGCTAATTTTTCTCTTTTTTTTTAATAAGTTAAGGAAGGTTACCTTTAAATGAAATTATGTCTGTCTAAACCAGGTGTTGGACACTTCTGAAAAGTCTGTGCCAGTTTTGAGAAACATCATGTCTAAATTGTAGATGCTTCCAGGTATTTCTGGGTAAAATGTTTTAATCTGCCCTTTGTTATTTGGAACAGAGTCTGGCACAGTAGCATAAGCCTAGAAATAATTTGGTTTTGCTATCAATTGTGCTGAAATCTGAGAATTAGCATGAATGAGCTAGTTACTGAAAGCTGGTAAACGAAGTGGAACTAGCAGACAGTATTTGGAATCAATATCCTTGTCTTTTCCACAAAGCAGATGTGGATGATAGAAATTCTAGTAGCAGAATAGACTCCAGATATAATAAACCCCTAAAGTTCTGATTAAAGAGCAATTTAGTAAGTAACAGAAAGAAAAATGTGTTCTAATAGTATTTGTTATACATCTAACTTTTTTCTTCCCTCCTAAGCAGAACAAAGTGTGACACAACACTTTCAAACCCCTTAGCATTGGAAGCAGCCAATAAAAAGAGGGTTGAGGAGCTTCTTCAATCAATATATGTTCATACATCTTTACCTCCAAAGGTCATGGTTAATGAACCAACTTGCCTGCTTTCAAAAGGAGGTGAGGATTGAATTTTTTCTTTTTAAAACTTGATTGTTCTTCACTGTATCTTGGAGTGAGTGCCCCATTTGTGTTAAACAATGCTCCACAGAGACCTACGTTTAACCTGTCACTAATGACAAAATATCTAAATGAGTGTTAAAGGGGTTAATGCTTGTAGTAACTAAACAGAAGGAAACACAACAGGGTTATGTTTTTGCATAATTGTGCTATTTATGAAAATACTGCTTCAGAAGGAAGTAGGTCTTAAGATAAAGAATATATTATGTCATTCCTTTGCTTTTCACTCATCTTTTTTTTTCTTCTACTAATTAGAGTAGTTTATTCTGAATCGTAATATGATGGGGGAGACATTTCTTTTTAGCATTCTTATTTTGATCCCTTCTTACCCAACATAGCAACTTCACACTGTGCTGTTACCATGTTTTCTTTGAACACTTAAAAGATTCTTTAGTGAGTAAAAACAAAAGTTAGTTGTTTACGTAAGATCTTGTTTCTGAGGGTTTTTTGTTTGTTTATGGTATCAGTAATAGAAGATGTCTGGAAACAGCAAACTCTGCTACGACTGCTGCAGTTAATTGATGTTCCCCTTCTAGAAGATATATTGGTGTCTTCAGCGAAGACAAAATCAGACAGTTTTGGCAAAGAAGAAGACATGATTATCTCAAATACTTTCTTGGACAGAGAGGTTACGTGTAGCTTAAACTTGCCCGAGTAAGTTATATATCTATGAAATTAATTTGTTAGTAAAGGCTTTATTTTACTTTTGATCAAAGATTTGTGTTAAGTGAACAAATAGACATCATTATGCTTGTATACTTTTAGACAGGGGTGGCATTAATGTGATTGACTTCTTTTCAAAAGTGTTTAGTGATTTCACAAAAGGTATATGTTTAGAGTTGGACACTTGAGCATTTTAAGTAGACATTAAAACTTGAGTGTTGTAAACACTCCTAGTTTCTAGACCAGATTCTTTACTCTTAGGTCTCTGTAACAGACATCAGAACTTGAAAATTTTATTCTGAGTATTTTTGTTTGTCACAGTTCCTGGTGGCCGTGGTGTGAAGATACAAAGTCAGTAAGGCATCTATTGTTAGCAAGAGAAAAATAGAAACTAAGCTGTAGCAGTGAAGAATGCTTATGTAATGAGGATATAAAAGTAAAAGAGGCTGCATGTTGTCAGTGTTCTTTTCCTTAAATCTTCTCTTACTTTTTAGTGTTCCTGTTTGGTGTATTTAGGCTGATCTCTATCTTGCATATACTTCTAATGAATATGTCAAGGCTCATGTGACTATCTTAGGAATGACTATTTTTGTCAAATTAATACAGTTTTTATCTGCAATTTCACAATCTTTGTTTCTGTTCTCCATTATAAAAATAAGATTCTATGGATCTTAAATAATATCTGCAACTTGTCATTTGTTCAGATCAAATTATTTTACATCCAGAATCAGACAAAAGTAATTGTTCCTCTGTCCCACACATTTCTATGATTTTATATTCCTTCTGTACAAAATGGTTGAGACTTTTTCCTTTGATGTTCTGGCTTCTTTCAACAATAAATTATGCACCTGAATTTTAGGTGCATAATTAGGTTACATTTTCTTTCCTTAGTTAAGACATAGAGACAACAGATGCTTGTGAAAACTCATGCCTTTATAGTAGGTTATATAATAAACTGCTTCTCTAGTCTTCTGGGATTTAACCAACTTTTATTTTCCTGTTTTTTCAAACTGTATTTTTCTCTTCTGTAAAGATCAGGTTTTTTCACCCTGGCTAGCCCTGGTGGGTTCTCGATGTGTGTGTTGGAGTAATGGAGGGATGGTGTTTGGTTTTTAAATACTAGCTGAATTCCTGGGGTCAGTGACAGTCTGGCATGATTGCAGCTTGTTTTGATCTGGGTTTATCTCAGGTGTCTTGCCTTTAGCATAGGAAAAACATGGAAGTTGCTCATTTTGAGCAGGTTCTTGAACTTGTGTAGTGAAATAAGTTACACAAACTGCTTAATAAACCAGTTCAGCATTGTAGTTCATATATGTGACTATACCTGCATGGTTATTTCTGTCTAGTTTTCTTTAAAGGATTAAATGGACCCTGAGATAGCTCAGTTGTTTCAAGCATGGTGCTAATTACACCAAGGTTACAGATTCAATCCCATTTACCTAAGAGTTGGATGCAATGATCTTTATGTGTCCCTTCTGACTCAGACTATTCTATGAATCTGTGAAAATAAAAATAGGTAGAGCATTTTAAAGAAAGCACTAAAACTACCCTTTCCTTCTACAGGCTTGACAGATGGCTCTATGCTGCAATTGAATGCTTGGAGTATTTTCCTGACCAATTCCTAGTGATGGTTAGTCAGCAGTTACCTCAAAGCACTAACAACCCCAGCAGTCTGAATACATACAAGAAGGTTCTTTTTGATGTTATAATGAAGTATTACAGTCAAAAGAAGGACTCTCTTCTTGCCACTCAGGATTTTGATATTCATTCAGGAATTATAGAACTTATAGGTAAGAGCAACCTGGAACAAAAAAGTATGAATGAAAGCTGTGTAGAGGATGTCACTAGGTATCAATTGACTGAATCATGACATCACTTGCAATGCCATTGCAGATGCACTTTTTAGGTTGGAAGGAAATGTTCAAGGTCACTATTATGAACCTCTACTCAAGACAAGGACAAATTTCAAAGTTAGATCAATTTGCTTAGGGCCTGGTCCAGCTGAATTTTGAAAATCTGGAAGGATAGAGATTGACCAACCTCTGTGGGTAACTCTTTCAATATGTAACTACCTCCATTGTGAAAGTTACTTATCCCAAGTCAGAATTTGCCTTACTGCTACTATGAAGTAATAGCATAAAACTAAAATCATTGCTATAAAGTTTTTCATGTTAGCCAGAATAAGGTTTTTAAAGTTATGGACATAGGGTCCTTTTTAGTAATAGAAGTTTTTTAAAATTATAAAAGGGACTATTGAGAACCCTCCCATCATATGCATACAAGTAAACCAGTAAACCAAAGGGTTTCATTTAAATACAAGTTTAAGATTAATCCTACCTAAATAGGCTTTGTTGCTGCTGCTTCAGTCCTGTTGGGTTGTTGTGCCTTAAGGCCAGCTGCAAAGTACTGCAAAGCTGCTCACTCACTGCCTGCTGCCACCCTGCCCCTGATGCGGGAGGAAAAATTAAAACTTGTGGATTGAGAAAAGAATCCTTTGATAACTGGAACAACATGGAATTTTTTTTGGAAGGAAACCCCCCCAAAAGTGGGATTATTATTAGGATTATAAATAAGTATTCATGACTCTGAAAATGAATAGTAACATTGGATATGCTGTTTTACTCCATGGCAGAAAAAGGAAAAACAAATCAAGCTCTAGAGGCATTACAACTTTATTTAAAATTATTAGCACCGAATATTAGTGAAGAACTTCACAGGCTCCTTACATTCCTAGCCATTGCATCGGAATCTGAGAGCTACAGATTGCAAAAACAAGTAAGTGTCTGTTCTGCTTACTGTGAAAAATAGCACTTTCTCATAGTAAAACTAAACTTTTTGTCTAGTTAGAAGTATTCTAACTAGTATTTACTAGTTAGGAAGTATTTACTGCCTTTCCATGTGATCTGTTTCCCACTGATAGCATCCCATTATACTTAGTCTTTGCTAGCACACTGCAAGTCAATCTAATGCCAAATCTGGGTACGACTTTTTCCAGTTTGAGAACAGATTTGTGATCATCAAGACTTGTACAAAGTTCATCTTACAAAACAGGACACTGTCAAAACCACAGGCAGAACTGCTGACTCAGTTTCTGATGGACAATCACTCCGAGCTCTTCAAGGTACCATTCTCCTTACATCATTGGCTTTGTCATTTTAAATGTTAAATGCCATGAATTGCCTTTTTTGGGGTATGACAAGTCTGAGGAACTGTGTTTAGTGTTCCATTTGTTACAGTTTAATAGTACAGCCAAACAGGGTGAGAAGCTATTCCAGACTATGGAGGACAGATTTTTGAGAGCTTTGCAATCCTTTATAAATTGTATCCTCTCTTTATTTGCATGATTTGTATTAGGAAAATATTTAAAATAGCAATAATTTTATATGGTTATTTTGGCACTTTGTTGGTCATGAATGCCTACTAAATATTTAGGTATCTTAGTGTTTTTCTCCTTTAGAAGTTCACTGGCATACTCCCGAGTGGTAGAAAAATGGCATGCTCTTGTAGTCCAGTGTATGTGTATAGCTTTGACAACTCTAAGAGATCCTTCACTATTTTGGAATGTTAACTTCTAAATTGAAGAAAACAAATAGAACCACAAAATTCTAGTAGCCTTTCTATTAAACTTGATGAGCTGTGTAAATATGCAGGCTTTTAATAATCTCTTTAATTTATGTTCCATCATATTGTCCCACGTGAAAAGATGAAACTTTGCAACTTTACCATACCCTATAAAAATAAGCTTCACAGAAACTTGGTTTCAGTAAAGTACTGCTTTTTATTTTTATACAACACATCAATTTCCACTTCTGACTCCAGGTCTAGAGATGAGAGATTTTTTTTTCTTTAAATTAACTCCAGTTTAGTTTGAAAGCATTAAGTGGTTAGTGAGGGTTTTGTATTTGTTAGTACACAGCCAACCCCCCTTTTTTAATTTGTGTTAAGGGTTCTGACATGATGGTTGGGCCTTGGATTCCCCACTGGAGTTAGGGCCAGAACTGCGCAGCAGTGACAGCGAGTGGACAGTGGTTCACTCTGACAGCTGCAATTGAGAGCCTTGTGCGAAAGCTGAAATCAGCTTGTTCTACACTGCAGTTTTTTTCCATGGAAAACATGATCTAGAACTTTTTGCTTCCTATACCTTTGGCCAGAAATACCAGAAATCAACATATGTATCTTAGTAAAACTATGTATTTTAGTGCAATTCTGTGAGAGACTTTGAATGTGTACCTAAATAAATGTGGGCATAGATTCTTCTAGATTTAACTATGTATTTTTAAATTGGCTATCTGAAAGCTTTAGATTATCAAAATACAGAAGTACTGCTTTTGTAATGTTTTCTTTTTTGGGTTGTGTTTTCAGGCTCCTTTAACTCTTCTGGAACTAACAAGTAGGAGACTTCAGAGTTTGCTAGAAGGGCAAGATCCAGAAATCAATTCAGGTAGATGATGGGAAAAATTTTTATATAAATTGTTGCATAAAAACTGATTTATCATCAGTTCACTATAATTGTGCATAGACCTCTTTTCCTTTGTTAGAAATGAAGCATTAGGGGGATTAGTGCCTAATGCACTAAGTATTATATGCTATCTGCAAAACTGGTCTGAATGTTGGAGGACAAGGATTGTATTAATAATCTAGTTTGGATACATTACTTTTTCTTTTTTTACTAAATAATTACTTCTGGAGCTAGTAGTACAAAAAGTGTTTCCTGAAGTGATTTGCTTCTAGTTTAGTTTGTGAATTTGATGGGACTTTGTATTTAGGAACAGTATTCTTTTATTTTTGCCACAGGATACCCACAAATTCTCACAGAACTCAGTAGCTCAAGGTTCTGATAGATGACTTGAGCACAGACTTTGATTGTTTAGTGTTTTGACTGTTAAGTGTTTTGAAGAACTCTCTCCTTTTTCAGGGTAAGCATAAAGTTTGTTAAGATCTTAGGCACCAAGTGTCAAATGCCTTCCTGTTAGGCTACACTACCCTTCTGTATGTGAGGTTAATGCTTTTCAGCTTAATTCTTTTGGGGTAACATTCCGTCTGGCCTTGCTGCCAAAAATACCTTGCAACAGATTAAAATGGTTGGCTTAAATAATTTAATTTCTCTCTGACTCTTTATCTTCTTTGACTCCTGTATTGTCCAGTGCATTGTGTGCTTAAACACTGACGAGAAACCCCTGGGGAACCAAATTACACTAGGTTATTTTGCTGTGTAGTATTATATTTAATACTGCAGCTGCCGGAGAAGTAATTTGGTACAGAATCTTTTAGCATCTGTGCTGGGTTCTGGAATGAGGCCAAATTCCTTCTGGTTCAGTGTTCTGAGAATCACATATTGTGAAGCCAAAGAATACAGAGATGAGCAGCAGTGGAAAGAGCTGCCTGTCTGTAATATTCTCGGAACCTGTGTGATCTCCATCAACACACTGAACAGACAACTGAAGTACAAACCCCTGTACAAACAGTACAACTGAAGTACAAAACTACTAAGTTTTGGGGTTCCAATCTGTAAGTGCATATAGGTTCCATCTTCTTGTTGCAATAGTCAGTTTGATCTGATTGTAAGCTCTCTGGGGTGGCATATTCCTGTTTTCCTGTGTGCCTCATATTCTGGTGTCATTTTCCCTTTCCAAAATCTTCCCTAGGAGCTATTGAGCATTCTTAGCTGGTGAACTTCTGAAATCCAGGTGGGAGCAGGAGGGAAGGCTGGGAGACCCAGATAAGAAAAGGTGTCTGTCAATAGCAGGAAGGTAATCCTTATGTCTGCTGGAAGTAGAAAAAGACTAAAACCAGCGAGAAAATTCTGGGGTTGGTTTTAATCTAGTAAGACACTTGAAGCCATAGGACTAAAGATCCATACTCAAGTTTTAAGAGTTAATCTCTTTTACCCTTGCTCTTTGACAAACTTCACTTCCCTTCACTGTAGAAGAAGGGAAGGACAGGTCCACGTGAAAACTCTGACAGCTCAGGTAAATACTGCTCTCCATGTGAAGCCTAAAGATGATGGTGTAGGTAAAGAAGGATTAGTAAGAAATTTTTCCCCTTTAGGCAACTGACACTTGTTCAACTGAAGTGCTCTCTAATATGATAGGAATAAAAAGTGTCTGTGGAGTAGCTGAATGCCAGTCTTTCCTCAGGCCAGAGGGGACTTGAATCCTTGCAGGGCAAGTACTTTGCTGCAGAGATTCACAACCTTTCTGTAGCTAAGTTGTGCTGAGTTAAGTATCTCTCTTGCATGACCTCTGCTTCTGGTGCTCAAACCATGCTCAGCTGTCTACTCATGTAGAAGCTCCTAAATTCTGTTCCTGATTTTTGTAGTGTGGTTTAGAGGCAACTATTTCTCCAAAGTATTTTTATTCGCTTGCATTAGGTACTGAGCCTTGCTACAGATCTGATTTACTCACAGGGAATCTTTGGATCCTGACAAATGCAAGGTGCTATTCTTATTTTGTAATGTTCTTCATTGTGATTTCTGTGTGAGAGCTGTATTTGCTCTTTGTCTTGCAGGCCTGTTTTGCAATACAGAATCTTCTGTGATGCTGTACTTGTAACACTGCTTTTCAACTTGATTTTTGCAATTAATGTTTAGATTTCCATCCATTCTCAATGGAGAGCTGTATGTTTCACATTGCTTGTTGATATAATCACATCTGAACTGGAATATCAGTATACCTATATTTCTTATTTTTTAACAACGCTTTTACATGATGCATGAAACTTAATCTGAACCTCTGATTTCTTACAAAGGCTTCACCTTCTGTCAGCGCATTACAGCTAAAGAATATGAAGATCAAAAGCAACAAACTAATCAGTATCTTCTAGCACTGATTCAAGAGATGGACAATGACCCTACTGTTCCTTCGAAGCAAAAGAAGAAATTAATCAAAGAATTCCGAAAATACCATTCTTTTGTCTACTGTAGTGGTTGTAAAACTACATGTGAATTTTGTACTCCAAATGGTTAATCTTTTAAAAAAAGAGTGGAGGAGGCACATAAAAATCACTCATAAAAAATGGTTTTTTCTTACGTCTTTACACCTTCAGTTTCAGGAAGCTGCAACTATCAAAATTACTATGCTGCTAAAAGGCATCAAAACTAATTAATCTTTTAAGCAAAATATACTTAATTACTTGTAAGTAAGTAATAACAGCACACTGCTTGGGCTGGCTTGAGTTCAGGGCTTGGCACTTTTTTCCATCTGTCCCACAACCCCATGACTTTCTATCTGAGCCACATCTATGTTCTGAGCCATGCTTGGGGTTGATAATCAGTAGGGGGTTTTAATCTTTTCTATCTTTAATTAATAATAACTTCATCTCATCTTAAACTGTAGGTTATGACTCCTGTGGGTATTGTACAAGTGCACAAAGTGTGTAAAAATGTTGGAAGCAGGTCAGTGGGTTTTGAATCTGCAGCAGGAATGATTTATTAGGCAGGGGAGCTGTGTGTGCTTGCAGTCAATAATTACATCATCTTGTTACTGCCTCCCCACTCTGGCAGACTGAGCTGCTGCTAATTCAAGTAAAAAGTTACATTTTGAAGAAACCTGAGAAATAATTATCTTCTTTTAGATCTTAAGTATACTTAAGTAATTTATTTTAACATGAGGATATTTTGATAGTATCCAGTTATTTATCATAAATACTTTGGTAATGTTTATGAATTCATAGGGCAAAGCTAGAAAATGTATTGGCCTGTCTTCTTGACACATTGATGGTTAATTCTACAGCAACAAGAAGTGTTGATTCAAATCATTAAATCATGGAATCATAGAATGGTTTGGGTTGGAGTGAATCTTAAAGATCATCTATTACCAAAGCCCCTGCAATGGGCAAGGACACCTTTCACTAGACCAGGTAGCTCACAGCCCCATCTAACTGGGCCTTAAACACTTTTTGGGATGGGGCATCTACAACTTCTCTGGGCAACATCTTCCAGTGCCTCACCATCCTCACAGGGAAGAATTTTGTCCTAATATTGAATCTAAACACGTTCTCTTTCAGTTTGAAGTCATTCCTCCTTGTCACTACAATATGCCCTTGTAAAAAGTCCCTCTCCAGGTCTCTTTGTAGGCTCTCTTAAGGTACAGGAAGGCAACAATTACATCACCCCAAAGCCTTCTCTTTTTCATGCTGAACAATCCCAATTGTCTTAGCTTTTTTTAATAATAAATAAATATGTGATATAATGTGATATTACTTCTTTAATCCTTGCAACAGACATTTATTAATGTATTGGACAAAGTCTTGGTATTGGAAGGGACCTTTGGTCTAGTCTCACCACTCAGATCAAAGTGGAGTTGATTAGTGCAGTCTGCTCAAGGACATTTCCGGTTGAGTTTAGAATATCTCCAGAAACAGATATGCCACAGATGAGTCTGGTCCAGACTTTCACCAGTCTCACAGTATTTAAAAACAAACAAACCCTACCTCCACACAATAAAGCAATAAAAACCCATCTAAAATAAACTTGTGCTTAGGCAGAATTTCTTGCACTGCCTCCCGTCCTTTCTCTGGCACTGCTAAAGGGTCTGGCTCAGCCTTCACTCCCTCCCAGGACCATTCTCAGGGCTAAACAATCACAGCACTCACAGCCTCTTCCCTGTGTGACAGATCCTCTACTTCACTAACATTTTCTTAGCCCCAGTGCTGGACTAACTCCATGATTAGCATGATTTTTTTTGTTGTGAATGTGCTGCTTTAGGTGTCTCCATCTTCCTGTAGGCGTCAAACATAGTTAAGTCAACAGGATACCAAAGCTTTCTTAAAACAAATGCTTTTTGTTTTTAAATTGAAATAATTACACTGTAAGATATAAACAACACAACCTATTCCCTGTACACTCAGTTAACTTGCATATTTGAAGTAGACTTATTTAAATTACCTGGCCCAATTAGAAATCAGGGAATGTAGTTGAAATCTCTGTCCATGAATTCCTGTATCCTATTTAAGTGACTCACCAGTGTGAAATAATTAATTTCTAGAGGAGGAAAAACATCCAAGTTTCCCCTTTCAGAGGTGAATGCCCTAATTCCTCTAGTACAGAGCCATGTATTCTTTTTCTAGCCCTGTGTGTGGTTTTGGTCATTCTCCCAGAAGAGGGAGCATATACAGAAGCAGGTTACTGAGACTTGTAAACAGGAAAGTATTTCCTGACTAAGTGCTTCTCGTGTTAAGTAGTAGAAGGAAGAGTTTTAGTTTGTTTTTTTTTTCTAATCACTCTCTCTCTGTCTTCAGTCCCTTTACTGTGTTGTACTCAAAATACTAAACCTGGTAACAGGGAGGGGTGATAACACGGTAATTTGTAGGCTGGGTGGGCTGGGAATTGCTTTGGGAAAAACTGTGTTGTTAAAAAACAAACTTGCACTTTGTGACTTGATTTAGAATTTTCTTGTGCTAATTTAAATATAATAAAGAATTGTATAAAAATGGGATGAGTCTTTCATTTCATAGTGTGTTCATTGGGAAGAGGCAGCTCAGGGGGGTGTAGAACCAGGTATTAAACAGTAAGGAAGTGTTCTGAGCAGCAGTTTATAGCTCCCCTGTGGTTCCTTTCAGTTCACGGGACAAGAACCTAAGATTGATCTAGTTCTGCAAAGGAAAGGAAGAGCTCTTGAGAACCCTGTTTTATTCATATACCCTGATAGGAGGATCTACTCACCTTTAATCTTCTGTTGACAGAAGCCTGTTATTTTACATCTAAGGGTCCACTGAACACAACAGGTTTGGTGCACTATAGACTCTTGGTTTTCAAAATGAGAAAAAACTATTGGACTTCAGGAAGTTCTGTCATGTATTTTTAACAATAGCTGACACAAAATCATATGGTAGGGAAACTTGGGACCTGTCACTCATTTCTGTTTATGATTTCTAGGATAGAGCTATCAAATTAATTGCCAGTATGAATTTGTTTGAAGTAGAGAATATTCAGAGTGAAGAGTTTAGTCGAGGTACTTTTCAGTACAGTCTTATCAAAGCATAAGTGGGGCCACCTTCAAAGGAGGGTTGCTTCTATTCATAGAGCATTCATGTTTGCTCCTGTGAGAAAGTTCATTAGTGCTTTCATGAGAATGTGTATGTTTCTTTAAGTCCCAGCTAAACTATACTGATACTTTCATTAAGTACTTAATTAAAAAACTAGAGCTTGGACACAAGAGCTTTTCCATGTGGTTATCAAAGTGACAGTGTACCGGACTTACTCATGTCCTACACAACGTCATACAATCTGTAGGTGCTGGTCTCATGCCTTCATACCCTGGCTGTCTCCTGTATTCTTTGAATATGAAAGGGGTACTGAAAGGGGTACTCCTCCTGGTACCCCTTTCATTCCTTTCAGCAGCTTAGGCTAGAGGCTTTTTCCAAAGTGAAAAAGTCACACTCAGTAAGATCATCTCCCTCTCTCTGAAGCACTGGCTGCTCTTCCATGTTGCCCTTATGCAAGGTAGCCAGGTAAGTGCACTGCATAGGAGTATTTACTGCCTCTATGTTAGGATAGACTAGAGAGGGAATATGAGACACAACAGGATACTCCAGTGTCCATGATCCACCCTGAGTGCCTGTCTCTGTCTTGGCAAGCAAGCAAGCCAGGTGGGGCACCCCCATGCAGCCTGGCCCTGCCCGCCTTCTGGCTCTCAGCCTAGGCTCTTCCCCCTCCCACATGCCATGCTGCACAGACTGATGGCAGAGCAGCACAGCTTCTGATGCCAGAAATAACAAGTACTGGGGTATCTGTGTTTAACTAGGATGTGTGGAGAGGACACAGGTGGGTCATCACCCAGGACACAGCTTGCAGTGTTTACCTATGTGGCACCTTCTTACCAGAAAGATGAGGGGAGTGACAGGAAGCTTATTTGCTCAGGCATTGTTTAAAACAAAGAAACGAACAAAAAACCCCACAACCTACTAAATTAAAAACCTTTTAGAAAAAGGAATTGTTCAAATTACTCTCTTTTCAAAGCCTAAGCATACTGTCAATAGCAGTGGTCACATTTCAAGTATATTTCTCTTACAGCTACTCACTAAAATAACCAAAAATAAAACGCATGTGTTTCTTTTCAGGAGAGGCAACATCGAAGGCTCCTTTTGAGATATATTTAATGCCTTTTTAGTGGAATATGTGACTTAGAATAATACTCATTTTGAAAAAAAAAACCAAAAACCATTTCTTCTCACTATGTATTAGCATCACACCAGTACAAGCACTTGGTATTTTTATTGCCTCATGCACTGAGGTGTTCTGCAATAAAAATACAATGAAGCTATCAGAAAAAATACAAACATAATGAAATTGCAATGAACATATTATTTCATAGCATTACACTTGTAAAACTTTATTCCTAAACTCTTGAAATTATTTTTTCTCAACACAATTCAATACAGGAAAGCTAAAACACAATCCTAGCTGATGGAAAAGAGGTTGTAGTTCAAAGAATTCCATTCTAAGTAAATCAATGGAATAACAAAATATCCAACTATGCTACCTATATATCAAATTTTTCTTCACAGATATTGTGTCCATGTTCTTCATAGTCTTCTCTAGTTACTATCATGTCTTCAAAATCATCATTTTCAGAAATGAGCTTTCCACCTTCCCAAGAATAAGTAATAGGGCTAGAAAATGAACAAAGTTATTGTTACTTCTCTATAGATTCATTTAAAATAGAAATATGCAGTGATGATTTCCAAGACTTTTATTTAGCCGTACCTATTTAAACTACATTTTTGATTGCTAAATCAAACCATCCAGCTCCAGAGAAGTTACGAGACAAAGTTTGAAACTTTAGCAGGGCTAGCTGACTTGGTTTTTAAAAAAGGGCCTCTTTGAAGGCAGGTGTGAAGAGGGAACGACATGGATATGCCTTTGTATTTACTTTGCACAGATAATAATTCTTTAATAGTATTTAAAAATACTCTTTAACAATACCTTTTAAAAAGTACTTTTTTTTTTTTTGTATATTCAAAATATACTTGTTTTGTCTCCACTCCTTCTGCGAAAATGTTATCCCTTTCTAATCCCTGAAGTGGTACATTAATAATGACATGGCAGCATTCAGATGCTGAAAATTCTAAGTAAAAGACTAAGTTCTAATCTTACATACTTACATACCCACCTAATGACAATACAGTCTTATTTATCTGTTTACAGTAAAAGGCTGATCCTAAAAATACTTCCTTAATTTTATTAGGTAAAGTACAGAGCAAGCAGGTGATCTCTAGTTTATTTGGTTTGTCTGAAAATACACTGATTTAAAATATCCTTCTTGCACAATTTTTGTTCACTTAATATTTAAATTAATGCCTTCACTCAATCTACCTTCTTACTCAGCAAAAGAAGCCCTACTTTATTGTTTGTTCTGCCAGAAAGATAAAGCCCCTTCTATTTAGTAGTTTAGGACTTACTTTTCAGGAAGAACAACAGAAACATCGTAGTCAGTTGGAGTAAGACATCGAACTTCAGAATAAACCCGATCTCTAAAGCCTGGGAAAAGGGTGTTTCCCCCAGTCAGAACTATGTTCTTGAAGAAATGAGGCTGCATTTCTGTAAAACAATTAAGTAAATCTGTAGTTAGGAGACAGAACATATATCGAAAGATTAAAGGTGGTGATTTTTCCAATTTTGTTATGAATTTGAATAGAAGTAAGAAACATGCATACAAAAAATTTATGATCATCTAATCAGCATATCAGTTAAATAGAATTATGAGAAAATGATCAATCACCCTGTGTTCTTCCTGATTTCAGAATTTGGCCTTGATAACTACTGTTTTCTTGTATTTACTAAATTTCACGTTTGCCAACACAATTCCCCTTTCAAAAGAGATTTTAAGTGACACAGGCTTTTTAAGAGTACATTAATAGCCTAAATGCTGCCATACTTACATGGCATCATAAAACCTATAAAAGTCTTTGTAATAATAACAATAATTACCTGTATATAATCTATGAAATGAAAGCCTTAGTATTACTTCTGACAAACAGCAGTCAGAAAGGTTTTACTCTGATGCTTAAATTATTGACTTTTGGTCAGTTTCACACCAAATGATACCAAGCCATTACAATATCCCTCCTTCTCCCACCCCCATGTCCTTTTCAAAATACTTGCAGGATATACCTTCAGGTAAATTCTGAATAGAATAAACAATGGCTTCAGGAATTCCCATCTCTTGAATACCAATATCCGAAGGATGGAAAAGTATTTCTGGAACTGCAAATCTTTCATTTGTTAGACGAAGTATTTGTTCACCAGTCTTGTATTTTCCACTTAACACCATCTCTTCCCTTGGCTAAATTAAAGACATGAATAGTACCCACTGCTTAAGAAAAGAAATCACATCCTAGAATATTCAGCTAATCTATTTCATGTCCTGCAGAGGTAGGCAGTGTATGCTGCCATTGTCATATTACCTATCAGCAAATCTTTTAAGAATAATGCATACTCTGGTATTAAACCTGAAGTGACTTTGCTCTTACCAACTGCAGTTTTGTCCAAAGCAAAATAAAACTGGTATGCATGAGAGCGGCCTTAAAATATAGGACTGCTTTCAAAACTATGGCTGGCTCAGTAAATGAGATAAAACTGTTAAATTGTCTTCACTGGTATTTCAGGCTCTTCTATAACATGACTTTGAACTTTCAACCTATTTGGGTGTTTAAATGTAATTCAGAGAAACTTAGAAACAAAAGCATCAAAGCAGAGAAAACATTTGCTAACTTAATGTTAAAAAAACTTAATAATGATATGGATAAGTTATATGACAGCACAGAGAAAGCTACAACTGTTAATAGAACATAAAATGCTATGCTGAAAGAACAGTATTTTGTTTTCATCCCAACTTACTGAGGAGAAACTTTACCAATTAATGCATAGCAAGAAGTCCATTAGACTTGTGCAGGGAAACAGTCCAAAAAAACTTCAGAACTATCATTACCTTACAAAATCCTTTTTTGATTGTGCTGAAGTCTGGCAAAACATAATCTACCATTACAGTATTTTCCTCTCCTTTCAATCTGAAAAAGAATGTAAGATTCAACAGAATAAAGAACAAGTTCTAAATTCCAACTATTTGATACTGACAAGACTTCTTTAACTTCACTGGAAAGTTTTCTGATTAAGAGTATAGTTTTGTTTGTACAAACAGATGATTCAGAAGTACCATATTTTACATTTAGTACCATTGCATACATACTTGGCAATGTCCATGTCTTTGTAAAAGTCTTGAGAAACATAACACACATCTTCTTTCACTTGATTAATTACATGTGTTTCATCCATAACATGTAGCTGCCTGTGAACAACAAAAACCAAAACCACAGAAGTTCAAGAATAATTGAGTGTTCCCTTTCATGTCCAGTTTTCCTCTGGAACTGAGAAACCATTGTTTTTCAGTCACAGGAAGCTACTGTCTCAATATCTAAACTTGTATTCCATTTACAAAAGCATTCTTGGCCTACTGGAGCTTAGTATTGTCCTGTTTCACATTTCAGTAAATATATCAACCTGCATTTGCCCACTGTTTTGCTAACAAGCACAGCTGTAATCCTGCCAGTAGCTCTTTGGTAAAGACCTTTACCTAGAAAAAGTTCCAAGCTGCAGGATCCTAATGAAAAGTTGATCCTACTGCATTTTCTTTGCGGCATTCATACAATCCGTCAGCAAACTAAATGATGATCTACTGAGACACCTCAGAAAATATGTTAAGACTTGTATAATTGTGAACACACAGGTAATGTCAACAACTTCAAAAGCACTGGCACTTTGAAAAATAACAGCCTAATTCTTCAATGGGTTTAAATTCTTCTTAATTCATCTTGATCTTAAGGTCAACATGGTAGCTAGTAGATTATAACAGACAAAACATTCCCTTCTGCTTTAAACAGCAATTAATCTAAAATTCACAGAACCAGTAAGAATACCCCATAAACTTCCAGCTCATTTCATACCAAGTTTCAGAATGAAAATTAGCATGTTTTACCTGTAAGAGATGATCTCCTTTAGATGGTTGGTTAAGAGCTTCCCTCCAACATTAATCCTACAGAAAAGAATAACATGAGGAATTCTGTCACTCCTAACTTCAGCCACAGCAAACCGTTCTTCTAGAAAATACATACTGCAGTATACCTGATGATTGCCTCTTTCTTCTTTTTACTTCTGCAATAAGGTACAATGTGGGTAAAAGAGTATCCGCTATCCACGATGATACAACACAGCTCAGATGGATTATCCCGGAAATACCTGTGTGCACTAAGAGCTCCAGCTGAAATACAAAAGATTTAATGCCATTTTTATATGAACATTTAGAATTTACCGTGATATGGAAGTGTACTTGCTTCATACTTTAAATGACAGACTTTCAAGACTTCAATACATAATAATACAGCCACTGCATTAATTCATTTTGGCAGTGGATAAAATTAAGTTATATATGGCCCTATTTAATCTTTTTCAGAAATTCCAGTCCATATTGCATTTTGTCTAAAGTCTAATCACAATGATCATGCTACAGACTTATCAAACTTATCTAAAGGAGTATCCTATGTCCAGTTATCTTACCGAAAGGTGGTGGTTTTGTTTCACATTCTCTGTGAGACACAATACATTTCATAATTGTAATGCTGCATTTTATTTGCTAGCACATAACAAAACCAAACAAAAAACCAATCCTACCCCCTAAAAAAGGAAAGCTGTCAAAGATTTCATGCAAATTTTTTGTAGAATTCTTTAAATGCTATTCTGTTCCAAAATCCATCTGTTATTTCTGTCATGCTCACTCTCCTCAAATTTCCTGTAATCATACACCATGACACTCTTTAGGAAGTAGTAAAAGAGTACAGCTGGAATTTGTAAAAGAAATAATTTTTAAAATGCTTAATTCACTTTTACTCAAGAGCCAGGAAGCAACTGAAGTAATATTTCTTACTATGTATATATATGTGTGTGCATGTGTGCTTGCTTACTCATTTAGTTAAAGGGTTAAGCTTCAAAATAAATAAATGCAAACTGGGAGGAGACATACTCACCATTTACTCTAAGAACTGCTTGAAACTGATATTCTTCAAATAGAATTTCATTCATAGATTCTTGTATTGAACTGAAGTTAAAATAAGGTTCGGTAATAATAATATTGGTATCTACAAAATCCACCTATGAAAAACACATTAAGACTGTCATTGCATAAAATGTAAAAAATTAATAATCCCTTACTACCTTTTGCAGCAGTGGAAGATCACGTAAATCTGAAGACAAGATTATCACTTGCCATATCTGTTTGCAGAGGCTAGACTTAGAATGTTTTAGCTTTTTTAAAGGCTTCATGAGCAATAATACAAGTTTATCTAATTAATGGGTAAAAAACATAATAGAAGGGAGCACTTTCATACATATCCTGATTCTGTTCCAATCCTTACAAATTGTAATCCAATATTTTAAAGAGACACCACAAAGGAACACTAAAATTTTCATGTAAAATACTTTACACTAATTCTGTCAGCTACAGAAAAATAAGTCTCCTTGATAGCAAAGTCCTGTACAGTGAAGAATCAATAATAAAACTCCCAGTGACCTCTACTGAGGCCAGCACGAGATCCTAGACTTTCCACATCTAGTAGTATCTCAAACACACTTTTAGAGAGGACTTAATAGGGTTACTTCAATCATAACTGGATATGCCAATAAAAATATTACCAGCTGTATCTCTCTGTAGTCTTCACTTGTGAAAAAGAATTAGAAACAAATTCTCAAAACCATGACTACAATGAATACAGTTCCAAAACTGAGATGAAATTTTATGTATCAAAAGCCAGCACTTCATATTTTTATATTAAAAATGTTCAGAGACTAAGCTAATTTGAGGCATTACTTTCATTCTCAGTATGCAGGTGTTAGAAAAAACTCAAGAATTTCCAGAGAACTTAGTATTTTTAAAAGAAAAAAATTAAAGGAAAGTCTTAATACACTTACTGTGCTAAATCCAGCTTGTGTGACGTGAAAAATAAAGTATCAGATATTTATATTTTATACATATAAGTTATTCATGGGGAGAAAATGGCTAGCCAAAGATGATTACTAAATGGGTATATATTTTGTGCTACTGACCCAGCTTATCCCTCCCTTTTATTAACTATTTCTTGATCTCTTAACTACATTGTATCTGTCTGTGATTTTTTTAACTTGAACTCTTAATTATATTGATATAAATTTCTTATATGAGTGCACTCAGTACATACCTACAAGACTAAAAAATTTAAATATTTTTCAAAATTCTCCACCAGAAGTCAAAAACATTTGCAAAAACCTAAATCCCTGTGATTTCTAATTGAAGGCACTTTCAAAGAGAACAGTAAGATCACCCGTTCTACTTAATATTTGTTAATTCCATTAGTCAGTATTTAATCTACACAAAATATGTAATTAAGAAAAGGCTCTTACTTGATACATTTCCTTTCCAAAGAGATAATCCCAAACCTGCCTCTGAACATCCCAGTTCACCAAGTAACCCTGTAGGAATTTAGAAACAAATTTACACTATTTAGAAAAAATAAAATCATACTTTAAAAAACCAAAAATGTCAAACAACAAACAACTGAGACTGGTAATACAAAAATTTAAGAGTTAAAATGTCTAAATTTACATTTTTAGGCTAAGGAGTAAATGTTACATAGGATTAAGGTCTGTTACAAATATTGTCCATTGATACGTTGATTACTGCACTACAAAAACAATGCACATTGTGTTTTCTGTATACACTATTCTTTTTGGCAGAAGCTTGTCAGTCTTCCTCAGTGCCAGGGAAGGTTCCAGAGCAGATTACCTGGAGTGCCACCACCCAGCATGTAACGGACATACAAGTGATCAGGTCCAGTCAGCATGGTTTATTAAAGCTTGACTGATTTGTTCTCCTGTGACAAGGTGACCCACTGAGTGGAAGAGGGAATGGATGTGAATGTTGTCTACCTGGACTTTACCAAAGTCAGTAAGTCTTTGACACCATTTCCCACAGCATTCTCCTGGAGAAGCTGGCTGCTCATGCCTTGGATGGGTGAACTCTTTGCTGGGTGAAAGACTGGCTGGATGTCCAGGCCAGAGAGTGGTGCTGAAGGTGCTACATCCAGTTGGCATCCTGTCACCAGTGGTGTTCCCCAGGGCTCAGTATTGGGGTCCCTGTTATCAACAATCTGAAGAAGGGAATCAGGTGTACCCTCAGTAAGTTCACAGAATGCACTAAGTTGGGTAGGACTTTTGATCTGCTGGGGGGTAGAAAATCTCTGTAAAAATTTCTGGATGGGCTGGATTGATGGACTGAGGACAATCTTAGGATGTTCAGCAAGGCCAAGTGCCGGGTCCCGCACTTGGGTCACAACAACCCCATGCAGCACTACGGGCTTGGGGCAGAGTGGCTGGGACATTGCCCAGTGGAAAAAGACCTGGGGCTGCTGGTTGGCAGCCACTGAGCATGAGCCAGCATGTGCCCAGGTGGCCTAGAAGGCCAATAGTACCCTAGCCTGTATCAGCAATAGTGTGGCCAGCAGGATCGGGGCAGGGATTACCTTCCAGCACCTGGCACTGGTGAGGCCATCTCTCGAATCCTACTTTCAGTTTTGGCTCCCTCCCAACAAGAGAGACATTGAGGGACTGAAGCAGGTCCAGAGAAGGGCTACAAAGCTGGTGAGGGGTTCAGAGAAGAAATCCTGTGAGGACCAGCTGAGGGAGGCTGTCTAGCCTGGAGAAATGGAGGCTCAAGGGGGACCTTATTGCTCTCAGCAGTGGCCTGAAAGGAGGTTGTAGTGAGGTGGTGGTTGGTCTCCTCTCCCAGGTAACAAGTGACAGGAACAGAGGGAATGGCCTTAAGTTGCACCAGAGAATTTTAGATTGGAAACATTTTCTCACCAATAGGGTGTCAACTATTGGCACAGGCTGCCCAGGGAAGTGGCTGAGTCACCATCCCTGGAGGTATTAAGAAGATGTGCAGATGTGACACTTGGGGACATGGCTAAGTGATGGGCTGGACAGTGCAGGGTTAACTGTTAGACTTGGTGATCTTAAAGGTCTTTTTCAACCTAAACAATTCTATGACTGTTAAAACTTCACACTGCTGACTGATTCTTGTATGATACTACATATAACCCTGCAGGTGGCACATACAGTATGAAAACTATTCCTTAGAACAATTTACATTTGGCTTTAATGTTAAACTGAAGATATCTTACTTACTTTCTGAAAGGGAAGAATATAAAAAAGACCAGAGGGATCCTTAATTTCATCCAGTTGATTTGCCGTAAAGGTTTTCAAGCGTGCAGTCTTTGACCTGAACTGACAGTTGGGAATAACGCTGGAAAAGATTAGGAAGTTTCCTATTAAACATGGTATGAGACACATTCACTTTGTTTACGCCACTTTCATAAACAGTGTACTTTCAATAATATTTTTGCTGCTGTATTTTGGCTTTAGTCCATTAACTGGAGCCAGTTGTGAGGCAAATGTTTAATTTCTGACAAGCGCAGTGCAGACGAGACACCCTTTGGAAAACCGAACACCACCCCCCACCTCCGCCGCACACTGCGCTGAGCTGCAACCGCCACCCCCCTGCCGCTGGCACGGTGGGAAGAGCGCCAGGGCTCTCCCCACATCCCGGCCGGTGGGGCACGGTGTGACACTGCAGAGCACAGTGACAGAGAGCGACAGGGTGGGACACAGAGGGACACAGTGTGACACGGAGGGACACGGGGCGCTCCGCAG
>VXAX01000641.1:654006-714710 GCA_013399835.1 Leptocoma aspasia | reverse complement strand
CGCTCTCCGCGCGGGGCGGGGGCCCCGGGCCCGTCCCGCCCCGTCTCGCCCCCGTCACCAGGCGATGCTGCGGCCAAGATGGCGCCGGGCGTCGAGTAAGCGCGAGTGGGGATAGCGGCTCCGCTCCCGGCGCTCTCCCCACCTCGGGCAGGGGCGGGCGCAGGGATGAGGCGCGTTCCTAGTCCCGGCTGGTCGTTGTGAGGGGCGCGGGCGGGCAGGAAGGCAGGCACCATGGCGGGGATTATCAAGAAGCAGATCCTGAAGCATCTTTCCAGGTCAGTGGGGCGCGGTGCACCGGGCAGGGTGAGGCCGTGCGAGGCGGGGGCGACTGCGGGTTCCTGTCCCGGAGAGCGACCCCCGGTCTGGGCGCCGGGCGGAGG
Source organism: Leptocoma aspasia (assembly GCA_013399835.1). Taxonomy (NCBI): domain Eukaryota; kingdom Metazoa; phylum Chordata; class Aves; order Passeriformes; family Nectariniidae; genus Leptocoma; species Leptocoma aspasia. The sequence continues at coordinate 714,330 of VXAX01000641.1, read as the reverse complement.
GACCGGGTCCATTCTGCCCGCAGAAGGGGGAACTGAAGACGCCTCCTCGTCGCGATTTGGAGGAGGAGGAGGTGGCTGGGTGTTCGTGTGGGGCTGTCCGGCGGCCACAGCCGCTTAGCCCCCGGCTCCTTCGCCCGGTGCCCGGCGGCGCAGGCGGGGAGGGGGCTCGGTCTGCCCGGCGCAGGAGGGAGTCACCGAGTGAGTCACCGCCGGGCTGACGGTGCCCGCCCCCGCTGCCCGAGGTGTGCGGGGGGCAGAGAAGCGGGGGAGACCCCGACCCTCGTGATTCCCGGCCGCAGGGGCGAGCGGCAGCCGCCGCGGTGCGCTGGCTGGCCGGGGCTGGGGCAGCTCGGCCTGTGTCCTTGCAGCTCAGCTCGCCAATTCCGAGCTCTTGAGACACAGGTGAGGCCGGGCAACAAAAAGGTGCACGCGGAGAGGTGAAAATAAGTTCGTGGTTTTCTGGGTGACTGAAATAATGTCTGAGGTGCCTCGCGGCCTAAAACAAAACAAACAAACAAACCTCTTGTAAATTTCTTAGCTGTCAATGTCGTGTGCTTGAAAGATGGAGAAGTCGCAGAAGGTACACAATCTGATTCATACAGTTTTAAAAAGCTGCATGAGGTTTCTACCATTTTCTAAAGAGAGGCAAAAATCTGTAAGGTACTTGATCTGTCATAATACAATAGCGTTGCTAATTCTTCAAAGCTTACTTTTATATCTTAAAAAATACAACCTGAAGTACTTCAATTTTTTAGGTTTTTTTTTTTTCTTCCAAAATGTTCTATTCCATTTCTGTGTGGTATTTCTGAAAAGTGTTTGTAGAGAAAAACAAAATTAAGTGACAGATTGTCATTTACTAATGTGTTGTTGATGCATATGAAGAACATAATTCTCATTCTAAATCCTTTGATATCTATCTGCTAAATGTGATGTATGGAGCAGTAGTAGAATAATTTCTCTGCCCTGCTTATGAGTTATGTAGCAGGGAATGCTGACAAAGAAATCTTTTCTTCACACAAAAATGACAGAGCACCGTGTGAATGGAAATGCAGTGAGAAGATGTCATCAGCCTTGAGTCAGTTTTCTAATACGCAGTGTGCTTGGAATAGCTGGATTTAACAGCTTGTTTCCTGTAGTGATATGTAGCAAGCTGTATGGAAAGAGAAGTGAGCTCTAGTCTCTGTGCTACAGGTTAACTCTAAGATGTGTCTGGGAACTAGGCCTGAGTAAGATGAGTCAGTTTTTGTCTAGTTTTTCAGACGAACAGCTGAATAGATTAGAACTAAGTACTTTGTTGTGTTAGTAAATTTGTGATTCCTCTTTTGTGTGTTGTGATAACCCTTGCTCAACAAGGCTCTTTCAAATGATTATGACAAATTTTATCACTTCTGGAAAGCTTATGGGATATATTCAGTGATCTGTGGCTTGCAAGTTGAATTTGATGCTCATAATCCATACTATTCAAAGAGTGTGTTTGCTACCTAAAATGTAGACAGTATTATTAAGCCCTTTGTTATCAGTATTCTTCATTACATGTTCAGATAATATCTTTACTTCCTGCAGAACAGGTGTTTCAGTGGTTTCAGAAGTTGGTTACTCAGGAAAACAGAATTCAAGTGACATGAGCTTAAATTTCAGGACCTTGATTTTTCAGCAAAAATTATAAAAGTATTCAGAATTTTCATTAACAAGTTTTGTGAGACTGTGACTAAGCAGCCTATAACAGAGAGAGTGCCAAAGGGTGCTTTCACTTTTTACTCTTACTGTAATAGTTGCTGTTCTACAGTTTTCATAGTTTCTTGAAACTGCTGCCTGCTTGTCATCTTCAACTAGGCAGGTATTAGTGGCAGGATTAAAATTTATTGGAAGAGGTACATATATAGTGGAAAGAATTACTCTCTTATCTTGATTTATTTCCATTTTTGAATATTTTATTTCCCTTTATGTTTGAACAAAGATATGAATTTGTACCGTAAGTTACAGAGAAGTACTTTGATTTTTTGCCACAAACCACAGAACAGTTGAGGTTGGAAGGGATCTTTAGCAGTTGTCTTGTCCAGCTTCCCCAATCATCATTGATTTGGCAATGTTTGCTATGAAGATTACTGCAATATCTGTTAATCATGTGTTTATTCTTTTTCCTATCTAGGTACTGTATTTGCAAATTTGAAAGCACTGTGTCATTCAGCAGCGCAGGTTCCATTTAGCAGTTCACAGTGCTTTTATTAGATGAACTGATAATGGACACTGGTGTAGAAGGAGCCTCGTCATTCTACATTTGTTAGACAGCAAGAATTTTACATAGATATGAGTCTTTAAGGTCTGAGACTAAGAAGATGACCCAAACTGCATTTTTAAATGGTTTTGATATCTAAATTACTTTCTACCTTTGTAAAGGGCTTTTCTTACTGCTGTGTTACAGTTCAAGAGCAGTGAAGGTAATAAAGCTTATTTTATTCAGCTTGTAACAAGTCTTTATCTCATGTCAGGATCTGGTGATGAGTTTTTTGCTTTTTCAGTCTTTTAAAATTTTAAAAAATGTCCTCTATCTTCAACATGCATTGTTCTTTTCCAAGGCTGTGGTAGAAGATGAGAAGGAGGGAAGGGGTAGGAGCAAACCACGTCTGTTTTTGTTGTACTTCGCATTATGTGGTGCTTGGTGTAGGATATGAAACTAAATGTATCAACTAAACTGATGAGATGAGTTTGCTATTTGGAGGCTTGAATTTTTGTCATCTCCATGTTGTGTTAGGTGTGGTTTTACTGAATGCAGTTGACAGAGTGTCTTTATTTCATATATGCCCTAAAATGAAACAAGTGTCTGGATAACAGCATCATCCATTACAAAGGTAGGAAAGATACAACATCCCTAGGAGAAGTCTTCTCTGTAGTGTTGGGATCACTTACTCATACTGTAAAGGTGTTCCCCAGTGAAATGAAACTTGTGTTGAATCTTCGTTTGTGCTGTTACGTATTTTCAGTGGGTGAGAGATTTCTTGTTGAACAGCGCCTTTTTATTGCAAGATTTTCTGTTCAGTGCTCTGCTATGATGATTGCAGATATCCTTCAGCGTTCCTTCTTTTTTCTCAGACTTGGTGGACAAGTGTATGAAACAATGGTGTTAAAGATTTCCAATAGGAATCTAGATTGCCCTGTGCAAGTTCACTGTGATGTTACTGTAATACTGTCTCTGGTTGTGAGGGGATCATCTCCATGGTGGGGATTTCAGTCTTGGGTTTTTTGGATGGGAAGTACACACAGAGATCGGGTATTACTAACTCAGACTTGTATAAGGGTGTTTTCAGGCTTTTTTTTTAGTTTTGGCTTTTAGTCTCATTGAAATTCCCTTTTTAGTTAATGAGCAGTCTGAGTCTTCTGTGTATTTGCATGATCCATGCCCATCTGTGAAAAACAGTTTTGTTTATCAAGATATGTGTAAGAAGCATGAAGGCACGCTTATAAACTTTGGTGGTCTGGTAAGTAGCCACACTGAATATGACAGTGTTCACCTCAATCGTGAAGGTTCACCTAAATCAGAAGTTTATCAATGATAACACATAGTTCAACTTAAAAAGTTACAGTTTGCATCTTACTTAATATTTTCCACAAAGAAAATAGTAAGAGGTTTAAAAGTGTTTGGTATGGCAGAAATTGTTTTCAGTTGTGTCATTAGTTAATGTTCTGCATGAACTTAGACCTTTGCTCTTGCTTGTCTGAATCAATAGATGTGAACATACTAAGATTTCAATAGAAGAAAATTGCAGTGAGTTTTGTGACAATTGTTTTCATCTCATAGTTAGGAAGTCATTCTAAAGCTCATATGAAGAATGGTTGTACAAAGAATAGCATCCTAATTGTAGGAGTCTCAGGAATCAGCTGGTCCTGATGTGAACAATGATATCCTACATTATCTGGTACAACTTCACTGATACGCATCCTACCAAAGTATTTGCCCTGCATATTGACCTGCTTCTATGCCAGTCAGCCACGCCTGATTGGTGAGGAATGTTGTCTCTCAAGAGATCTGAGGTGACTCCTTTTAGAGTAAAGCAGTGTAACACCTTGATTGGGATAGAATGGGCTGTTTCCTTCCTGTAAGTAAGTGACCAAAATTGTTTCGGTGAACTTAGAAAGTTCTGCTAGTAGCAAAATAAGTAGGTTTTTGCTTATTTTCTGTTTTGTGTATTCCACCTCAGTGTCACTTTAGTTTTGTGAAAGTTAGCCAATTCCTTTAGCCAGCTAAAGAACACAAAGCGTGTACTTTTCTGCTCTCTTTGCTTGTACTAATTTTGCAGAGTGTATTCTAGGTGTCTGTCTTTATTGGCTTGTGTAGTATGTGAGAAAATTGCAAAACACATTGTAGTCCTAACAATCTCTGTTGTTCTGAATGAGTCAGTATTGAATCTGAATGCTTGCAGAAAGTGTTAGCGTTGTGTCTGTCTTAAATGCTGCACCTAGGGAAAGAATAAGCCTAAAAATCTACAGGTAGTAAAGCAGAACTGCTTGAGACAGCAGACAAAAAGAAGGAGCAATTTAAAATTTCACTGTAATCCTGTATTTCTTAAATTCCCTTATGTTTGAAAATCAATACTTTTAGTATTTAAGTGGAGACTTCATGCCAACAATTTCTTCTGTATGAATGTGTTGGTAATGTTCCGATGAGCATGAAGGAATCAATAAGTGCTTTTAAACAGAAATAAAAAACTTTCACTTTCTTCTGTTTTTGTTAGTAGCTTTATGCATCATATTGCATTTTAAGATTCTGAAACAGAACATCTTCCAAAATTCAAACTGAAGTTGCTGTGGTGCTTTATGAAATTATACATGTATTTTGGAGATAAATGAGCAATAATGCATTTTCTGGTAAAATTCTTAATTGTTACATTTATTAAGATTTGATATTAAATCTTGTGTTACATCTCAGAAAGATCTCTTAAGCTTTCAGTAGTGTTTGGGTTAATAAAATAAACTCACAGAATTTTATTTCTCCTTTTCAGTTTGTTTTATGTTATTTTTGCAAATGTATTGTAAGTCTAAATGCTAATTCTACAGACGTATTTTTAAAATTAAAGTTCTGCTGAAGCCTTGTTGAAGTCAGACAACTCTTGTGCATACATAATAAAAACTAATACATTTGCACAATCAAGAGGAATTAATCAGCAGCATTTTAATTGTATGTGATCATTTTCTTTAAAGCATTCTCAGAATATTAGTAAGTTTCACAATGAAAGTGATCTTGAAGATTGCTCTGTTCAAGTATCTGACACACTAGTATGAAGTATTCCCTGGGAAAAAAGGATATTTAAATAAAGCCTGTAAAGAATAAAATTGTCTCTTAAGGTCAAGTGATTATGGAGTATGTAAGAATCAAAACTAGCCTACAGTTCCATTTTTTTGAAATTTGTTATTTCTCCTGGCAAGTCTTAGTGTTTTGAGGTTTTTTTTTTAATACTGAAGCAGAATAAATGTTGGTATTAAATAACTCCAAGAATAAGAGGTCCTTTTTAAAGTGTCTTGTTTCATTTTTTCTTTTTTTCTACAAGAAGATTGGACGAAGGAGATCAGATAATTTCTGATGAGACATTAATATAAAAGCTTATGCGAAGTGATTTATTTCACAGGCTTTTTGCGAATCATGAGAGTAATTGCTAACAAGTAATTACTCAATTATATCAAGAGTATCTTGGGTTTGGCCACTTGCACAACAACCCAGGTTTCTCAATCCAGTAACCCCTGTAGGGAGTACACGTTTGTGGAGCTGGTGCTAACCACAGTTCAGACCTCTTCATTGTCTTCTTTTTTGATATGGAAACACAGGAGAGGAAAGAGTTCCAGCTAGGCTGTGCTTTTTAGTTCTTCCAGCCTCCCCAGGCTGGATATATGAGCCTTGATGGAAGAAAAATGTCCGCAGCACAGATTTTGTGGCAGCTCTGCCATGCATCTTTACCATTTAGCTTGAGAACACCAGAGTTTTGGTTTATTTTCCTCAGAGACACTTCCTCCTTCTGACTCCCAAGGAAGCAGCACTTGGATCCTGCTACCCAGGAATCTGAAAGTTATGTGGTTGCCTACTTCTGAAACAGTTTTCATGTTGTAGTTTCTTCCATTAGTGGGGGTCTGGAGACTTGAGAAGAAGAATAATTTTGTAACTAGGTATCTGTAATTCACTTTAGTGATAAATCTCTTAAATTCTGTTCTGATATCCCAACAAACTGCCTACCAAGGTCACTGTCCAAATGTTTGGGTTCTGTTGCACCCAAAAGGGTGAAGATGTAGGAATTAATTATATTTAAGCTGAGGCATTTCTTTGAAGTGAAGACAGTTAGCAGGGAACTTTTTTTGAGGAGCTTATTGTAGTAAAATTTCATAGCCTGCGAAATCAGACTGTCAAACGAGTGCAGGTCTTTGTAGCAGCACCCCAAACACAAAAATCCAGAAGTCCCATTCCCCTACATCTCTAGAGTCACGCTTCTTTAGCGTGAATTTTGAATAGCTGAGGTTGAGACCCTGTAAATAGGAACAAATAATGTGAGAAATCTCAGGCTAGGCAAAACAAAACGGAGAAGTTGTCTCTCACTTAAAAATAAAATAAAACCTTCTTATGCTCCGTCTTTGGGGTATCTTCCTCCTCATCTTCCAAATGTACTTGGTGGGTATCTCTGAAATTACTTGGCTACGTTATATGTATCTTTTCTGCATGATTAAAATTTTCTTCATAAGCTGTTCATTTAAACAGGTCTCCAGTACTGTAGTATCAGACAGCAAGGGATACCCTCACAGGAATCTAGTGTTTTGCACAGGTCTGTTTCCTTCTGAATTCTGTAGTGTCATGATGTGTAACAAACTGTTGTAACTGTAGTACCTTCAGCTAAAACTCTCTTACATTATTGTATCACTCCTTTTTCCCTTTGAACTTGATCCCTTGTGTGTCCCCTGTGTCCCGTTCCCTGCAGCGATCCCAGCTGGCTCTGGTGGAGATTGGTTTGCTGTGAATATCCTAACTACCAAAATGAGTACCAGAAGCTTCTCAGAAGCCGTGGCAACTGACCACTTGCTTTCACCAGGAGTAGGGGCCTTATGTCTGAATACCTTGCCCTCAGGTAACTTCCCCTCTCCCACCTTTGTAGAGTAAATGTAAGAGGTGGTATGTATTTATATAAATTTAGGAATGAAGTGGGCTCTATAAAATGTTACTTGGATTTCCACTCCTGTTTCTTCTTGTAATATAAAATTCTGCAAAAATTAACTGTTTGCTATGCAGCTGTGTGTTTTGGCTTCTTTGGGGTTTTTGTAAGTCCTAAACTAAATCTGCAAAACAGGTTTGTGAACTGAATCAGCAATTGCATTATAAACTTTAAATGTATTTTCTAAATGTAGTCTGGGTGTTTCCCAATATCTTTAGGCTATGTGACTGTTTATTATTTGCATCTACTTAATTCCTTTTCATTACTTATTGTGTATTGCTTCTGTATTGATATATTTGAAGGATCAGTCAACTCTTTAACTAGTTTACAGAAGAAAGTGACTGATTTTATTTCTTTTTTTAAATTAGAAGAGTTCTTATCGTTAATCTGTTATCAAAAAGTCTTATTTTGTTGTGAAATCTGATTAGTTAGCATTAAAAAAGATACCTGTTAATGTCATATAAATAAATGATGCAGTTTCCAAAAAGCAAGTACTGTTATGCTTTTACACTGTATCATTATTTCATCATTTTAAATTTCTGAAGTTATTTTTCATCAAATGGCTTTTTTTTGCATTAGGTACAGAGTGTTGTATTTTAAGTGGAATTTAATAGTTATCGAGTATAAGCAAATTAAGGTGGTTTTTTGCTGCCTGCAATGGGGAAATTGTATATACATTGCCACATATTGTTTGATATATTCAGGATTTTATGTTATATTGTACTCAATACATCATTAAGGCCTGACATGAATAGGATTGTCATGTTTGAATAAAGTTCTTTGGGTTTGAAATTGGCCATTTCTCTGTTTGATGTGAAAAGACTCATGGAATAGAAAAGCTTAATATTGGTCTGTGTGAGGGTTTATCATAAATGAAAGGTGAATTGCTTGAGCAATATTTTACTTGCAACATGATTATCATTTGTGCAGTGCAAGCTCCTCATTTATGCACAGTGCTTGGCTGTGTCTGCACAGATCTGCTTCATGACACATAATTAGATAATAACCATTGATGACAGCAGCTGTCTCAGTTCTGCCTGTACCCAAAAAGCAAGCAATACAGCTTTTCTAAATGGAAAGAAGATAATTTCCTATATGTGTTATTACAGAATTAACTAGGGGAAGCATTATGTATGTCAAGAGACTTGGTGGGGATGTCAGTATTTGAGAAAGTGTGAAACAGGTCTTGAAGCAAGTAGGAGTGTACTAGGAAGTCACTAGTGTCTTTAGGAAGTCACCTGGAGTGGGAGTCTGTGCTGAAGTCATTCTGTGTTGTGATGAACTGGAAGCAATTATTTGGAAAGTTGTCAGCAAAGCAGATGTATCATTCAGGGCTCCTACAATGGGATGGATAAGGGGGTGGTGTGACACTGCACCAGATGTGTTATACAAATACGGGTTGCTCATTGAGCCAAGTCCTAATTAGTGACTTCCTGGAAAGGAAGATCGGTCTTTAGACTATGGTAGATCAAAAAGTGTGGTGATAGGTGCTTGAGGTCCTACATAGCAGCCTGGAAAGTCCCACCTGAAGCTGTAGGGTTGTAGGTGCTATTTTGGACTTGTCCAGTGTGCTATAACTCGTGGCCAGCCTCAGAGCAGTAGGTCCAGGCTGGCTGTGTAAACAAGGAAATGCCCTCTCCTGCTCCAGAGGGTTGGGTGATGAGCACCTTCACAAAGTGCTTTGCAGCAGGTGATGCAGATCCTCCCCATGCTGGACATCCAGCAGGCCACGGAGGGGTCTCCATCTTGCACTCAGACACCAAATACACACCTGACAATTCTGCAAATGTTCAAGGTGAGATTAGATAAAGCATGTAGGCTTTGTGTGGAGCGGCCACAACACCGATAGGTAAAGGGGTGATACCTTCCTCGTTTACAAATGGATGTTGGAGGGTGTAATAGAGTGCCAAGGGGGTGTCCCAGACAGTGAGGGATGTACTTGATCAAGCCAGTTACTTAAAATCAGCTATGGTTTGTGGTGTTAGGCTGGATGAGAGGAACTCAATTGTGACAGTATATACTGTTGATCCCAATACTTTTTTCCCTGTGGCAAATTTGACAGAGAGTTTAGTTCTATTCCTCTTCTACTTGAAGTCTTAAACTTTGAAGTGGTATAGTAAGCTGAATGGTAGTAGACCTCCTTCATTCTGTTACTTAGAGTTGTGAGAAGGAAACATCTTCCTGAGAAACTCAATTGAAAAAGACCATTTTTCTTGTTTCAGAAATGGTGTAATATTCCTTAGTGATCAAATAACATGGTTCAGCCAGGTGAAACAGTAAAAAAACCAAGTTATCTTTGTGTTCCATTTCTGCTGTTCTGTTATTGATCCAGCTGCCAGTGCTTAGTAGGTCATGCTTCCCTTTTTCAAAGCCTGTTGTTTAAGCAGTTTGAGTTAATAACGAGGAGATAAGCTAAACTTGTGGCGCATACTGTGATTTAATAATTTGTTATGATTAGAGCATACATTTGGAGTCATATTGCTGGGGAAATTTTATTTAAAAAGCAGGGAAGGCACATGGTAGAACTGGGGAAAGCAGTTGTATCTTCAGGAGATGTGCAAAACAGCTGAGAGTCTGTGTCCAAATGTGATCCAGACTTCTCTTATTTCTTTACTAAATCCGGAGGTTGGAGTTTCTGTTGTCAAACTTGACAAGGCACCTGGTATTCACTCCAAACCTTTGGGGAGCACTGCTCTAAGCTTCATGTGGTTTATGGCCTTCTATATACAAACCATAAGCTTGTGACTTAAGAAAAGTGTTTTCCAATCTTCTCTACGTGTTTTTAGGGGTTTTTTGTTTTTGTTTTCAGCTTCTTGGCCATCTTCTCTGCCAGCATGGTGGAGTGCTCCATTCAGAGCTCCAACCCTGTAGTGTTACAAACCAACCTTCAGAAAATAAACATTTTAGGCAAGGAAATAAATGCAACTTTTATGTAGGTTTTGAGTTATTTTAGAGGGAGAGAACTGAAAGAACTGTTGTGGTCCTGACAAAATACATTGATTGTAACTTACTCCTCTTTGATTCTTAATACTGCTGTTACTGTACAGTCTTTTATGCTTTTCACAAAACCCATAGTCTGTACTTTGTAAATTGAAGTTGAACTATCTGTAACTGCATAGGAATATTTAGTGCATACGTGTGTAGTTGTACCCAAAGGAGCTATGTCAGGCAGCTTGTGATATTGATAAATGCATATCTCTGGATTCTGGCATTTAAACTGTAAATGTTTTACAGCATTATTCTACTCATAAAATTCAAGAATAAAACTGTATTGAAATCCATACTATCACATAGTAATTCAAACCTCAGATGTGTTTTGAGAAAGGAAGTGTAGTTTGTGAAATTGAAACTCAGTCTATGAACACAGTTTTGCTAAGAATTATCTTCTCACAGCTCACCTGTTGAGAGTTTCCTTCCATGACTTTTGATATGAAGGATACAGTCTTAACAGGTAGAGATCCTCTTATGTGTGTCTCTTCTGAATGAAGCAGCACTTCGAGCATTTTTCCTTTCACTGACTTCAGGAGAGGAAATAAATTCAAAGCAACACTCTTGGAAGAATTAAGAAAAAAGTGTATAGGAAAAGTGATGGTCCTTCTTGAATTTTTTCCTTGTCCTTCTGCTCTCTGTTCAGAGATGCTGGCTTCTATTTTGTTTGAAGGATATTGAAAGTAACTAAAAAATGGCTTTGCTGTTGCCATTCTCCTCCTTAATGATATTTTGGTATCTTTCTTGCTCTGAAGTTTGAAAACCTCTTTCTGTAGGTCCTGTGTGTTTCACTGTGATGTGTCTGCAGCTGTGACCAGGATAATGTTTAGATCTGTCTCCAAGCTGAGAGGCATTTCTGGTGTGGCTGAGCAACAGGGAGCTCTGAGGGGGATTTCTGTCACAGACCATGAGTCTCAGGAGACTTGTGTGTACCTGTGTGTGTGTAGTGGCAGAATGGTTTTGTTTGCTGGGTAAATGTGACTTTAAAATGACACTGGTTTGTAATTCTTATGTTGACCCTTACCTAGAAAGTCAAGAGTGAGAGGTACTAGCAGGTGACTGAAAGCACTCAATGCCCGCTTTTTGTCTTAGAGGAAATTTGTACTACCTGAGTCAGATGAGACTTAGCAATGGTTTCTGAGATAGGAAGTTTTATATTTTGCAGTTACTGATAGGTTGTTTTAATGAGGAAGGTTATTTAGCTTTTCTCATTATTCTTTCTTGTTGAAAGCAAGAAAAAAGGGTAACCAGAAACCAAAATAATTCAAGTCCTTTATCCCCCTCATAATGTTTCTAAACAGAGCATTTAGAAGTACATTAGTTGCCAAGGAAAATACATTTATCAATAGCCTTATCTCAATATATTTTTAGTACTGAAATTATGAAACTATATTATTCACAGATTAAATCTCATTGCTTGTGGATAATTTATGACTGTAAGCAATACAGTAACAACTGCAGCACTTCTGTCATAAGAAACATGTCTAGTATTATTTGCAAATACGTACTGCTTGCATTTTGTCAGGCTAGGTAGATGCATTTTCAAAGCTAACCATCCCAGGAATGGAGTAGGGGAGTTGGACTCAAGAAAAACCTCTTTTTCAAGCTGTACTTGGAAACTGTTAAGAGGAAAAGCTTGCTGACCTTCTTCATCTTCTTCCACCATCTCCCCCAGTATCAGACTTAATGAGGACCTTGTAGTTCAGCTGGAAGTTGGTCTCTTGAATGGAAAGGAAATGCTGAAATTGCACCTCCTGGGGCATTGCTTCAGGGAGATGTTCCATCATTGAGGACAGACACTCCTTTGCTCTCTGCCTGGAGAACAGCAGCACCAGGACATTTTGGTGGGAAAAGTCACAAAGCATAATGCCAACAGCAATATTTTCTACTACCTAATCTTGTAAAACTAGACTCAATTCATGAGCAGAAACAATTTTTCATGACAGATTTAAAGTGTGGTAAAGTACAGCCTGTTCGTAGGTACAATGCTACAGCAGTTGGTTTGAAGGTAGAGAACCCACGGGCTCTGTCACCTTGTCTCACGAGGATGTGAACCATTTGACACAGTTGCACAGATTGTTTCATTGTATCAGCAAATCCTAGTGCATTTGAAATATAAAGTAATTTATATGTACCCTTTTAAATAGTTACACTTTTTACCACATGGATATCATATTGAGCTTTCAAGTTTTCATCCAATATTTCATGCTGCTATATGTACGTATATTTCTAATTTGTCATTAAATTCTATGACTAAATCTAATTAATATTGTAAGTAAAACTTTTTTATTGCAAGATTTTAACTGAATATATAAAAAAGGTACTGCTTACGACAGTAATTTGAGGAGTTTTGGATTTTTTCTCCTTTCAAAAAATTAAAGAGTGAAATAGATTAAATTCTTCTTTATATAGTTTAAAATAAATAGATCAATAGTTTGAGTCAAGGATCATTTGTTATTCTGGGTGATGCAAAAATTAGAAGATATTTCACAATATTTTTTTTTTTCATATTTATAAATTGAGCTAACAAGACAAAAAAAATAGAGGGATAAATCAATTTCATCATACCATTTCTTTCCAGGGTGAAATTTATCTAAGACTTCTTCACCCCCAGACCATTGCTTTAAGTTAAATTGTCACTGATATGCCGGATAGCTTTGATTGCTTTATATGTATTTACTTAAGGTGTGTTTGTTTTTAGGTTCACCAAAAATTTGTCACCTGACAAGATCAACCTGAGCACGTTAAAGGGGGAAGGTCAGCTGACCAATTTAGAGCTGGATCAAGAGGTACTCCAGAACATGCTGGATCTTCCAACATGGCTGGCTATAAACAAGGTGTTTTGTAATAAAGCATCCATTAGGGTGAGTGGTTTTTTGTGCTGGTATGGTAATTAACCAAATCTTTCTTCTTTTCATTCTGTCTTTGTAAGCTTTCAAGCAACTTTGTATTAGTCAGAAATTGTGATAAGTGCTTGATGAAATTTTGAAGAACAACAAAGATTTTATTGGCAATAATTTCTTCCTTATTTTTGTTTTTCATGTGATGACATAAAAAACGTCTGGAAATAATGGAAATAAGAGTGATTATTTTAAATTTTTTTTTCTTCCTGAGTAGAATTCATTTATGCATGTTTTGAAAATGAGGTAGAAGTAAAAGTTTGTGTTTGTCTGTGGTAATTAGTCTATACTAATTATTTATTATTCTCTTTTTTGTGTGTTCTCTCTTCACTCCTCTTCATTTATTGCTTTCCCTCTTGTTCTGCTCCTATTTCCAAAAATACCTTTTTGAGGGATTCTGATCTCTGTGGGAAATGTGGGAAACACAATAAATCTAGTATATGCTGCATTTTTGGTCATTGTGGCTGCTAATAATTGAAACAATGTATATCATCTGTACCACATTTTACGACTGTGGGATTAAGAAATGAAGTGTGGCTTGTTCTTCATTGAAGTTACAATGTAGTCAAACAGTAGCGCCTCCTTAGTCTTTTGGTGGGGTTTGTTTATGGTTTTTTGGTATTGTTTCCTTGCCTTTTTTTCCTACTATGAGAGATTGTCCTGATTTTTCTGAATGCAGTGAGCTTGATGTTTTGTTGTAGGCATCCTGTCAGTTGTAGGTCAACAAAGGAAATGTATATTTTCTTTCCTTTTAAAGGAAAGAATATGTAAGGCAGCGATGCTTTTTCTGATGCTTGACAACTCATTGTTAAAGAGACAGATTCTACTTTGTTCTTCTCTTTTTCTGCTCAGTGATAGGTAGATTTTGAAGTTCAAAGTTTTTAACACCTAGTGTGTGCATAAAATTACCATATCATATGTTCAGATGAACTTAATATTTTGGAAGTAATATTATGCTGAGTTCAGAAGTTAGAAATATAGTTTGTATGCCTAAAACACATTCTGTGTCATTTATTTCACTGTGTTTTTAAAATTTAATTTGCTTTAGAGTAGTGTTTTCTCTTGCAGATACCATGGACAAAATTGAAAACACATCCCATCTCTTTGGTGAGTTCTGAAATAAACTCTGAAATGTACTGTGTGTAGCAAAATCTATATCAAATATTTATATAGTTCTCTTGATGTGATTCTGGAAGTAACTGAAACATTAACAGGCCTTTACTAAGTGTCCTCTGCAGCAGGATAGCAGCAGATCAAGGCAAAATGCCTTAATGTTTTTCTTGGTAGGTTTGTTTTCTTAATCTGTGGCTTAAGTGTAATCACTGTAATGTTTGACTGTTAGCTCCTTTCTGCCAAGTTTTTAGTCATTGCATGTTAATTGGGGTTTACCTGAGGGGTAGTTATTTGTCCAACTAACCCCTTTTACAAATTCCTGCCTTTCTTTTGGAGCTGTCTTTTCTGGGACTTTTCAATTCTACATCTGTATTTTATATAGTGATCTCAGCTATAGCAGGTTTGACACACATTTGACACAAATTTATAGGGTTTTTGTAATCGCCTAGGATTCAGCCTGGATATAAATAGGAGGTAAAATGTGTAAATAGGACTTAACAACAATTAGAAGTCATGTTAATTCCTAGATTTGTTCTCCTTTGTTCTTTATTTTTAAATATACTAACAATTGTGGTAGCGCCAGAAGTTATTTATCTGATGATGAGTAAACTTTCTCAATTGCATTTGCTTAAGAGTGAATATTCCTTTCGCTGTCATGTTTCCCAGTCTTGCAGTGAATGTGCTTGGAATTCCTTAATTCTGAAGCAGACTTGGGAAAGACATGTTGTTTTAAATAATTGATGCATTTGCTAGTGACCCAGTTGGAATGTACTGATGTCTGTACTGCTTCTTCCTGACACCCAGAACTTAAAGTCTGGTAATGCCGAGGTGGGATGATTCAACCTCTTGGCTGTGAGATGCAGCTGCCAAATTAGGAAATGGGTTTAAGCTGTTCTATTCTTAAACATGACACACTTTGACCTGTGGTAGCAAGGTGCTGTTTGCTTTGCTCCTGTTGAACTTACATTAGCACTCTTTGGGGCTGAGATAACTTTCAAGGTAACCTTTTTTACATAAAGGTTTCCTTGAATGAGTGCATTAAATAGGTAATGAAAGTTCACTATTCAATGGTAGATTGTACAACACCCTTTTTGATTTATAAAGGAAAGTGAATTCAGTAGCCCAAGTGCCAAATCTTAGCCCTTCATTACATCACTGAACTTCTGGTATTTTGGCAGGGACAGGGAGAGGGGATATTTTTGCTACTGAGGGTTGAATTAAGTTGGAATAGCATCCCCTGTTAGCACAGATTACTGGATAACTAGAACCCACTTGTCTAGCCAAAGGGACTTTCACTGAGCTGAGCTGCCCTTTGTGAGAATCGGTCTGTTGACATAATGGCACATACTGTTTGTTCATAACCCAGTTCTGGTTTTACATGATAAACAAGATAGTTTTGAGGAGTGATTTTGGGCCCCAAGGATGATCTGCAGCAGTTTTTACTCTTATCCAAGTACAGAAGTTGCCAGTGAGAAGATACATAGATCTGCATCCAGGCATTCTTTGTTACCTCTTTTTTATATAGTGCAATCTCCTTGGATCACTGTCCTACTGTTCTGTGCACTAGTCATGTAGTAAAGGGAATTCTTAAAAGAGTAGTCAAACATCCAAAACTGTTAGGATCACTAGGAGAAACCTTGTCTTCCCCTCATCATCGTCAAAATAAGGGATTGGGTTTTTCTTGGTTTTTTTTTTCTTTGTTGCTTTCAAGACAAGATAATCATTGAGACAGCTAAAAAAATAGTTTTAAAATGTCCAAATTTACTGTTAACAGCTATTGCTTCCCTTTAAGCATCAAAATACAGTGAAGTATAAATAAATTCAGACTGGACAGTTAATGAATTTTTTGGTTGTAGTCAGGTTTTCATGGATAACAGTAGCACAGGAAAGTGTGGAGCAAGCAGATTATGACAACAGGCATGCTTAACACAATATGATAATAATCTAGTACCAGGTTGAATCGTGAAAAATCTAAAATTGAGGACAAAGGGGTTTTTGGTGTTTGTCTGACCTAAGAGCATAAATGGGGGAATTCAGAAGGGGTGGTAGAAAGTTATGATTAGACAGGGAAAAATCTTAACTGCTGTGCTTTGAATCAGCTTGCATGAAGCATTAAGTATTTTATTCAAAGAACAGCCATATAGAAAGAAAATTCAGATAGCTACAGATTAAAGCGTGTCCATTTTGAAATGCGATTTTTGAAAATGTATGTGTTGGATAAATAATATTCAGGGATTGAGAAGTTAATGATACAATATTTGACTGGGGATGTGTGTTAGAATTCACAAAATTAAAAAAACAAGAAAAAAGTTTAAAAAAGATAATTCTAGTGCGTTACAAAAGTTTGTGGGAAAATTAACATGGTAGGAAATGTTTCATGTATATTTCAGAAAAAGTTCTGAAGTGACCTTTTTTTGTTTGGGTTTTGGTTCTTCATATGTCCTCTATTTACTTTGTTACTTCTAAGGTCTCTTAATTTGTTTTGTTTTGTTTTGTTTTTCAAGTCCTTGGATAAAGTTGTAATGGAAATGAGCACATGTGAAGAGCCACGTGCCCCTAATGGACCCTCTCCTATAGCAACTGCATCTGGACAGAGGTCAGTGGTGGTACTTACATGTAATTGGTCAAAAAAGGTTTGGAATTATATAAAACAGATTGACTGCAAACTTTCAGAAGTATATAGGGTTGCAACTTGCCATTCCCATCTCCTCCAAAATTTTATTTTATTGCTTGTGTGTGAAGTAGTGTAGTGATAATGGAGCTATCCAGCCCAAGCCTGCAGAGATCATGTGAAGTAGGTATGGAGCTTGCAAGGTACATTTCACAGGGGTGCAGCAGCTATGTCAGATATTTACTGAGTTCAATGGATATTAAGTTTTTTAAAAATGAATGATATCTTGCCTTCATCCTTTTTGGAAAATACATATAATGTTCATGTGGGTTTTAAAAATGTTTCTTTTTTATTTGTTTTGTCTAAAGAGTTTTAAGGGTTGTTTGTTGATGCAGTGTTTTAAAGTTCTATTTCCTTAATTGTATCAGATGATTCTTACAGAGAGATTTCATGCACACAGTGTAGCCCAAAACTTAAGGAATTTGGTGGGACAATACAACATTACATCAGAGATTTTTGTCTCTCCACACCCCAATAACTTCCTTTACATGGCTAAAAACATTTTTCCATGGTCACAGGAACCTATATACAGAGAAATAAATTTGATGATACAATTTTTTTTCTTGTAGTAACTTCTATGCAATGTGTAGAAGTAGTCCATGGGCCTCTGTGTCTCCTAAGGTACAGCACAGCCATAGAGATTTTGTGTAGAATGAAAGCTGAAAAATGAAAAGGAATGACAAACTGCACAAGTTTTTTTTTTTTAAACAAGCAGAAAAAAACCCAAGAAAACAAAAGGGTGGAAATTTTTAGATGTTAAAATAATATTTAATATTCAATTTTCCATACACTAATCTAAAACATTCAGAAAGTATAAGATTTTTATTTAAAAATTATTTGCAACAGTTTAATCTTTTTAAATACTAGAATGCATATTGATTTGCTGTAGAAATGTAACCACCATTTAGGATGCCTTTCTTTATGGAATGAAATAATGCAAATACTTTATACTGTTTTGAATATCTGAAAGTTATTATTTTTAATTGAAAAAGTAATTTGGCTTATAGACATAAATACTAACCAGACTGGAATTGTCAAGTAATTCATTTGACATGAATTACTCTTTATGTATGCATAAAGAAGAGTAAGCTTTTTGCATAATGATGTAGACTGTTTTTTTATATATGTATAACAACATATAATACATACATCCATATAATTTAACATAGAGGGATTGCATTAACTGTTATACTTTACGTAGATTGATCTTGGTCAAATATATGTTCTTTAACTATGTAGAGATGAGGATCACAGAGTGAAAATTATTGTAAACTACATCAAGTATATTGAGCAAAAGTTGCTAACTGTAGAATATGTTAGTAATTTCATTTATTTTAACATCTGTTTCATAACTTATTTAATCTGTTTTATTTTGTTGCTTTTGCTGGGTTTATATTTAATATGTTGGCATTTCACTTTTTAGTGAGTATGGCTTTGCTGAAAAAGTGGTAGAAGGCATTTCAGTTTCTGTGAACTCCATTATAATAAGGATTGGCGCAAAAGCTTTTAATGCTTCATTTGAACTTTCCCAGCTGAGAATATATAGTGTAAATGCAAACTGGGAGCATGCTGACCTTAGATTTACCAGAATACAAGAAGCTCAACGTGGAGAGGTAAATAATACCTTTTACTAACTTTTTTCCCTTGTTTTTGTGGTAAAGGAGGAAGTTGAATTGCAGCCTTTTACAGGGTAGATGGAACATGCCATTACTGGGAATGGAAACATTCTATGCTCAGTAATTTCATTTGTCCTCTAGGAACACAAATATGTAAAAAATGGTGGATGTAAGTCAGATCAAATGGCCAACATGGATGCTTAGGCAAGAACAAAGACCAGGGCAAGCAGGTGTATGGTTTCCCTCTTATGTTCTCCAACTGTGTGACTATTCTAAAATGCAAACTGAACCAGACTTGAAGAGTACCGAAACAAAGAACACTATATTAAATATGGAAGGATAAGAAGTTGTGCTGGTTTTGTTATTGTTGTTGTCATTAGTAGTAGTAGTAGTAGTAATAATAATAACAACAACAACAATGGGAACTGTATTTTTAAAGTTTTAACTGGTTATTTATTTGCTTGTGAGGGTTTGCCTGATAAGGATTTCCTTTTTCTAAAGCAGTTTTAAATGAAATTTAGTTAAGTTCTTGTGCAATTATTTTCTTGGAATACCTAAATCATATGTATATATAAAAAAGTAATAGCAGTAAAATGTGTATGTTTCTACTGTCCCAGAGAATAGCACATGGAAGTGCTAGTTTTTGTACACCATTCATTTGTCTTCTCCCAGCTAACCAAAGTTAAATGTATACTGAGTGCAAGGTTGATTCTAAATATTGGATTAAAGGAGACTTATTTTAGCATCATACATCGGGCCAGCTTACTCCAGAGTTAAGGAGTGTGGTAGTTGATTTTTATGTAGGGAAAGAAACCCCAAGAGAATACAAGTTAAAAACACCACAAAAGTAAGGAGCTGAAAACTATTTTCTGGCGGTTTTCCTTTCCTGTAGCTTATCTGTATGCTTATGCTCCCATGTTAATGAAGTCTGAATGGGAAGAATTAGAGTTTGACTAGATGGAGTTTTGTATTGCCAGATTCTTTTACTTTGCGGTTTTCAGGAAGAATTTGATTCTGAACAGTTGACCTGTACATAACAGAGCTTTCCTTGGGACAGTGTTCCTTTTAGTGCAATTAATACCAGAAACAAATTTCTAGAAATTACAGTGAATGATTTGTTAGCAACAAATTGCATGAAAAGGTGAAAAACCAAAACCAGTGCTGCACTTTGAAGATAACATGCGCTGAACCATATATTTAGGGCATAATCATTTAGCTTTGCACTGTAGCTACATTCTTAATATAATAAGAAATCTCCTTAGAATACTTTTAGAAGCTTTTGATCACACTGCATCTCCTGTATGAGGAGGATAGGTACTCTGCTTTTCTGCAAATAGTGTTTCAGGATGCTTTGCACTGCACTTTTCATCTTGCTCACTTGCCAGAGTGTAGCTCCTTTCCAGACACACTGGGTATGTTTTACTTGAGTCTCTGTGTATGTTCTTAGGACATATGCTGTAAGGTTTTCAAATTGACAAGAGGAGAATGACACGTGAAGAATAAGTCACATACCAAACAAATTCTTCCATCTTTACTCATGGCTGATCTTTGCTTCTTCAGAGAGTGATCATAGAATCATGGAATCGTTAAGGTTGGAAAAGACCTGCAAGATCACTGAGTCCAACTTCTGACCAAACATCACCATGCCCACTAAACCATAGCACTAAGTGCCATGTCCAGTCATTTCTTGAAACTTTCCAGGGCTGGTGACTCTACCACTTCCCTAGGCAGCCTATTCCAATGCTTAACAACCCTTCTAGTGAATAAATTCTTCTTCATGTCCCTACCTTAACTTCCCCTGGTGCAGCTTGAGGCCATTTCTTCTTGTCCTGTTTCTAGTCTTGTCTCCTGCCTGGGAGAAGACACCAACCCCCATCTTTGTGCAATCTCCCCTCAGGCAGTTGTAGAGAGCCTCCTTTTCTCCAGGCTAAACATGCCTATTTGCCTCAGATGCTCCTCATAATACTTGTGCTCCAGACCCTTCAACTTCTCTGGACATGCTCCAGCCACCTCCATGTCTGTGCTGAAGTGAGGAGCCCAGAACTGAACGGTCACTCTGCTCCCAGCCTGTGGTGCTGCCTGTAGTTGTTTTGACCCAAGTGCAGGATCTGGCACCTGGCCTTGCTGAACATCATAAAATTGCCCTGGGCCCATCAGTCCAAACTATCCAGATCTCTCTTCAGCACCTTCTTACCTTCCAGCAGATCAACACTCTCCCAGCTTAGTGTTGTCTGTGAACTTACTGAGGGGACTTGATCCCATCATCCAACTCACGTAGGAAGGAGTTTTAGGTCAGCTAGAATTACTGTTTTTCACTATTGATGCCCTGTTCATTTGATGTTCTCCATGATGTTCCTGCTGCACAGTCATTCATTTTTCCATATTTGATTTTCAGTGTCTAGCTGTAATTGATGCTCTTCTATCATCGTTATTCTAACATTTGCTTGCTGTGTCTTCTAGAAATCCATGTAGTGGATTCAGAGCTTGTGGTGTCTACATGGCATGCGGTGTGCTCAATGTTTAACTTTCTCTTTTAATTGAAATAAAACACTTTAAAAAAAACTTCTTCTATCCTGTAGCTTTGCTTCCCTCCCTGCTCTTTTCTTATTTAATGTTTTGAAACTAAACTGCACAATCATTTTTTTCCTCTCCCAAAAGCAGCCTAGTATGCAATAGTTGTGACCTTTATTTTCTTCTGAATATTTTAAATGCTGCTTATTACCTCAGCCTGCTTGGAAGTAGCCTAATGTTCCTGTAACAATCAGGGTGAGGGTTTCCTGACACCTTTATGTGGAATAACAAGTGAGTTTTATTTGTTCTGTTTGTATGATTTATGTGAGTTTGTGTATACATATGTACAGATGTATACATACACATGCACAGGGTTAGGTGCAAGTAACTGTCATACTGCATCAAGGTGTTTTTCTCTTTTTTTTCTGTCTTTAAAGGTTTTGACTTTTAAAGAAATCAACTGGCAGATGATCAGAATAGAAGCTGATGCAATCCAGAGTTCTAAGCATGAAATAATGAGTGCTCCAGTTCGACTGATTACTAACCAATCAAAAATTAGGGTCACGCTTAAAAGAAGGGTAAACTTGAAAAGTTTGAAGTCTTCTTTTATTTTTTAATTTGTAACTCATGCTCTTAATGCATACATGCACATAGTAAAGATTTTAAATTTAGGCCATATTGAATATAGAATTCCCTGAACTAAATTTATAATAACATGTAACTGATAAGACTGTAGAGTTTACAAGAAATACTGCAGGCAGGTTTTGAAAATGAAGACCTTATATGGGTCCTATTAATAAAATGGTTTGATCTGCAGAGCTTTGATGATGCTTGTTGTTTTATCTCTCTAGATTCAGGTAATATTTACACTACTTACATTTAGAGAAATGCAGCAGTTTAATATCTGGTGCATGCCAAATACATAGAGTGAGGCATAAATATACTGTGTCTCAGGTACTTCTTAGTTAATGAGAGGAATAAAATCTAAAATAAAAAATGTTTGTTAATGCTTTTTGTATGCATCTTTTCTTTACCCCATGTATTTAATATAAAAAATATAAGTACTTAGTTCAACTTCTTTAAATTTTTATTTTACAGTTAAAAGACTGTAATGTTGTGGCATCCAAACTGGTTCTGATTCTGGATGATTTGCTGTGGGTTTTGACTGATTCCCAATTGAAAGCCATGGTGCAGTATGCCAAATCTCTTAGTGAAGCCATAGAGAAATCAGCAGAACAGAGGAAAAGCTTGGCTTCTGAAACAGCCCAGGTATGAGAGTTGGTTGTCTCACTCTATCATTATCAGGTGTTCTACAATACAACACAGTGTGGTTAGTTGTGTTAATTTATTTTAGAGAATGTTCAGTTACTCATTTTCATTCAGCTGTACATCTTAAATTACACTGGGAATGAATCATAGTTTAAAATAGTCTTTATTTTGCAAAATTTTGTGTAGTGATGTTGACTGCAGAAAATAAAAGAAGTTCTATTTCTTTATCCATGTACAGAGTGTTTAGACTTCTGTATTTATTTAACTCTTTGTTGACTGTTTAGTAAATTTGTTCTCCAAATATTTAATGGTTATGAATATAAATAATTAAGACACATTAAGGTAACCTTAATTATTATAGTAAGCATATCTACCGACACATTAAGGTAACCTTAATGTGTGGGTAGATATGCTTACTATAATAATTTAAAGTGTTTGTCCAGTTTTTTCTCATGGTACTGAAAAATTAGCTTTTATTAAGAGCTTGCCTTCATGCAGCTCTTGTTGGAATATATAGTGAAAACCAATTCTACTTCAAATATGTTTCTGCTGGCAATTCTGTGCTGTTGATGCTGCATGCAAGTCTTGGTGCTCTTCAGCAGATAGAGCAGGCTAGACCAGCTGGGCTTTGTGAGTGTTGAGGGGAGGCACCTCTTTTTGTCTGTGAAGAAGCAGGACAAGTACACTGATAGAAGATAAGTGCTATAAACTAAAACATGATTGATTACTGAGTACAGTCAGTTATAGAGAGTCTCTTAGAGTAAATCCAGTGTACTGTAATGGAGAGTTCAGTTCTTGTGCTGGCCCTGACCTGATGCCTTATGCTGTGGTGTGAAGGTTTAGCCACAGCAATCTGATGGTTACCTGCTCTTGAGCAGGGAGGTTCTGGTTCTTCAGTGCCCTGTACTTGCATCTCAGCTGTTCTCTGACACTGGCACCGACTCATGTTTGACCCTATCATGGTGTAGCTTGAGGAGCTAAATTACCAGAAAGGAGCCCACTGTTGGTTTAGTTCCCTGAACAGCTTGCGACAAACATTAGAAAAATACCAGTGCTGCATGTGACGGGGGCGTAAGGAAGTGTGAGGAATGGGGAGAATGGGGGGTGCACTGGCAGTGCAGCACAGTGCACACATCCATTAGCTCAACTTAGCTTTATTCTAAAGCAATACACTTAAATCTCAGTAATGATCCAAGGGGGAATGCATGTCATGCAGATTTTTCCTTGTTTCAAATGCCGGGTTTGTGTAAGGAGACAGATACTTATGTGTGAAAGAAACAATAAACATTATAAATTGATGTGATTGACTAATATTTTTTTCAGAGCTCTGCCCCTGCACCCAGCTCCCAGCAGGTGAAAGCGCACCAGACAACAGCAGCACCTGATCAAAACGATGCAATAGTAAAATTGTTTAATGATTTTGATGTTAAGGAAACTTCTTATCACTTAGTAATTTCCCACTTGGACCTACATATATGTGATGATATCCATTCTAAAGAGAAAGGTAATTTCTTTTTAAAGTAGCATGTCTATGAATCATAATCATTTTTAGGGGAGACATTTTGAAGAATACAATAATGAGAAAACAATAATGTCATAAAGTCAAGATACTTTAGTTTACTTTAGTTTAGAAGAATAGTTAGAATTGTCTCCAGTGTCTGTGAACTCATGTAAAATTATTTAGGTGGCTCTGTTAGGACAGTATTTTATTATTAAATGTAATTATTTTAGAATAAGTGCAAAACCTAAGAGTGCTAGTACCTTCTGTGCTTTTTCTGTCTTCTAGGAACTGATTCTATCAGTCTGATTGTTACTGCTGGGGTTTTTTTTCTTTTATAAGTTAACTGGGTTATGAAGAATGCAGTAGCAACATTTTTGTGACTTGTAAGGGGTCACTATACAATCTGCTTCTGTAATACTCCTGTAAATGCAGACTGGTAAAAAAGCAGTCCTCTTTGTGTTACTAATTTAGACAATTTGGTATGGTCTGCAGCACATGGAAAGAATGGAACAAGTGTCCTGTGACCTTAAAATTTTGTGTGTAAATCTTGTACTGCTTCTTTTTAACAAAAGCCTACTGCATGTAGTCACATTTAGAATCAGAAAAAAAAAGAAGACAATTGAGGGCACTTTTTTCATGCCTTTCAAAAGTGATCATAGTGAGGTATTAGTGTATATCCAAGAAGCTGGCTAGTCACTGAAAAATGTATGGAAACATACAAGGTGTGCTGACGAAGAGTATGAAAAATGTAGGGTTTAATAAATGCATTTCCTTGGTTAGGGAAGACAGTTTCAGAACAGCAGAGCATAAGGTTCACTGGCTGGAGATGTATCTCCTTACATGCGGTGCATCTACTGCAGTTGGAATTTACCCCTCCTAGTGAGATCTTTTTATTGGTCCTTTATTTTTGGCCATGGAGTTTAAATTCAACAGTTATGTCAGAAGAGAAGATTCTCAGAAGACACCTTCACTGCAATTTTTGTCAAATAGAATTATATTATATAGTATTCTTGAAAGTAAGTGTTGACTTCCAAGACTGATCATAATTATGTATTCAGTGTAAAAAGTGTTGTTTCAGAAAAATTGCAGTAATGTGTTTTTAAAGTGTTGTCTTTTTAGTAGCATTGAGAACAGCACACAATTTGTAAGTAGTGACTGAGTACAGAATTCTGCAAGCTGATCTTTAGAAACCAGTGAAGACTATCTGAGTGAAAATTTTGAGGGAAGATAATGGGGTTGTAAGCAGATACAGTTAATGGGAAGAAAGCAGGTGTTAGGTGTTTAAAGGATTACAGCAAGTGAGAACTAACATGCTAAATGCAATGTCTGCAGGGCCAAGCATTGTTTTGTTTTACAGACCCAAACAGACGTGTTACAGGAGGGGCTATGCAGCTTTCCTTCAGCTATTTAACAGTGGACTATTATCCATTTCACAAAGCAGGTATGAAAGTGAGTGTTTTATGAATTACCTGTGACTGTAACTATCTTGCCTGAAAGCTAAAACAATTTGTGTGTACACCTATACAGCTTGGATAATCGTGCTCAAACCATTTGAAATGTACCTTTTTACTTCCTTCTATATGCAAAAACAAAGAACAAAAGCAACAACCTGGGAACCAGTTTAATTTCTGTGAATGATCTGGTTTTGGCCAAATGCTTTTCACTGTTTTGTTTGGTCAACAAAACAGTGTTTACACATTTCGGACATGAAGAGAATTTTGTATTGACAGAGGAAGGCAGTATTGCATATTGAGAATTCAGTAATTGGATATTAGCAAGAATCACTCTGTTAGATTTTTTTCATATATAGAAAACTATCATTTTATGTCCATTTCCAATCAGTGTTTTGCTTTTTACATTATTTTGCTGAACAAGAATCTCGGTGTGTAGAGGTACAATTGTGTAGCCTTTTGTTAAGAAATGTTATTAAAAAAATGTTAGCAATTTCCAAAGAAGTGTTTCTTACAAAATAAAACATTTCTCATAAAAAAATTAGTAGAAATCTAAAAAATTTAAAAGAGGATACATTACAAAGCATGAGATAACAAAACAGGGTCTGATCATCTTGCTAATCGGATAGTCTGGAGCAGAAATCCACAACGTCATCATTCATGTTAGTCTGTCCTCTGCTCCCAACCTGTAAACACTCAGCTGGCTGGTGATCCATCCCAAGGCTGAGCTCCATCTGTTCCCACTGGTCTCGCCCTGCGTGCTCTCTTGTGCTCCCCAAAAGCCTGTGTTCATCCTTGCAGATTTATCTGTGTGTGCTGTCTCGCCATGTGTCTGTGATCCTAATGAGATCACAGCTGTGCAACTGCATACGGGGCTGTGCTTGCCCTGCTCCCACATGATGCTGCATATGTTAGTGCTCATGTACTTCAAAAAGGCAATTGCCCAAACTGACTTCCCAGAAGGGGTGTTAGAGCTTTCCCTGTGGTGTTGCTAACAAAGTCCTGTAGGTTCTTCAGTGTCTGTGTGCCTGTGCTTGGAGTAACCCCAGGCTACCCCTGTTTTGCAGAATCCTAGTGTCATAGGCTTCAGTCTAATGCATCTTTGTCCTTTTGTTCCAGTTCTGTTTTTTTCCCTGTTCCTTTATCTTCTTCCTTACCTATAAAAATGATAATAACTGACAAAGGTAACTGTGAAGAAGAAGGGTGGAGAAAAATGTCATCTCTTGTGATAGGCGCCACCCTAAAAGTTTCTTTAATGCTGCAATATTTCCATTTAGACTTGAAATCACTTTTTTTTCCAAAATAATTTTCCTATTTTAATAGCAAACATATTTGCTTATCCCCAGTGTAAGTATCCAAAAACTCATTAAGTCCCAAATAAAGTAAATTTTCACATGGTAGTATTTAAAGAGTGATGTACCAATTGATAGAAGTTATTTGTTATTGCATCCTTATTACTGAACAGGTTAGTCGAATGTCTTTACAGGGCCTAGTTGAAAATATTGCAGCTTCTTTCAGAGGTTTGAATTCTTGACCAACAGAAACATGTTGGAATTTCTGTTGGAACAAAAGAATTTCCAGTGGGATTGATTTTTAAGGCTGTGTGTGCTGCAGCACTTCTTGAACTTACCTTGTTGTTTGTGTGCCATAAAGGTGCTAGAGAACCAAGACAAAAAGAATACATTTCTGGAAAGGGACCAGGAACTTCTTAAGACACAGTTCTGGCAGGAAAGATAAGCTTGGAAAAAGTGAGCATGAGAACATCGTTCTGTTACTTGCTCTCACTTTTTTTTTAATTGAACATTTTTTTGCATGTTCTCACATATGACATTAATGTGTCGTAAGATTTCTCTGAACTGAAAATAGTCAGTGATGTTTTGAGTGTTAGTGGTGTTAAAAGGCAGCTGGCAACGCTATATTCTGAGTGATTTCGTGAAGTGCTGAGACTGGTTTATGGAATATAGAACTTCTGTTTTAGCGTCTGGTATGACTGCTGTTGTTCTATAATTACAGCATGCAATGAGCTCATAGTTCGAAGAATACTTGTGAAATAGTGGAAACTTGTTATCCTGTTAAAAGCAAAATTTCAAATGAGCTAATACTTTCCGCATTTCTTTTATTTGCAGGAGACAGCTGTGATCACTGGATGCATTATAGTGATGCCACTAAAACCAGAAGTGGATGGGCCAAAGAATTATTAAATGAATTCAAAAGCAATGTTGAATTGCTTAAGCAGGCTGTGAAGGATCAGGTCATAGATTCTCCTCCCAAATCACCACCTGCTGTATCTCCTCAGAGCCTACAAACAGGTGATTATTAGCGATGTATTAGATGAATTAGTGATGTATTTTGTTTAGATCACTAATTCTCTACTTCCATGAAATATTAAAACTATGAAAAAAAGACTGTTCTTTTCAATTCCATCACTATTCTTTCTTACAGGCAAGGAACAGATACCGAAAGGAACATCTAGGGCTTCCTCTGTATCTTCCCAACAACCAAAGGGCAAACTGATGTCCAGTCCTATTGTGGTTAGACTTGCAGATTTCAATATATATCAGGTACATTTCTTTAAGTTAGTAAAACTGGGGAAACTCCACCCTTGACTATTACGTAACTGTGGTTTTTAAGGGACGATATGAAGCCCACTGAAATTAATGAGTCTTTCCATTCATTATTGGAGTAGACCTTTATGGACCTGCTTCTGCTTTGTTAAAATTGTGATCCTACCACAATTATGTGTTGGATGTAAGTTCTACTGTTCTCCAAATTATGAATTTGGAATTCAAATATAATCTTTTCATTGTACTATCTTATGTGCCCAATATTTTAATATGTGGTTTTGTATACCATGCTTTTCTTATTGTTATATTTTTCAAAGTACATTAAAAACTGTTAAGAGGTTTTATTAAGTTTTTAAAATCTTTTTCCAGCCACTTTCTCTCCAGTGATATTTTGAGCAGACACTTTTACCATTTCTATCCCCCTCCCCTTTGTTAGAATGAGTAGTTTTAGTTGCTGGTTGTGGTCCAGATTGACTGTTCTGACGCAAGTGAAATAGAGGAGTGTGTCTCCATTAGGCAGAATGGTAGTGATATGGGAGGATCTACTCTAAGTTTCAGGTCCTAACAAAAATATTTAGTGTGTGTCCTTTGTCACTGTGATTTCTGCTTGCTCTTTTTCCAATTTCCAACACTTTTCTGCCATATCACTTCTGGTGTTGTGGAAGATTGCAGATTGCTGCTGGAAGCCTTCATCTGGGTCTGAAGTGGTTTTATACTATTGTTTTGTACTGTTCATGTTTCCATTTGCCTTCTGCTCTTGTCTCTTCCTCTCTACACAAACACATTTTCAGTTTTTAAATAGTTACTATTTCTATGCAATTTACTAAAAGCTATTTTTCTAAATAGATCATTTTACTTGAATTTATGTGTCTGTTAATGCAGATGTTTGCCTCTTGAAAACAGCTACATAGAGTGAAGCAGGCTTATAAAGGTCATGGATTCATTATTTCCAGTGAAACTCATTCTAGCAGACAACATTATATATTCAATATTAATACATTGGGTAATTTCAAACTAGCAGTTTGACCTACTAACTGTTGAATGGAAAAGCTTTGTTTTGGCAACATACTTTTTAAACTAGGACACGTTCAATGAAATTTAAGGTCAAATATATATCAAATGTTGATTTCTTATTTGTTTCATAATTTACATTGTAAGGAAACAGAAGTGGAGATTAGTGTTCCATAGTGTCTTGATTTTCCTGTGAAGCAGACCTTCAGGCATATCCAAGCATACACATCTCTGCCAGGTGCATGCTGAACACCTTGCTTCACATACAGTTTGAGAGTTGGCCTGTGTACTGGAATTTGTTCTTATGACAATACAAGAACTATCTAACATGTGTAATAAACTTATCTAGCTTATCTATCCCTTATCTAGACCAGACTGTATGGAAATACACTCCATCCAAGCATAAATGCTTGAATGGGAGCTGTAGTATTTGCAATAAAAAATCAGATCATTCTAGGCTTCTGCTGAACACCTTCGAAAGTGACCTGCTGCCTCTTGCCTCTTATGTAGGAAGGGGATCTGGATACTTTTAAAACAGTTTCCTTGTGGAACTGTTCTGTGTGAGTCATTTCTGCTTCAAGGCAGTTAAGTGTTTGTCATTCTTTGTCAGCACTTTGTGTTGTACTTTGTGTTGTGTTGTTTGTGGGCCTACACCTAAGAGCAGTGGAATGTTGACCTACTAGGGACAGTACCATGCAACTACAAATGCTTAATCATTCATAAAAATGTAATGTGTTAATGAAATAATTTTTTATCATTTACAGGTTTCAACAGCAGACCAGTGTCGTTCTTCCCCTAAAGCTCTGATCTCTTGCAATAAAAAGTCACTTTATCTTCCACCAGAAATGCCAGCTATTCATATTGAATTCACTGAATATTACTACCCAGATGGAAAGGACTTCCCTAGTAAGACTTCTTTGTTGTTGTTGTTGTACTGACACATAAATTTTGTGTGTTACTTTCACCTTTGTGAAGCTTAAAGCTCAGAAATAGGTAATGGATTTCTAAAATGGATAGAGCACAAGACTGCTCCATTTCCACAGTGCTTGCTCCTGGCAAACTCCTATTAATACTGCTTTTTATAAACATGGTTTTTCAGTCACTTGCAGCATTTTTACTGGCACGTGAATTATTCATTCTCCGACATCCACATATTGTTTCTGCAATTTCACTGTCTGACTACATAAAAGAACTCAAACTATTGCAGTAATACTTAACTCCAGCAGCTCTTCGTTGCATTTTATTTGTAGGAATGTGTTCTGTGGCTGGCCTTGTTTTGTATATAGAAATATTAGTGGATTTCTTGGGGATGGAACTTGAGGACAGCAAATCTCCATGGTCTTGCCCTTCCTCTGTAATGAGAATATTCTCCCCATTTCTTCAGACTTAATTCTATTCTTAGTTTTTTTTACACTCAAAAATTCAGTTACTTGCTTGGAGTGAGAGAAAGAAGCATCACTTCAGGTATCCCCTAACAATTAATTCTTCCTTGAGACTAAAGGACCAGGTTTCTGTTCTTTCTCTGATGAAAAGTACTGGTGAAAATGTAAGTCTGCAATCATTTAAAAACCAAAGAAAACCCAACCCATAAACATTTCACTTATCCTCATGGTTTTGTTTTCTTTTCTCTTCTAGTTCCATGTCCAAATTTGTATGGCCAGCTGAATGCTTTACAGTTCACTCTGGATCAGAGAAGTATTCTTTGGCTAAACCAGTTTGTGTTGGATTTGAAACAGAGTCTTATTCAGTTCATGGCCATGTACAAGTTAAATGACAATACAAAATCAGATGAACATGTTGATGTGAGAGTGGATGGACTAATGTTAAAGGTATGCTGTCATTGAGTAGGGGTTTTGTGGTTCCTTGGAAGACTGTTTTTTCTCTTATTCCTTTACAAATACCTAAATGAATGAAAAAACACTTCTCTAAAAAACTCTGCAGAATATGATTGTTTGAAGACAGACATCTTATTTCCTGTACTCCTTCATCTGTGTTCTGGTAT
Organism: Leptocoma aspasia; assembly: GCA_013399835.1. NCBI lineage: Eukaryota > Metazoa > Chordata > Aves > Passeriformes > Nectariniidae > Leptocoma > Leptocoma aspasia. The sequence continues at coordinate 683,549 of VXAX01000641.1, read as the reverse complement.
TTTGGTTTGGGTATTTGGATATTTTGGTTTTGTATTGAAGACCTGAGTGGGAGTACTAACAAATTATTTCTCTGTGGTCAGCGAACTTGACATAACAGAGCTAAAAAGAAATTGTGCACTAAAGTAAAAAAGCTAGTGAAAAGTTAATATTTGTACTCTAATGAAAGGGCCCTCCCTTGTTCCTCTGGTTGTATTATATCAAAGCTCTTTTGTCTTGTTGGTGAGTGCCCTAGAGTAAAAAATGCCCTAAGTAAAGTTCATCTGAAGGTTTATTTCCTTCTCCAAAACCCATTCTCACCATTTTCTGTTTCATTCTGCCTGTTGGTGTAGTTCAGGTACATGAGTTCTCTGTATGCTTATTCCAGAGGAGTGGTGCTTGTTAATGCAGCTGAACATCCAACTTTTGCTTCCCTTGTCTTCTCCTTCTTTGTAAAAAAAGGATTATTGAGCAGATAAATTTCCCACCCATCCCTTGTTTGCATTGGGCATTTCATTGCATAGTTTCCAAGGTTCAGAGGTGAACAAAATGAGTCTTTTCAGTGGTGCCCACAGGAGAGGTTTCAAATGTTCTAAAAGTCAGTATACGTAGAGACAGTTATCTTTCTAAGCTTTTGCTACCTTCTTAATGGAACTTTACAAGGACATGGTTTGTACTGAATAGAAACAGTTATTAAGAGCAAACAACTGGAAATCTGAAAATATCGATTGATCTGATACTGAATTATTACATGTGAATAGCCTACTAAACTACAAGAGGATAAAAGTATTCTTACATCCCTCAAACCTTGATTCATATTAATTATGTCACCCCTGTATTAACAGCATTATTTTCATTCTAGCAAATGATGAATTGATGTTTACATATCATATAGTTAATTATTTTATTTAGTTATTTTTTTCTGAGTCCTTGTATTTAAATGAAGAAGCTTCATTACCCCCATCTTTGTGTCTTTAGGGATGATTTTTTTACTCCTACTTTCTAGATTCAGAATGGAGATATTGTGATAGAAGGCTCTGTCACTGATATTAGCAAAACTAGAGTGGCCATGTTAACAATTTAAGATTCAGGATTTGGCATAAAATAAATTTATTTTAAAATGTGCACTAAAAATATGCAAGTTTAACACAGTATGCTGAACTATTTTGTTGTTCTTTAGGAGTTGAAATATATAATTATTTTCCTGATGAAACAAATGTATTATGATTCTCAGATAATTGTCAAAAATACCTGATCTCTATTCTGCAATGTGAAGAATATTAGCTGCGTTAGCACATCTGTTTGCTTTTATCTTAACATAGAAATAAAATACTGTAGTACTCAATATGGTGAAAAACCCTATCTGACACGCCAGATTGAACTCCAAATTATAATTCTCTATTTTTCTCTGTAAATGTTTTTCAAAGCTGTAAATTTTGGAAACACTTTAAGAAACATTCTACCAAGCTGCTTGAGTTGAAGAAATGAGCCACTTCAGCCTAGTATTGCTGAAGTAAATTTAAGACCTTCAGATAAGAAAAGCCTGAAACCCTTATGTTTTTGTACAAATATTGATGCCACAGCATCCTTCTTAAAAATGATACAGAACATAAATCGTAGTCTGTGAGCCCAGCTTATCCCTGTTGTGTGTCACTGTACTTGATTTCTCATAAAACTGTGATTATATTCCTTTGTATCAGCTGTCATTGCTATTATTTTGTTTCTTTAATTGTATACTTTCTCAATCTACATATTTTTAACTAGAAAAAATGTATTTCTCCCTTGCAGATCATCATCCCATTTGAAAACAAACCTGAAATTCATAAAGATCAACCTCGTGCACTTTCCATTCAAAGTTCAGAGATGATTGCTACGAATACCAGATGCTCACCAAACTGCAGACACTCTGATCTAGAAGCTTTGTTTCAGAATTTCAAGGACTCTGGATTTTTCAGTAGAACTTTCACCACTTTTCCTAAGTCCCCAAAAAATTTTAATCTTTTACATCCAATTTTCCAGAGACACGCTCATGAACAAGATACCAAAATGCATGATGTTTATAAAGGTTATATAATCCCAGAATTGAATAAATATGCATTAAAGACATCTGCAGCTACTGATGTTTGGGCCATGCATTTTTCCCAGTTTTGGATAGATTACGAAGGAATGAAAAGTGGGAAAGGCCGGCCAATAAGCTTTGTGGACTCCTTCCCGCTTTCACTTTGGATTTGCCAGCCAATAAGATTTGCAAAGTCACAAAAAGAGCTTGTATCCCATAATCAGACAGCCTTGAACATTCCAAAAAGTGAATCTAGTGATCTCTCTAATAGATTGCAACGTAAGAAACTTCTAAAGGAATATTACAGCAGTGAGACAGAGCCCTCGACCAATGGCATTCAGATGTCTGAGGCTTCAGGAGTGCTTTCTGAAAGCTCTTCCTCTGATGCAGATGTACATGTTCTTGTCCATGTTCAAAAACATGTAAGCGTGCAGATCAATCACTACCAGTATCTCTTTTTGCTGTTTCTCCATGAATCTCTTGTATTGCTCCTGGAAAACTTAAGGAAGGATGTAGAGGCAGTGACAGGAAAACCTGCAAAGCAAACAGATGTCTGCATTGGAATTCTACTGAAAAGTGCAGAAGTAGCCTTACTGCTCCATCCAGTGACTCAGGGAAACCCTTGTAAGTCTCCTGCTGAGGAAGAAGGAAGTCCCGTGGCATCAGAACTCTCCCCTGTGGGAAATGGAGAAACTCTTACTTCAGAGAGTAAATTAGTTGGTAATAAGATAGTGGAAGCTGGTATTACTAATTTTGGTTATGTAAATGACTGCAAGCCTCTGAATGCTGAAGCTAATAAAGGAATTTTAATAGATCCTCTTTTGTTTAAATCGGACAGTAATACAGATTTTCAGAAAGCAATGTCATTTTCCGATGATGCATCAGATAAAGGTTTGGGAGATACAAGTGAAGGAGGAAGCAGTGGACTTTTTAGTAGAAGTGATTCAGAAGAGGTCTGTGGACCTCTAAGTGAGAAAAGTAGTTTGAATCCTAGGGATTCGGTGTCCATTCTAAATAAGAGAGAAGATTCTACTGAATTTTTCATTGACAAAGAGGATGACAGAAACATATTCTCAAATAAGTTAAATGAACAGGAAGGCACAACTGAAGGCTGTCCTAACCAAGTTGCTGACTTGGAAACAGAAACTGCCCTAGAATCTGAAGAGCTTGAAATCAACAAAGACAAAGTGGCTTCAGTTAAAATGTTTGCATCCCAGTCTTCTTCAAGGTATAGAAGATTTAATACTAAATCACCTTTCCTACTCTTTGAAAATATTTAACAATCTTGTTGGCCACAGACTTAGTACTTCTGACAGTCAGGAAGGGAACATCTTAAGAGTTGGACTTGATGATCCTTCCAACTCGGGCTGTTCTGTAATTCTGTGTTCTAGCAGATGAAAATTTTTAAAGCATCTAAGAAGTTATGCAGTATCCAGTGTTCAGTGAAAGTTAAAAAGAAGTATTAGTTAATTGTTTTAAAATATTTACTTCTAGTTTAAATGTTAGGAAATATGTGTTAAGAGAAGTATTGACATAAATACCTAGATGAATGTATGTTGTTTCTACATTTACCTCTTCTTGTCAAAGGATTATTGAATAATCAGATTTTTTTATTTATGTCTTGCTTGATTTAGAGGAATTTTTAAAGTAACTTGTATGTATTATTTAATTTAAATAATAATTTCCTCATATATTTATACTTTAAAAGTGCTAAGCCTAAGGAACGCTGCTCGTCCAACCTCCCTGCATTCTCCGTTTCTTACAAAAATATGAAAAGAAGTCCATCACAAGTCTCTCTGGATACCATCTCTATTGATAGTATGATGTTAGAGGACCATTTGATAGAGAGTGATGGAAGTGATAGTCAAAGCTTTCTGGAGAAAGGTAAGTAGGTTTAACAAAATTTTTTAAGCAATACATGAAAATGTTGTTTGTTATTAAAGTCATACTCAAAAGGGTTCTAGTTCAGCAAATTCTTGATACTTTACAGGACTATTTCTGTTACCTTCATCAGTAATACCAAGTATATTCACCAGATATCATTTCAGGGGAAAGCAATAACGTGCACTACTTAAGCAGCACGATTTAATTTTAACACTGCTTAATTTTCCTCTTAAGGAAAGTAAAAGCATTGAAGTGCTGTGGTACAAATCTGAATTAAGCAGAACTTGTTCCTTGCTATGCTTAAAAGCCACTGCTTTGTCTGCAAGTACTTACAGGTTGTAGCCTGAATCAGTGTTACACTTGAAGTAGTAAAGAAGCTTTTTAGAGGTGGATGAAAAAGAAACAAGTTTTCACTAATGCTCAGTGTGGTAATACCCGGCAGGTAGGTTTGGTAGTCTCCTTGTAGCTCATCCCTTAAGGTGTAGTTCCCAGCTATTGGCTGTCTAATAGCAGGTGTTTGTCCAGTTTTTGCTCATCTGTGTATATACTGATGAAATAATTTTCCCATGTCAGGAAATAGAGTAAGAAGACATTATTGCTACCTCTTTTCTGATAATTCTGATTTGCATAAAGACTATTTTTTTTCTGTAGGATTTCTCTTCAGTCTAGAGCAATAATGAGAAGACTGCTTCACTTGCAAGCCTGTTATATATTGGAATTGTAGGAGTATTCCTGCATGTGCTTATGTGGGAGTATGCCATAGAATATATTTTCCATTTTAAATAACCTTTATATGTCTTTTTAGCTTGTTAAACAATATTTAACTGCAGGTTAAGTATCTATGCTTTCCAGTTGTCAAGGAAACACTATCATGATTGCTCTAATGAAAATATATGTAGCTTACTTCTCTAAACATACAAGCATCTGCTCTAAAGGCACTGTGCAGTATTTTAGATACACAACTTGGAATTTTTTTTTCCGGCTGGATCACATTTATATTATTGGATTTGGAAGACTAAAAAATGCCTTCACACTTCCTTTTAACAATGCATGTAGAGTGCTGTTTTGGTTTTGTCACTATATCCTGCTTTACTTTTGATTAGCATCTAGAACTTTGAACTCTCTGTAAGAGGAACAGATTTGGCAGTTCAATCATAAATATTTGTTTAATAAGCCATTCAACTCATGTTAAAAAATGAATTAATGTATGCATACACTAACAGACACTGACTTTGTTCTTAATATTGGAGCGATTCAGGTTATGATGTGCTAACTTTACATTTTTTCTGATGTATATATGGAAGGTATTACAGCTACAAACTATCAAAGCCCATCAGAAAATGTCCACGAAGGAGGCACAGTGATGGAAAATTGTGATGGGTCATCTCCAGATGCCATGAGTGCTGCTTCAGAAAATGCCCATGAGACTAGTGAAGAAATGGTAATATTATTGCATTCCATTAGAATACATGATTCCGTAAATTAAGCCTTAAAACAGAACTAAAATGGCTCCTTTTAGAGGTGATTTTTCAAGTCATTAGAAAAATGAACTCAAAATATTAGTAATGAGGATGAATACACATCTTCTGATACCAAAACCTGATACCAAACCTGACAAAACTGGCTTCTACTTATATTTTAAAAGTACTGCAATGCAGTAAATAGAGAAAAAGGGCTGACTACTATGCAGATAGCCAAAGTTTAGTAGCCTATCCTAGCTTTTTAACCTGGTCTGATTCAGCACTGCAAGTGCTTGGTTGTGCTTATGATATGCATAAAGTTGAATGCAGTTGTAGGTAATGTCAGATACCTGACATTTCAGGTAGCACATAGGTCATTTGCTTCTCTGTCAGAGTAAAGAAACTCTATCTCACTTCCATGGCTTTTCTAGCCAGTTCTGAATTGGTGTCAGTAGGGTATAAATACAAGTGTCTGTCTTTAGACAGGCTGTTGAGCAATCCATTATAAAGCCAATGTGTACTAAAAGAAAAGAAGAATAAAATGAGAAAACTTTATATTTCTCTGTGAGCAAGGGTTTTGGATACAAAGGGTTGTTTTCCTTTTGTGACAGAAAAGGTTTGGACATACCTTACAAACAATAATCACTGTAAATTCATTTTATAATCTTATATTGTTTTATCTGGGCTTTGTTGACAGATGTCTGTTGTGGTTTTTCAAGTATTTGGTGTTAATGGTGAAATTGACATCAGAGGAGAAGACACAGAAATATGCTTACAGGTCAGCCAAGTGATTCCAAACCAACTAGGAAATATTGGTGTTCGACAATATCTGTGCAACAGAACTGTTGGTAAGAACTAACAATTCAGTGTATTGAAATTGGACCTGGAGACATTTGTTCTAAGTAAATAAAAATGCAAACACAGTTTTATGTTAGACTAGCATCCCTTTTATGCTGGTTTAGAACTCTGATTTCTTTCTTCATTGTTGTACATTAAAAAGGAAGAATAATAAATGGAACGGTGTATGATCATGTGAGTAAAAAGGTGCATTGCATTGAATTCTGGTTGTTAGTTTGCTTTTTTGAAAATGAAGGTGCATTATGTGCTGGTTTTGGCTGAGGTAAAATTAATTGTCTTCATAGTGACTGGGGCTATGTTTTTGGATTTTGTTTTCCATATTAAACTGCCTTTGTCTTAAGCCACGAGTTTTCTGGCTTTTACCCTTCTAGTTCTCTCCCCAATCCCACTGGTGGGGGATTAGCGAGAGGCTGCGTGGGGCCTGGCTGCTGGCAGGGTGGAACCACAACACTTTGCTTTGTGTTACTGTTTCGTGAAGATGAGCCCCTTATGACTCTAATAGTACTTTGCTTTATGTACCTTCCTTTGAAGGAATGTATCTTTTCTTTCAAGATCAGTTTCTGTAGATTAAATGACACACACACAGTTTAAACAGGCTTATAATATATGGTTTAAATTTTTTTTAAAATTTCCTCTGTCAGGAAATACGAGCTTTAAAGACAGACAACTGTTTTTTGTTTGGTTTGGGTTGTTTTGTTTTTCTGGGGTGTTTTGTTGGTTGGTTGGTTTTTTTTGGGTTTTTTTGGTTTTTTTAAGCTTAATACAAAGAGTGTAGTTTCATGCCAGATATTTGCACAGCTAGATCAACTGGTGTCTTGTCAGAGCTGTTCCTGGGCAAGAGTACAATATACGCACTCTTTGCCAGAAAACTGAGTTCTCATGGATGAGGTGTTTTCCTTGGCATGATGTATTGGCGTGGCAGCTCATGTCACAGTCTGCTTTGCTCCCCTCTGCCAGCCTTCTACATGGATTGCTGGATGTAAGCTCTGTTGCACTGTAGGGGTTTTAGGGCAGATCTCTGACGCGCCTGCTTCTGGTTCAGCTCCTTTCCCAGGAAATAGCTATAGCAGCTGTTGGCTGCCATTTTTTTATTCCAACCTTCTGTCAGCATGGCTTTTGTTCAGGAGGTGCTTCAGCTACAGAGGTGGTACAACCTCTGATGCCCTGGCTAAAGAACCCATTTACTCGTAATCTGAGCCATTGCCAGGAGCTGCTGCCTAAGCAGCTGTTGCATGATGTTGTACTCAAGCATCTGAAAGCTAGGAGAAGGTCGAGCAGGGATGACTCATAGCTGACCTTCAGTTCATACAGTAGGGAAATTGATTTCTGGTTATCTGCCATAGCCTCTGTAAAAGCCGGAGGGAGTAAATAATATGAACATGCCACCTTCCTGCTCTTATGTGTATCTACAACTTGAGCCTCTGATAAAGGCAATACTTCTCAGATGATAATGAGAGGCTTGTGCACTGTCTTAATTATTTTGTGGATCAAAAGGGCATAACATGATTGGAATGTCCAAATACTTCCACTTCATATCTCTTCCTTTCTCTTTCTGGTGGGTACCTGAATGGGTGAGCCAACAACACTTTTTTTTTGTTTTTTATGCATTGCTGGTCACTCCTATTCAGTAATATACATCTTCTCTCCACTGATCTTTTCTCTCCACTGTGATTTCTGTACTGTCAGGAATCTTTTGCAGCTGCTGCTGCTCCCCGTGTCCCATACTCATTTCTATTAGAACAAAAAGAGAAAAAAGTTTGGGAAAAGCTGGAGAATCAGATCAAAAGAGACTGTTTAAAAGTTAAAGGTAACAAAATACAACTAAAATACAAACAGAAGTGTAACAAAATACAGCTAACAGAACAGGTGAGCAAACGTGTACAATAATATCCAAATAAAAGCAACCTCCCTCTTCAAGACCTTTAGTAAAACTTTCTCAAGTGCTGCATTAACAATTGAAACCAGTAATCTGAGGAACCATGCAACACAATGAATACTCAAGTTATAATTACAGTCTACAAGATGTTCTGGATGAAAATAACCATTTAAAATCTACTATACTGTTAATGCAGTAGATGTCAAAAGGGAAGAATGTGGCTAAAAGCTGGACTAAGTTGAGGGCTACATGGCAGCTGTGCAATTCCCAGCAGGGCTGGATGCAGGACTGCGACTTTATCCAATCTTGCTTGACAGAAAAACCAAAAGAAGGCAGGATGGTGTATGGCAGAGGTATTGTGGGAGGGCTGTGCTTTTACTGAGATCTTACCATGCTGAACATGCTTGTAAGAAGGCAACAGCAGTTCACAGCAGCTTCCAAAATTTTTAACACATTTTTTACTCCATCTTCCCTTGACGCTGGCCGCTGCCCCTTTCAGGTATCTGCAGGATAACTAAAATGGACTCAAGGCTGAGACTGAATGTGTGTTCTTTTCCTCTGCTCTTTTTCTGTACTTTCGATCCTTCCAGCAATGATGCAGGCACTGCTCTCAGGCACAGAAATACTTAGGGCACCTACTGCTTATTTATTTATCTGTATGTGTGGGAAGTATATGGATCCTTGAGGGAAACAGTTTCCCATACCAGGTGCAGAGATTGATTGAACAGAATGGTCATTGTTCTTCTGTCTGGAGAGTGTCCCTTCTTCTCCTGGACTGCTGGTAGTTTATTCACTTCTGTCTGGACCGAGCCTAAAAAGATAGTTGATAGTTGCAGAATGGTTTTGGTTACTTGGTTTTTGGGGTGGGTTTTTGTGAGATTTAGCACTTCTTAAACATTGGAAAGATTGAAGGATGGAGTCATGGCTGTTGGTGTTGTGGAAAGCTCTATTCACAGAGGTAACAAAGGGAGAGATTCTGGTTCACAGCAGAGGTTGAAGATTATCATGTTCATCTTGCCATTGCTCTTTGTTGGCCCAGATCGACAGTGTGTCCATGTACCCTGACAGAAGTGCCAGTAGATGAGTGCACAAGTCCTGACTCTGCTGCTGTGCCAGGTCATCCATGAACTGGCACACTGTACAGGAAGAGGAACCCAATTAATGTACAAATAGGAAAGCAAATCAATTACGTTGTCAGGCTGCTGTAGCTATAGGCAGTGTCTGTTGCATGATGAATTGACATAATTTGGTTGATTTTTCTTGAGTTTCTTTCTTGAGGTAACTTTCAAGTTTCAATGCTTGTTTTGTCTATAGTTACTGTGATTGTGCTTCTTGTCATAGAGGTAGTTTCTGTAGGTCAGTAGTGTGTGTCATCAGTAGTGATGACATGACTTGAGAATCCTATGGGGTAACTATTTTATACAAGAAATGGTAACTGATCATCCCCCCTCCCCACCCCCCCCAAATCTGGTTACCTTACATTTTTACTTTAGTTTAGTTTATTATGGTTTTTAGAACTGTTTAAGTTGAATATTTCAATTAATTGATTGAAGATACTGAAATTAGCAAGAAAGTGCCAGATTTTTTTTAACGTTCAAGTCTATTGCCACTCAAGTAATGCATATGTGGCTTATACTCTCTATCTTACTGCATTGCTGTTTATGGTTCCTAAGTCAAGAAGTTCAGCCTTTCCAAGAAAATACCTGCTCTCCTGAGAGAGTGAAGTGACTTTAATGTTTTTCTGAATTGAAATTTAAGGACTTAGTGGAAAAGTATGCAAAACAATTGGTTTTGCATTGTCAAGGCACCAAGGAAACAATTTTTTTTTGTGGATGGTGATCCTTCTGCATTGTCCTTTCTCTTGTCACAGTGAGGTACTAGCCCTTATATGTACTCTTCATTTTTGTACATTGAAGTGATATACTTAGAAATTTGCTCTGAAGTTCTGTATTTGCAACACTGCCTTTTATGAATAATAACTCTATGGTACTTTTTGGAAAATCAGTTGGACACTAGAGGTGGAAATAATTTCATCATAATTGATTTTTTGTACACTGCAAAATTTTAATGCAAATTTGTTTTCTTTTTGCAACAGGTTCTGACTGTAAATCTGTGGCTGGACCTGTTAATTCATCACCTGAGATTAGTCTGAGATGGGAAAGCGGGCCTAGTGCTGTTGTACATTCCCTGCTAGCTGTAAAAAATGGGTTTCTTCAGTGTCATGTGGAGAACTTCAGTGCTGAATTTCTAACATCTTCTCTCACAAACATTCAGCATTTTCTAGAAGATGAAACTGTCGCAGAAGTGATGCCTATGAAGATAAAAGTTTCTAATGCAAGGATTAATTTAAAAGTATGTTAACAATGAGATACTTGTCTGCTCTAAAAAAATTGTATTCTTGTTTCTTTGATGATAAACTAATGTGGATACAGTTAACTTCAAAGAAACTGCTATCATACTCTGAAAGGTCTTTAGATAACACTAAAACAATTTTAAAATCCACAGATTTGGTTAGCTCTGTGGTATGCCTGGAGGGCAATTTTCTGCATGAACAAGCTATTTGTATGAAATAATATTTTATACTTTTCCCCCCTCTCCCAAATCTTTCTTGTAGAGTGATGGTGTCTGGGAATTTTATATGTAAGGTAGATCAAGCTTCTTTCTAGAGGCACAATGTGCATTTTTTCTGGTTGGGCTTTTTAGCTTGGCAAAGGATATGGTTTTCTAATTACAAACCATGGATTTTAAGGGTTATTTCTCTCTCCTAGTTGGAGGATAGTTCTTGCAATGAAGGTTCTGTACAAAATAAGGAAAAAGGTTATGGAATTCCAGTACAAACCACTTGAACACAACCCAAATGTCATGTTCTTCTCTACCTAGAAACAGATACTAAACAGTTCAAGCATTTTTCAGCACCATATCTTAAAATAGTAACATTAAGAGGACAATTCTGCTCAAGTCTCCTAGGGGACTTTCTTTCAGACATTTAAAGAAGATGGTGAGTTCTGTGCTGCACAACCACTGAATATAAAGATAAGGACACTTTTTTGAGGGGTGTAGAACAACAGAAAAACAAACAAACATAAAGATAATTATTGCATTGCTTTGGACAGTAATAATAACCCATACAAACTTTGAACAAGGTGAGGATTGGAAGAGCAGCTCCAGTTCTACATCTGGGGCTAAGGTCTCGATTCTGCCAAGATCGTTAGTGACTGGAAAAGCAATTATCTTGTGTTCTACTCAAAATGCATCAGTATTCCTTCCCTCAGTGATACAGCCCTTCCATCCCCTGAGGATATTTGAGCACTCTTTTAGGGCTGTTCTTCCTCTACAGGATTAGCACAAGCATTTTCTGTAAGAGCTGTGGATCTGTTCCTCAGATTTCAGTGGATCACAAACATGAATGCCCAAATGCAAATAGCAAAGTCTTTACATATAGTCACTTGCATTTAAAACCAGTATTGTGCTGGTTTATTGGCAAGAAGGCAGACTTGAGCAAAATATTCTTGAGAAAGCAGCTGCTTGAGATGGGGAATGTGCAATAATAAACTGGCAACAAGATTCTACTTGGCAGCAAAAACCCCAAAGTGCTCACTCAGCAGTGCACACAAGTCATGGTGAAGTTACTCATGGTTGATGAGCTGCAAATTTGACATTGAGATGATTCATTTCTATAGAGCTGTTGGGTATTATAGAGTGCGAAGATATGGTTCAAATGTGTGCTGCTTTGCCTATTTGATGCAGTACGTTCTTTTATTTCTTCTGCATGAGACTTGATGCAGTGTGTTTCATGGCAAGGGACGAATTTAGGAAAGATTATTTTTTGCATTTTTTGCTGCAATCTCAATGCTGTTTCAAGAAGCTTCGGAAGCTCTATCTCAACACCTTTCTTGTACACGTTTAATGCTGATATGTGTAGTTTCTGATTCTACTGGCTGTGTTATTCTGTTTGACAGGGATAATGAACTATAAAGACTTCCTGGGGAGACCCCAAAGAAGTAATTTGTAAAGTTTCTCTTCTGTTAAATACAGTACTATAACTAAACTGCAGCTGGTGTCATCCCAAACTAAATTCTGAAAAGACAAAATCTGCTCAAGAATGATAGCTGTACCCCTTCAGTCTTTAAATAGTTCAAGGGAAAATCAGACACTATATAGCACAGGCTTCTTATCTGTGACTCAGCTCCTGAGCTAACAAATGTCTTGAGTTGGGGTATAATCTTATTGAGATGTCTGTAAAAACACTTTGAAGTATTTTAGTCACACTGTATATTGAGTTCAGCAGACTTACTCCAGAGATAATTTTGAGCCTTTAAAATGATGCCTGGGGGAAAAAAAACGGAGCTAAAGTTTAGTGGCGATCCCATTAGAAAATTCTGCTCTGAAACATTCATTTCAAGTTTCATTAAATCCACTTATGTTTAAATAAACATCTTAATTATCTATTTTGATTTCCTTGTAAACTAATTTTTTATTATGTGTGTTTTTTAGGATGACAGTCCACGAGAAAATCTTAAGGCGTCTGAGCTGGTACCCATAAAACTGCATATTGACATACTCTGGATAGAAAGAAAAGATGATGGCACTTTTCTCATTAGAGGTTTGTATGTTCCTGCACCTTGATATCTCAATTCAATAATCCTGTTGTTTTTTCCTTTGTGCATTCTTGTGACTAATTATGAAAAGATAACTGATGATAATTTGTGTAAGCTGTGTTGCCATATGCCATAATTCTAAGTGTAGTCACAAAAAGGAACCTTTTTAAATATTGAATATTGTATTGGCTGTGATAACCCACAGTTGAATCAACCTGGGAGAAATAAAAAATATGCTTATAATGTCATCAGGATATGCTTCATCAGTGCATATCACTTCATCATGATAAGTTTACGGTTCCTTTGTTGCTACAAAGCAAACAAAAAAATTGCCTTTTTTTACAGATTACCAAGGTGGTTGCCATCTTTGTTGTTTTGTGTTGCAGGTAGTAGTAGAAACTACTGTAAAACCATGACTCTGATGTCTTCCCTTGATGTACAACAGTATATTATAACAGGTGTTGTAGTGCACTTCAGTTACAAATGCTAGAAAGTTTCTTTAATGCCAAGTAATTAAAGTTATTTTCTAATTTAAAAACTTGATTCTGCAGGTTTATCTCACTATGTCTTTAAATGTAAATGCAGTCTTCAGAGAGACCTGGAGACAGAATGTTAATAGCAATATTAATAATTCTCAAATTACTGATTATTCAGAATGCATATTCTGTGGTGATGATAAATGTCGATACAAAAATGTGTTTCTTTTCTTCAGGCTGGAAGTTACATATTGTTTCTTTCTTTCTCTAAAAGATTATGAGTTTTAATTAAATGTTATTCTTAAATTTGATTTTGAGAGGCAAATATCAATCTACTTAATATTATAAGTATATTTGTTTTAGGTGGGTTTAATTTTGTACTGATAAGAACAAAGCTTAAAAAATTTTTTGACAAAACCCCTGCACACTATTTCTGTAATACAGACAATCAAAAAGTAAATGATGTGTCAAAGATGAAGAATTCAAGCAGCACATTGCAGCAAGCAGTGGGATCTGTTGAATGTAAAACACAGGACCAAGCCACGCAAACTACTTGGGAAACACCCAGACCTTCAAAATCATGCAGGGATTCATCTGACTTCCTTAAAAATGAGGTATTAAGAGCTCATTTTGACTTCACCTTGCCCCCTCAACATTATCTTACAATCATTATTAATCATAATTGTAAGGCTATCTGGAGGTGGCCTGTGATACACTTCTGTTTAGAAATCTGTTTGAGATGAAAAATATGGATTGTGGATATTGTAGTGTGGTTCAGCAATTTAACTCTGCTTTCTAAATAGTATAATGATACACTGCACACTGACTCTTTTCCTTACGTCAGAAGGAATTTTATAAGGGAGTTTTGGTCTCCCCATCTCCCTCATTCCTGTACAACACAACTGCCAAAGACAAGGGACTTGGCTGTTTGGTCAGACCTTTACTGATCTATCAGTCACACCAATGGGTGATGACAGAACGCACACATTAATCTGGCTGTTTTTCTCACTGGGTAAAAATTTGCTTCTAGAGCTCAAAATCTTGGGTCATTTCCATTCCACTCCAGAATGGAAATGGCATAGCTGAAACACTGGCTATCCTACCTTTTGAGCTAATTGCATTAATTCTGCACGTTCTACACTCACTGTCTGAGAATCAATTGCAATTGACTCCGCCTCAGCAAACCTCTGTCCAGCAATGAATGGGAGCATTTGGTATTTTAAAAGTTACTGTAATGGAAAAAGTCATCAGTATGGAGTTATACTAATAGCTTTCTTTTCTAACTTGGTCATTTCAGCTCATTGAAGAAAATGAATGTCTCAAACAGGAACTAGCCAAAGCCAAAATGGCTCTTGCTGAGGTCCAAATGGAAAAAGATGCCCTGCTTCATCGAATGAAGAAGATGAATGCTGATCATCAGTAGGACAGTGTTCTGTTGGTACAAAGCATCATCATCATAACTGCAGGTGGTGGTGGCACCTAAAATACTGTCTTCAAATCACTTGAAAATGTGGTTATTTTTTTGCTTACAGACAAAGTTTTCTCATTACAAAAAAAAATTTTTGTGAACCAGGTACTCTTCTGAAATTATCATTAAACATTGTAACTTTTCTCAGCCCATTTTAAACTGAAATGACTTTGGAAAAATCAGTTTATACTGTACTTTATTAATTTACTGAGAAAAAAATCATATCATCTACTTTTAATATTATCAGAGGAAGCGTTATTTTTAAATTTTTTTCTGAAAAGTGGATGGTTCAGCAATGAAAGAAGGTGCCTGGGTACATAACAGAGTCCATGTACCATGCCTCACTAACAAGGTGTACCTCTCTTTCTAAGGTTATGTTGTTTGATTGTTGCCAGAAGGTATCTACAGAAGAGGTTACATTTGCACTATGATGATACAGGCTAGATCCTCTAGAATAGTATAGGTACTGAAAATGAAAATACCCCCCTAAAATACAGCCCTAAACTGGCCCTCCATTCAGTGTAATTTGCCCCGTGAGGATTTTAAGTATAATCCTCTGGTGCTATAGAGTTCCATATATCCTTTCCATATGCACTCCTGAAATAAAACAGTAAATGCTGGAGAACTTAAATAAGAGGGCATACTACTGGGCTTTCCTTCTGCATGAAGGTCCACTGTATCTGTACAGCTGATGTAATGTAGACATTCACACTTTATTTTTCCTTTCCCTGTGAAGAGGATATAGCCCTTATATAGGATCTGGCCCTTTTTGACAGGTGAGCTTTGAGCCATTTTGCATGCATGTCTGATTCCTGCACAACTCATCAGACATGCCCAAGGGTTTGGTTCAGTGTGTTTAAATAAGTAATGTCAGTGCTTGTGAGGGGGAAAATCCTACTGGGATTCATTAGTTGTATATTGCTTTTTTTGATAAAAAAGCTGTAGAGAATCACTTAATTACCCAAAGAAATTGTGAGATTACATAAAATGTAATTATACAGTTTGAATTATGGGTGATTTGTACAAATTGAACAATAATTTTCAGCTAAAAACTGGTACAGATGAATAAGTAAAAAAGCACAACACCATAAAATAAAGACTAAAAGAGTGTGCTTGTAAACAATTTAGGAAACAACGTACAAAACCATACATGCCTGTAAGAGATTGTCTTTGCTGGAAGTAAAACTGACTGAATAATTTAACTAGTGACCTTGAATCTGACAAATGAAAATCTTTTAATTGCTACCACAATTGTTTCTGCTCCATGGGATGTTGGAGGGAAGTTCTGTTCATAGATAAGCAAACAAATCTCAAAAAGTATTTAGTATCCTGTGGTTTGACTTTGCGTATTCCGGTTGTCAAACCAGTTCTAATTAAAATGGTTTTCATTAAAACTTTCTGGAGGACACATAATTTGCACTGCTGGAAATAGTTATTGAAAGTGTGTAGATTTTAACCAAGAACTCTGTGGAAGAACTGGTTCACTATTTTAAAGCCTGCCAAAGGAAACCCTAGTTGAAACTCCTCTTAATGCCCATGGAAATTTTTATTATTCTGAATTAGATGAAAAAACACACACACAATGTTTCTGTCAGAGAAATTAAATATTTGTATTTGAATAGTTGTATAAGACAACACAGTATTAAATATGAGTGGTGCAATTTCACATAAATATAATGTCAGATTCAGGGGAGGAATTCTCCTTTGTTTTAACTCTGGTTGGTACTATTAAAGTAATTCTTATTTGGTTTATCTTTGCCAAGATCTAGTTGGAATTATTCTGAAGAAGGAATGTATAGACTGCTTAGTAGCATGTTGCTAGAATATTACATGGAGAATTATCTAATTTTTAAAAAGAAATAAATAGCAATATCAAATGCCTGGGTTTTTTTTACTGCATAAACTAAAATTTGCTTGTTTTGAGAAAAACCAATTGCAAACCAAATCCAAAATAAAAGCCCAAACCAGCCCTTCTCAGTACAGTTGTTGAAATTCAGGGTATCACTTCCTAGCACTTCATCATAACTGAATACATTTCTACTTCATAGCTGTTGTACAGTATTGAACACCATCTGTGGACAGTTCAGAGGAGATGGGTGTGCTTGGTTGTGAGCTTGACAATACTGAGAGTGATAGTACTGTGTCATTCTGAAATGTGTTTTGCTATTGAAAAACCTGCAGAGGGAGAGTTAATTTTTTAATGTTTCAAAGTACAAAGTTAAACTAAGCTCTAATAGGTTATACTAAACATAGTTACAAAAAAGCCTCAGAATTAAAAAAAGGCTTAATTCATCCTCAAGGCTCTGCTGGTGTTCATAACCTCCTAGACAGGAACTTTGTACTATCAGTGGAGCCTCTTGCTTTTATTCTGCGAACACCTAAATGGAAGATAGTTTGGAGAACTTCATTGTATATAGAAAACTGTTACCATGTTTTGTTTTACATTTTCTGTGGAAATTTAAACTGGGTCTACAGTTTAGCTTAACACTCTTCATCTTGTTTAGAAATGCTGGTTTAATGTCTAATGAAGGTTTCACATCAGCTCACCTGAAAGAGGCTGTGCCCTTTTCCAGGCTTGGTCACTGAATCTTTCTGGCATGTGCTGTTCCAGTTCTCACTGCAACTCTAACTTTGTTGGTAAGCACCAGTTTTAAATCAAAATTTTGTGGCCTTTACAGTATTACTTATAAAAGGCGTGGTGAAGAGGGAGTTTTGTACAGGCCCCTTCTGCCTAAGTCCTTTATTTCCCAGTTCCATTAGCCTTGTCTGTTTGTACACTGTCTCACTTAGGAATTTATTTGGGAGTCTTAACCTGGGATCACAAATGATCTCTAAAGGATAACTGCTAGCTGCAGAAAACTTCCTATGTCTGCCATGATAATGGTTACCTTTATTCAAAATAATTTGATAATAAATGTAAGGAGAATGTGATAATAAAGGTAAAGATTTGTATCAAGCATCTGCAATTCCAAGAGTACCAAATGTATGTAAGTATTCCAGAAGCAAACTCCCTGCAGTGACCAGATTTCAGGTAAGTCATGATAGACACAATGGTTTCTATATAAAATAATGCGCTCGCATTGGTCTAGTTCTTCAAACATTCAGCACAAAATGCTTCAAGTGGATTTTCAGCTCACTGTTGTCATCTGCACATTTTAGAGAGTATATCAGATTCCAGTTCAGCTGTTGATATAAAATAATGTCTTTTTCTCTACTGTAGGAACAGAACACCACCTTGCTGGTATGTTAAGTAGCAATGAAATTGTGGGCACTTGTGAAATCCCCTAATTCACCCCTACCAATAGGGAAATGAGTTTTTTGACAGCCCCGCAATACAACCTTATCTTTTTTTAATTCCAACCCATGCCACTTCTGCTGACTGGCTTTTGAGTAGCAGCCCAATTGCTGTGCTTCACTGTGACCCCAGCGGCAGGCTTTGTAGTGCTGAAGCACAGCTCTTGTGCTGAGGCTCGTGGCTTCCAGTGGTGCAGCACCAAGCAGCGTGCTCAGCTCACTCTGCTGAGTTCTCTGGCAGTGACCTCCTCATCTTAGTAACAACAGGAAACCTGAGAGCACAAGCAGCACCAAGATCATGCTAATCAGTGATAAGGGATTCAAAACTTGGATAGTAGTCTTTGCTAGAGGAACAAAGCTTTGTTTCTCAATAAAATTAGGAAAAAGCATAAAGATTGCTGGTAAACAAAAGCTGTGTAGTTACAGTTCTTTACAGTTTTAGGTATTTTTAGTATGCTTATATAAAAACTTAATTAAAATTGTTCTAATTTTAAAGTTTATGGAAGATATTTTTGAACACTTTAATATTTCAAGAACCTTTTTGCAACTCTCAGCTTCTCAAATACTATAGAGTGTCTTGCAAGTACGTGTCATGCTACTTTCTAGCTGAAACAAGTTGCAGGAATTAAATCTTCGAAAATCAACTAAACTCTTGATAGCCTGTGTTCTCTCCCAGAAAAAGGGGTAACTTCTGCATCCCAAAGAGATGAATCTTTCATATTGCACCTAATTAAATGGATAGATAATAACTTTTTCAAAAGGACATTTTTAGCTTTGTCTGCCATTGCCCAAGCCACTCCTAATCAGTTACATTAAAAGTATCTGTATTTTATTATTCCTTCACTATCTCATGCCTTTCTGTTTCCATCACTCATTTTAGTATGAGTGGAAGTGAAATATATGTATTTCCTAAAGCTTTCTACCATGTAATGTCAGTATTAAATCTTAATGTTGTCTTAACAATCTCTGAAAGCATTGTTTTGGAAGTAAAAATAAGATGTACTTAATGCTGTATCTTCTTTGAGAGTAAGTGTGGAGGCAGTGTGTGGAGCATAATGCATGAACTGGTTAATGCAGTTTTCCTAGGACAGAATCTGTTTGAAACCATCATGATTTAATTTGAGTTAGATAATTGGTAAGTATTTTATACATTTGACAGAGACATGGACAAATGAACGCTTTGGAAGTGGCAGTCTGAGGCAGTAAGGGCTGGATAAAGAGGCAGCCTCTACGCAACCTCTCTGTGGAGCAAATCTGCAAACCTCATTCCAGCACTACCACGGAAGGTGCAACTGCCAGAAACAACTTCTGTCAGTGTAATTGTATTGTTCCAGTAAGGTGGAGTTTGTGAGCTCTGGCAAGCGCTTTGGCAGCGAGGATTGCCGTGTTGCAGCCGGTGCCGGTGAGTGCCTTGCCGGTACGAGCAGCCGTGCCGAGGTCGCTGTAACGCGGCGCCCCCCGCGCTGAGCAGCGCCGCCGCCAGGGGGCGCAGCGGAGCCACCACACTGGGAAGGGTCACCGGCCAGCCCGGAGCTTCCAGCGACTTCTGATGCTCCATTCATAACATGACTGTAAATCAGGGTTGTCTTGGTTTCAAATTGAGATAACTCGGCTTTGTTTCTACTGCCTTCTTTATGGCATATGTTTTCCTCTTTAGGTAAATCACTTGAACTGCCTGAGTGGTATCAGAAGAAAGATTTTCTTCCCCCTTTTAGCTTTAAATAAATTATAAAAACGTATTTTTCTACATATTGTCCCTTTTATGGTAAGATTTTTACCAGATTTGTTGCGCTTCATCATTATCTCTTAGAAGTGTAGAACGAATTTTTCTGTTTTTCCTATCGTCGTATTGATGAAAAGCTCCACCTTGTTATCAACAATTTATTTGTTCAATTTCCTCGCTAACTAGAAAAATCCCTCGTTTTTAATAAAAGGAACATATAGAGGTTTCCTGTGTTTCTTTGGGAATAATCAAATGTAATCCCTTACAAACGCTTACCTTACCCACCTTCGCCAGATGGTAATCTAACATGACAGTTTATATTAACACTATACTGTGTGGTAAGTGATCTGGAGTTATTTCTTTTTATATCCTGTTTGGCTATTCAAAAACTTACAGGCAGAATGACTAAGCAGAGAGAAAGCAATTTATATAAAATTTATTGTAGGAATGGGGTCGCTTTATTTTTGTCAAATAGAGAAAATAGCATAGAAAGCAGCTGTCTCTTCATTCCTCTGGAATCTTAATGTAGTTTTTTCCTTCCACTTATTTTTAATTCTAATAAGAGGCTGCAACTCAGGATAGGTACAATGGAGAGTTTTTTTAAGATGTCATCCTGCAGTGCCAATACTAGAACATGTTGCAGAACATGACAATGTACTGGACACTGGCAAAATCACAGCTGCTTACCTGAACCGAGTTTGATGTAGAAATGAGGCTTCTCTGCTCAAACTTAGCAGGAAGAGAGCAGGAAGTCTCCTGAAAAATCACTTCCTTCTAAACATTAGATTTGCTATTGGTGCAGTATTCACCAGAAAAAGAAATATCTATTTACAGACTTTTTGAGTTTGTATATGTGTGTGTGTATATATATTTTTTTTGAAAGTATTTATACCACAGCTTTCTTAAAGAATTTTAACAAATATGTCACCCCCAGCATTTCACTTCCTATCCAGAAGTAATGTAAGAAATAAGGTAAGTTGCAAACAATCATTGAGAAATTCTTTAAAGCAGTATCAGAGCCATTTGCTTTAACTGGGTCCTAAATCCTTCCAAATCACTAACAGCTGCCCATGTAACTCATGGAAACTACAAGTTAAGTTTCAAACTCATGCTCATCTGAAGACATACCTGAGAGGGGTCATGACCTAAATGCTGTTCTTAAACTTTCCTTTGCTATTGTCTGAAGCATTTTCAGCTTCTGCAACATGAAAGAATTCCTTCAAAGTCATAATGTTAAGAAGATTTTTTTTAAAAGACTCCCTGAAATGGGACTTGACAAAACACTTCAGCAGGCAAAGGCAACCTAGAGTTAATCTCTTTTGCCTTTTCATTATGCAAAACATGTCTCTTATTTAGCTACTGTAAGTCAAGAAGGAAAAAGGGAGAGTGTTTGAAATAAGGATAGGGAAAACAATATACTAGAACAAATTCTGAGCACCTTATTAATGAAAATGTGTTCCTATGTGGCTGAATAGCTGTCATCCTTAATGTCAGTATGGCTGTCTTTAAATCCACAGCTGCTGGAATCAAAAGGAATATTTTTACTTAGCAGCAAATAGTAATGTATAGGCAGTAACAGATTTATTTTTTTCTTCTCCATCTGGTGATAAAACTCATATATGGAGCAACATCATGCTGCATGTGTTAGCTGGATATTAACTGACAAACAGTGTCATATTCTCCCACTTTGCTCATGTCCTTTACTTTAAGGACCCTTGGAAACTTCTTATGCCAGTAAGGACACCCTACATCAAGTGGGATTTATGAATAACAGGAAACTTAGGTATCAGATACTCAGTATCCAATCTCACCCACTCTACCATTCCTGATATCCACTGGAAATGAGCCTGCCAGAAGAATCTGAGCCCAAAACACTGGAGGTGATTACTGTGAGAACTTAATTGAAGCTGTGTGTAACTAAATAAAGATAAGGTGGAGCTGTAGCACAAACGTGTTCAGCACGATGTCCATTTTCACTACAACCATTCTAACACGGATGTGAGAAAGACAGGGTTGTATTATAGAAGGAAGTAGAAAAGAGAGACTGAGAATTTCTATGAAAGGAAATTTAAAAATTGCAGCAAGAGAGAAATCCACAATAAACAGACAAGCTGCATATTAATTAAATCAGGTGCTATGAATATTTAGTTACTGTATACACAATGTGCATTAGATCAGGTACATTACCAAATGTATCAAAACATTCAAAATAATTGGAAAGTATGATTTGATGTAAAAACAATCCTACCAGAAAAAAAAAGAGAAATTAACTTGGCTTCCCCAGCAAACCTGAACTGTTGTTTCCTTGCTCAAGTGGTGGTGGTGGTGCAATGTTTCAGTCTCTCCTCACAGGAAACAAGTGACAGGACAAGAGGAAACTGCCTCAAGTCGCACTAGAGGAGGTTTAGGTTGGACATTAGGAAAAATTTCTGGACCAAAAGGGTTGTCAAGCACTGGAACAGTCTAGCCAGGAAAGCGGTGGAAAATACCATCCCTGAAGGTATTTTAAAGATGTGTAGATGTAACACTTAATGGACACAGTGCAGTGGTGGACTTGGCAGTGATGGGGCAATGATTGGGCTCAATGACCTTAAAGGTCTTTTCCAGCCTGAAGGTTTCTGTGAAAAGGGATTGGGCTAACGCAGAGTAGTGTCTTCACCAGGATATTACTGAGAAAAGCAATAGTTTGACAAAATACTAACATCAAAATAAAGCCAGGCAGTTCCATATTTTGGTGTTTCAAATTTAAAAATGTTTTATTGTATCTTCAATATAAAAAGGAATGATGTGATAAAATAGTGTCATAGAAGCTCATTAATTTACCATTACAAAGTCTATTTTCTGAAAAAACTACAGTGTGTGGTAGGTCCAGAGGTGTGAAAAGAGGAAACACATGTAAGAAAACAGCAGTTATCAGATTTATGTGACTTCAGAATTTTCCTATTTGAATTATTCATCCTACTTTAATTATTCACCCAGCTTTATTGGAGGTGGATCTTTTTAGCTCCAATTTGTTGTATACTTAATTATTTGATTAAAGATTACTTTGCATTAATTATTGCATATTTTTCTAGGATTATGCCAGCCTATTTGCATATCCACAGCAGAGTGTGTCTCTGTACTTTCTATTCTCTTCATAGAATATGGAAATAGAACTTCTGTCACAAAGAGCTGCACAAGTTTTCTTCCAATGTGAAAGAATGCAAAGATAAATTCCTAGATCTGTTTCTCTGAATCAGCTCCAGTTAGAGGAGTGTTGTGGATATGCTGGTATTTCTGTAATCCTCTCTGCTACCTTTGCTACTGATGCTCTGGGGTAGGTCAGTACGCTATTATCTTCTTGAAACATTAATCGTACATGGAATCATTTTTTGTGCATGGCTCTTCCTTTGAGATCTTAGCTTTTACTGAGCTGCTGAAATGAAATCAGGGCTTTTTGCCTGGGGTTGATAGTCACCTTTAGTTCAGATGAGTAAGTGTAAATCAAATTAATTGGCTGGTTTAGGCATAGACTTTACCAATTATTTTTTAGACCAAGACCTATTGTATTGTTAGAAGACTCAAAATGAGGGAGTTGCACATCAGCAAACAAATTACTCATGTTAATATTTTCCTCTGTAATCCAGTTACACAAGAGGTAATTGAGATTAAGAAATTCACTGCATAACCATGTCCTCATGCAGAAAGCAATAACTTTCTTCCTTAGGCAGTGCAGGACTAGCTGTCTGATTTTAATAAACACTCTAGAATGTTGTTTTGTGGGGGTTGAAGAAGTCATTAAGAATGAAGAACCGTTTTACTGTTGGGCTAACTGAAAATATGTTGGGGCCCTAATCTTGTGCTAGAAGCAAAGTACCAGCTTCACAAAATAAGAATTTCTGACAAATTTGATATTAATTGGTTTCTTTGACAGACAGCAGCAGTACCCTTAACATCAGAATAACTGTGTGGTTGTACTGTACAAAACCACAGTAAGCACTGAGGTGTGTATTTTAATTTACATATGAAGACTCCATTAAACTACACTCATACACAAGGCAGTAATCTGAGATAAAACAAATTAGCGAGATGATGCTGGACAGTGCAGGCCCTAGGAGAGACCTCTACACAGCTGTGCTGACAACCTCTCACCAATGTGAAAACTGACCATTTTTACCTTTTACTTTCCTTCCTTTAACCACTCACAAGAGAATCATCCCTCTTAATAACAATTTGATTTCTTTAAAAGTATTCTCTAAGGACCTTGTCAAAAGCTTTTTGGAAATTCAAATACAACCTATTGATTGACTTGCAATTTTCTATATGGTCTTTGACTCCTCCAAAGAACTCATATAGAAACTGTACTCATATAGAAACTGTACTGAACTCATATAGAAGCTGTACTGAATCTTCACTGTTGTCTGTCTATCAATTTTCCAAGCATGTAAATCAACTCAGTAGTTCTCCAGGTCCCCTTCAAGCCCCTTAGGCATTATTAGGGTCACATTTGCCACCTTCCACTCATCTATTGAAACAGTACCTCACACCTATCAATTGAAACAATAGCTCACACGTCATTATTTTAATTTTGTGACTGTTAGATCTGAGGTTCTTCAGACTCTTTGGGGAATTGAATCTGGTCCAGGCAAGTTATTTTTATTTATTGATTTGTTTCAACAAAGCCTTTGTTTATGGGACTGTAACTTCACTTAACACCTTGGACTTGGCCTGTAAAGAAAGGCCCTGGTAGTTGAAAAACCTACTTTTTCACCACAAATAGTTATATCCACTGGGGGAAAAAAAAAAAAAAAAAAAAAAAAACAAAAGGAAAAATTCTCAAATTTGTTTTNAAATAGTTATATCCACTGGGGGGAAAAAAAAAAAAAAAAAAAAACCAAACTGGCCAGACCAAGAATTCAGTGCAAAGTTAGCTATCTGCATCATTTGTGTTAAGAATAAGCATCAAAGCTAAAACTTGCAAAGATTTGGTAAATTAAAGCTAGTAAGAGAATCAGTGGAAGACTGTACATTTCACAATGCTATACTGAGAAAAAAGAGTGCTGTGTCCATTTGGTCCCAGGTTAATTCCCACTGCAACATTAATCAAAAATCTGTCTTTGTCATGTATTTCTCCTTTGAAATTTCAAATACATTCTGCCTTGTTGGTCATTACCACACATATGCACAAATACAAGCATACTTAAAGAATGCACGATGTATGAGTGTTTATATAAATTTATACCATTTATATCCATTTATATCAATTCTGAGGAGTGATTTACCATATGTATTAATGCAGGATTGTTACTGTTAGAAGAGACAAAACCAGAATAGACACCCAGGCAGAACACTTCTAGCTATGCCATTGCCTTACAGTGCACCAGCCTGCCGTGGTGCTTTCCTGGATGTTACTGATGGAGAGCAAGGATAACACTTGCACACAATTCTACCAGCTGTCTGTACTTGCAGTTGCAGTCCCTTGTCACTTGCATGTTTCAGCTGAGACTTCTCTATGATCCTTCTTTCAGGAAGTCAGAATCTGATGTGTAGGCAATGTTGTACATATCCTCAAAGGAAGATAAGAAGAGAAAAGTATTTTACAGTCCGAAAGAGGTTGCAATGTATCAAAGGTAGAAACAAGTTTTTTTTATGCAATAAGCTGTGCATTAAGCAGTACAGGCAAAGCTTTTTAATACTGTACTGTATCTGTCAGCACACACTGGATTGGGGCATCTAATCAGCATGCTGTGCTGCTCTTACCAACTTGTATTCACATTTGATTGTGCGTTTCTCTCTAAGGCATGAAAAATATTCTCAGGCATATTTTGATAGCACAGTGATGTAAATCTAACACAGAGCAGAAGGATTGGATGAATAATCATACTGCTAATCCCACCTGCTGTGACACAAGAAATACATGTAAAGATATGTATAGATATTCCAGTTAACCTTAGCATCTGCCATCAGAGCAAAATCACTATTGCACTGGAAATGGCACAGCAGACAAGTTTTACTTTCTGTCACTACTATCCCATGCCCATATTCTGGAGGTTTGGCTCTCTAGCGCAGCGCTGATACAACCTGCAGTCTGTGTGTCCTTGACACTTTCCAGCAATGGGACATTTCAGCCCTGTGGGGAATGCAGCACACTTCCCATGGTATATTCAGGTGACTCTGTAGGTTAGTGGCTGTGAGACAGAATCACAGTTTAATTTCTTGCTCTTCCTTAATGTGTTCAGAGCTCCATAACAATGATGCCGTGGGGTCACTGCAAATGCTGAGACAGTGTCTTGCTGCCGTGCAAAATCACCAAGGGACCAGTTTTCCATTCTTTTCCCCTGCAAATTTCCAACATGCTTGAAAGAAAGGAAGTGTTTATAGAAAATGGGATCTAGTCAGAATTGTTTGGTCAGAGACAGGATTGTTGTGGACAAGTTGTCAAAAATGGCTTCTTCCTCACACGTTACTTCAGCTTCTACTTAATTGGGTGAGTCCAAGAATCTGTGCAGCTTTTTAAGACCACAGAACTCTTGGTGTTTTTATATCCCTCGTGAGTTAGTTTTAGTGCCTTCAGTTTCTATAATTTTCTTTTACAGTGGGGGAGGATGCAAGTCCTTTTGCATATTTCAGTGGTGAGAGCTAAACTAAGCATCATGTGAGTATTATGGTGTGTCCCAGTTTTCCAAACTGAGGCCATGTCCACTGTGCCATCTATCTCCTGTGCCTATCCCTGAGGAGGGCTGACCTGCATCCGGGTTCCACCTTGGCAGGGAACAAGGACATGTTGGCATTCCCACCTGGCCCCAAGAGCTCATGGCTTGAAACTCAGTTTCTTTTTTATGTTATAGATATACACTCTAAAGAGCAAAAGACAATATCAAGACTGAAAAACACTTGCCACCCAGATGCATGAAAAATACTGCTTTCTCCTGGGCAGTCGTCACAAAAATTAGAATAATAATCAGGCATATTTATGCTAATTTATTTTCTGCTGTCAAAAAGAGCTGATGGTTTATTCTAGCATTTTGTGCTCTCAGAATACCCCTCAGAATTTGTAATCGGGATCTTAGGCCTTCTCTATATCTTTACGTGAGATAATTGATAATACATAGTCCTGAAATATGATGTCAATGTGTTTGCTATTCTACACTATTATTAATATCATGGATTTAGTGTTTTCTTCAATACCTACAACTCAGTTTTTCATACTCCCTTCCACACGTCTGCTTGAAAATAAAGAGGGAAAAGTCATGGAATGTTAAAAAGCACACATTTAATTTGCCTTTAATTCAGTGAGGCTGCAGGAGGAAGAAATGAAGAAGTTGTCACCCTGATATTAGAACTAAGCCGAGTGATAGTTGCATTGGAAAAACATTACGGAAACTCCCTGCTTTTTACAGTCACTTCTAGTCCTTTCAAATGACAAACCAGTTAAAGAATTTCTAGGCAGGCTAAGTGCTCTCTCTGGTATTTTAGAAAATGGAAGAAAACAGAAGGTAAAGCATATGTTGTGTTGAGAGAAATTTTGAGATTGATGCCACTTAGACACTGACAGCTGCAATGGTCATAACTTAAAATGTCTTTACAAATACTAAAATCATAGAATCAAAATTCTGCTGTGATATGGAACATCACTGTTCAAAAAGCATTCACCGTTTTGAAGGATCTCTTTGCTGTTTTACAAATTATTTTTCTCATCTGTAACTACTGCAAATTACACAGCTATGTTTCTACATTCTATGTCTAATTCACTTATTTATCATACATCCAACTTTTAACACTCCACAGTCTTGTCCTGATATTACCAGGAGCAAAAAATGTAAGACATTTAAAAACACAAAGGAGTCCACTTAATCTAATGAATGGGTTTGACCATTTACATTCAATTCAGTCTAGATACTTTGTTTTTCTTACTACAGTCCACTGTCAATTTCATCTCTGGAAACAGACCAGCCCATATTCTCAATTCTTCGCTTCAGTAGACCTCAGAATTTATCCACGTTTAACCCTTGCATTAAATAGTGCTGCTTACATTCCTTTTCACTTTTCAAATTGATAGAATTACTCTCTTCTGCCCTATTTGTTAATGAAACTAAATCTTCTATTTGGCCTTCACAGGTTTTTTTGGGCACTAGGCTATGGGTTTACTGGAGTTTTGAGCCTTGCTACATTCATAAAATCTTTCTGAATTTACTGGCTACTGCATGCATCTGCTCCATTGATATTTCTATACTGATTCTCCTTGCTGTTCTTCAACAGCTTTCTGGACAATCATTTCAATTAGAGCACGGTCTTGAGATTTTATTTTCCCTAGAAGAATTATGTAATGTTTATACTGAGTCATATTTGCCATCTGCTGATCCAACCACATAAACAATACAAATTCTTGAAAACCTGAGATTTTCCTTAGTGTCTGCTTCTAATCTAATTTTTCACAAATGTGCAGGTTTATGCACATACTCCTGCCTTAAGATTAGCTTTTCACCGAATTCTGGCACCTCTTCCGAGGCTCTCAGCAAACTTGAAAGAATCTCTTCATGCAGAGGATACATGTGAGAAGGTGTTTATCAAGGAATGCATGTGATTGCGTACAAAATCAAAAGCAAGGCAGGAATGCAGGGAAATTATGGCAACCTTAACAAGAATTCAGAATGCAGAGGTCCTCTTAGTTCATGGCTAACTTCTTTGGAACTAGTTAATGCTCAAGTGGCTGGCAATAAGGTATGACTTTTTAGTCTGGCTTTAAATTGCAGTTTTCCACTGTGACTCTGCTGTGACTAAGGACTTAAACTATAAATCCTTATTCATGCGATTATACATTTATATATTCAAATCACAATGAAACACTTGTGATCACAGAATCAGGCCTTAAAATCGTTATTTATATCGTACTCTTTCAATAAGAAAAGCTGTAGCTACAGAGTCCTTAATAATTTTATGCATGTGTTCAATTCTGTGTCCTGCTGACAATAGTGAAGACATCACTTTACATCCTGAAAATGACAAACTATGTAAATTGCATTTTCTAGCTAAAATATACTGGTTTGTTTCTGTGGATGACTTCATTGAAATTATAGGTCTCCATAAGGTTATTTTTTCCTTTGTAAGAGAAAATCAGACCCCACAATGAAATTTCTATCAATTTTTAAGATATTAAAATTGTTTAATTAGCTAATAGAAACACAAAAACATCTGTAGAACTGACAGGTACTAAAACAAATCATTTGTGAAATCAACAAGGATCTTTCCACTGCCTTAGATGTACCATAGGTTTGGTGTAATGAACATTCTCCGAACACGTAACAGCAGAGTCCTGCCTAACACAATGTTTTTTTGCCATTGCTTCTTGTGAACACAAGAGGAGAGTGGGAACACATGGGAGAGTGCCACTGATCCCAGTGGGGGAACGGTGAGGAATCATAACTTATTTGCCTATGGTCCTACCTACACCAATTACTAAACTAAAAGAAGAACACGGGGCTATAATTTAGTGCTCACATATGTACAGTATCAAACGGTGCATTCGTCAAGGATGTGCCGATGAGTTGGCCAGCACTGAGTATTTTCAGCGTGGCTTGAAAGAACCCAAAATCCGTGAGGAATGATTAATTTCGGTGCCCGGAAAAGTCACACAATTTAAAAGGTCTCTGCAACAGAACCGGGAGCTCCAGAAGGGCTGACCGGATTTGATACCGAACATATTTAGCTATACCTCCTATCCTTGAAAGCACTGAGAAGCCGCGACCCCGGCGTGCTGCAGGTGCCGGCAGGGCCGCCTNCGCGTCTCCTCAGCAACGGGCCTGGCACGGCAGGGCTGCGCCTCCTCCCTCTCGCCTTCCCTCCGCCTGCTCCTCCCCGCTTCCGTCCGTCCGGCCGGCCGTCCGTCCGTCC